>CAMXCT020000804.1:72500-189616 GCA_947184155.2 Cladocopium goreaui
ATTTCTAAAATTCTGTCGGTGGCCATATATAGATTACTTCTAACCACCTAGCAGTCTATATGTTCCCCCATTTGTCCATAGGTTTTCTGAGGAAAACATCACAAAATCATCGCCTACCTGCCGAGCCCACCGCCCACCAATCCCCACGTGAGCGCAGGAAATGGCACATCCAAGTGGTTAGACCTCACCATTCTTCGCGGGAACTCAACGGATGTCACCGGCGAAGCTTCGACACCGTCGGTTTCAAAAACGGCATCTGTTTTTTCAACTGTTTAGCATCAGTTTAAGCAGCTGAAAATATAGGTTTTAATGGGATGGTGATGAGAAGATATGATTAAAAACAAATTTCATGTTATACTTTTCTATATTTTGGAGACCATTCTTCAAACCTGCCGCATTCAGAATACCCCCTGGCAACAGGCCCAAATCTCCTGTTTCACTTCTAGCAACAGCAGCAAGTGTTATCCAAGATTTGGCGTGGACTTCTTTGCTCTTATTGATTGGGACGTGAGTCTGAAAATAGGTTATAACCCCAATTCATTGGCATTTCATGGCATTTCATTTTGGGGACCCCATCTTCAGACAATTCCGTGTGTTGAAGATTGGCAGTCTGTGGCAGTTATATAAATATATATATATATATATTTCTTCGCAAAAGGCATCCGTAACTCACAGACTTCAAGGTCAGAGACCCCCATTATCCAACCGTATCTTTCGGTTCCTCCGTTTATCATGATGCAATACTTGGCGAAGAACATGTAACAGAGAAGATGAAATTCAATGGCTGTATAATGTGGATAAAGCAATGCCATAAACCAGCCATTTGGGAATGGTTTATACCACGTATGAAAATGGTGAAAATAGGGATGGTTTATCCGATTATCCAACATTGATATTGTATAATAGACAATGGTCATGTGGTTTCCCCCACTGATGAGCGTTCCCCAATTTCATCAGAAATGTGTCGGTTCCTATAGTAGAGTAATTATTCGATTTGTTTGGTTTCAAAGTGGATTGAACCAGGTTTACTGTTATAATTATTTTCATTTTTATCACTACTTTAGAAATGCGACAGTGAGTTTTAATATATGTATATGTTAAATATATATATGTATATATGCGTCGTCTTACACTTATCATCTCTTATCCAGTCAATCTAGCCCACATGCGCCCCGAGGAAATGCTTCACCAAATGGCTGAAGAATTGCTCCAGTTCAGCAGCAGGGAGTCTTGGAGAATCGCATAGTGGATGAGTTCGCACACAAGAAACATATGTATATTTGGAGGGGTATATGTTCTGGCTTTTTTTTCCAGTCTGGCTTCTGGGATTTTGGTTCGAAATCTTTCGATTTCGAATGCGTTCATCGTTTTCTCGATTGTTTTTATCGATTTCGTGACGTTTTCATCGATGTCTCCAGTGTTTTTGTCGATGTTCACCGCTTTTTCGATGGTTTTTGTCGTTTTCTTTGCTATGGTTTTCATCGATCCTTCCATGCCATGGTTTTTATCCATTTGTTCGATCATGTTCGATGGCATTTCATTGTTTCTACATCATAAAATGTCCCACATGTATGTATTTGTAGCCTCGTCCCTGCTCTTGGAACCGCGCAAACCTGAATTAGGTTGGTGAAACTTGTCAATTCCGTGACGAAATTTAGTCGCGGAATTGACAAGTTTCATTAGGGTCATCATCAAATATCATCAACATCATCATCATCATCATCATCATCGTCATCATCATCATCATCATCATCATCACATCATCACATCATCATCACATCATCATCATCATCAGCATTAGTATGAACATGAACACGGTGTTTGAGGATCTTCCCAGAAACATGTGAGATCAGTTTTGGTTTTTTGTCTCTTCACAGCAGCTGCAAGTCTCGCACAGCTTTGAGGACCTCTCCCTGCGTCTTCCAGGGGTCCTTGTCGCCAATCCAGTGATGTCTGTAAATATATTCAATATATATATATATATATTGTCCCAGCCCTGGTGTGCGTAGCATCAACTGCTTCTGCAAGTTCACATGAACGTTAACATCCCACCCCACCCCACCCCCCCCACCCCGCGTGTGCGTAGCATCAACTGCTTCTGCAAGTTCACATGAACGTTAACATCCCACCCCATCCCCCCCCACCCCGCGTGTGCGTAGCATCAACTGCTTCTGCAAGTTCACATGAACGTTAATTCACATGAACGTTAACATCCCACGTTAATTCACATGAACGTTAACATCCCACCCCACCCCCCACCCCATCGTATGTGGTTCCAGGAGCTGGGATGAGCCTATATATATATTATAGTTCGCTTCATGGTGTATTATATATGTATTAATGTTCACTTACATTATAGTTCACATGTACATATTATATTATATTTATATATATATATATTATTATATATTATATATATATGTATGTATGTATTATATGTTTCATGTATGGTGTATAGTTCACTTAAAGCCATGCATTGACAAATGTGCGGCACATGATCCACAAAGCCATCGTTCACCGTAACCAGGACCTGGCCTGGCAGATGGGACGGTTGAACCCCCACGACGTCACGAGGATTGAAGCCTGTGACCCGGTGATGGATCAAAGTCATGGGATATTGATGATAAATGGCTATTACCCTCTGGTAAACATACAAAAAACTATGGAAAACCACCATTTTTTATGGGAAAACTCACTATGTCTATGGTCATTTTCAATAGCTATGTTAAATTACCAGAGGGTACTGGGATTAGTACGGGTTATCAATGGCTACTGTCTATTAATGGGCTATTAATGGTTATTAATGATGAATTAATGTGGGTCAAACAATGCCATAAACCACCCGTGACTGGGAATGGTAACCATAGCACCTATAAACATGATGAGCACTGGGGGATGGTTTATGAAATTGTTTTATCCACATTAAACAGAAAGAACCAGATCTTAGGGAAATCTGGGGATTTGCTATGATTTTGAAGGAGTTTGTGAAGGAAATTTCTGAGACAATCTCCAATGCTTTATCATCATTCTCCTCGTGAAGATAAACCTTTTCGAGGAAATCCCATATCTCGTGGGAGATGGGTTTCGTGGTTTCCCCCACGGCCAATGCAGGTGCGATCTTGTAGAGGGGACATCTTATGGCTACAAGAGGGGTGAAAGTGTATACTAAAGAGGCATGCCAAAAGACCCCATGTTCAGGCCACATCTTCGAAATTGTTCTCTTCATTCCCAATCCATCCCAATCCCATAAAGTCGGTTCATTCAGATCATTCAGCTTATTATGTGTTTGTCATCTAAACCACCGCGTGTGTTTCAGATTTTCTGCTGCTCACAATAGTTGCGGCCACTCTCCAGATCTCCGGCTACTGGAGGTGATGTTTTACATGGAACATCACCCAATAGCTGTGTGCAAAGTCAACTTATTTCAGCGGAAAGCATAACGGGTTCGACCAATTTCGATCAGGTTTCATCATGCTTTCGGTTTCACCAAAATCCACTGACGCAAATTTCATTCGTTGATCTGCTGGAGATTTGCGGAGCTCAGCACCTTTAGGTTGCAACCCAGATCCAGGTGTATCCAGCATTGATTCTTGTGGGTTGGTGCACTACGGATTCACCTTAGGCAGATTCAACGGACTCCGATTGCCGACTATACATATTAGCGGCATGCTGGGAGATTATACGAACTACAGACCAAGTTTTAGACTTGTTGAATATGGTCAAAGATAGGTCACCAGCCATGTTGATGATGTTAGTTTAAAAATCTTGCCATCCCAAACCTTGCTGTTGATGGGCTGGTTTACATCTCCCAGGTCAGTGCAGATAGACGTCCATATTGTATCTTCAAAAATGAGGGCTGTAAGGTTGATTCTACGCATTTAAAGCATTGGAAACCTACATGTCACTACATATCCTGATTGGCAACCTGTGGATATGCGGGGTTCTACTGAGTTACTGTGCTGTTTGATGTTTTTTTCTACATCCACTCTTGCCCATTCCTTTTGTGGGATGAGCCAAGCAGCGATCCTTCTGAGAATTTCCAGGTATCGCCATTTTGACCTCTGAGCATCCTGGCTGGGACATCATTCACCACCAAGGGGTGGAGGGGAGTTTTACCAACCAAAACTTGGTCAGAATCGACAGGTGTTTATATGTATATGCATACATACATACATATGTAATTATATATATATATACATATGTATATACATATGTATATAATATATACATATATATATATACACATGTATGCAATTATGTATATATATATATATAAGTTTCTGGTAAAGAATGCATTAAATTAATGTTATTTTGAAGCTTCGGCCAAAACATCTTTCCACCAGAGAGTGTTCTGGCCAATTTCGGCTCACCGTTGACTTTCATCCCCAAAATCCAGGACCCCTTCAAGAAATGTTCAGAACAACAGCGTTGATTTCCAGATTTTATGGGGTTCAATCCAGAAAATAATCGAAAATCCTGGTTTAGACATGAGAATCAATGGATTGGCTTAAGGGAAATCTTGCAGGACCCCCCCAGAATTTATGCAAGAATCTATGGTTTCCTTCAGATTTTCCCACAAACCAATCCATTGAGAGAAAACTCCAAGATGTGCTACCCTCTGGTAAACTAACAGTTTGCTATGGAAAATCACCATTCTTAAATTAAATATTCTTAATTGGTAAATCAACGAAATTTTCATGGGCCATGGCTTCAGTTCGCAAAACTCTTGGTTTACCAGAGGGCAAATCTCCACTAAATCACCATTCATAGTGGTATATAGTGGTTAAATATTGTTAAATTCCAATAAATCACCATTTTTGGTTGCTAAATCCCATTGAATCACAATTTTTGGTGGTTAAATTCCATTAAATCACAATTTTTGGTTGTTAAATCCTATTGAATGACAATTTTGGTGGTTAAATTCCATCATGTCATGCCCGGGACATCCCCCCCGAGGTGCGGCTTAACACTCGGCCGCACGCATGGCCGGGCGCTGGGACTGGATCGTCGTGCCTGGGTCGTCAGTGGTCGTGACAGATGCAAGTTGGTTTATCTTTTTTGCTGTATATATATAACATACAAACATATATATATATACATACAAATGTACACTGAGAAATAATTAATATATATATATATAATTTTGCAAACATATATACCTATATACAAGCATGTGCACATAGAAATGTAATATATATATATAATTACACAAACATATTTATACACACAAACATATGTACATAGAAATATAATATGTATAATTATACTTGCATATATATATATATATATTTATTTATTTATTTATTTACAAACATAAGTATATATATATATGCAAACAGATTTACATAAACATATAATATACATACAATATAAACAAATATACATATATATACAAACATATGCACACACAAATATAATATATATGTATACAAGCTATACAAACATAGATATATATAAACAAACATGTGTACATTGAAATTAATATATATATATATATAATTTTACAGACATTTATTTTTATATATACAAACATTTTTATATATATACAAACATATATATATATGTATACAAACATTTTTGTATACAAACATATGTACATAGAAATAATATATATATATATATAATTATGCAAACACACATGTATATATAGACAAACTTATATTTACAAACATATGCACAGAAATTTAATATATATATATACAACATTTATATATACAAACATTTGTACATAGAAATAATATATATATAAATATATATATAATTATTCAAACACACATGTATATATACAAACACATAGAAATATAATATATATATACACATGTATATATAGACAAACATATATTTACAAACATATGCACATAGAAAATTAATATATAATATATGTTTGCAATATGTACAAACAATTATATATAAGCATATGTACATAGAAATTTAATATACATTTTTTTTATTTTACAAACATATATATATAGTTACAAACATATGCACATAGAAATACACTATATATATATATCATTGTACAAACATATATATACAAACATATGTACATAGAAAGTTAATAGGGTTTTAATTTTACAAACATATATATATACAAACATTTGCACATAGAAATATAATGTATATTTAATTATACAAGCATTTTTAAATATATACAAATATATGTACATAGAAATGTTGTAAATTTTGAATTATACAAACATATATATATATGTACAAACATATGTACATAGAAATAGAATGGGCCATGTTGGGATGAACCGCACCAATGAATTGTCGGAGCGAAGCCACACTTTGCCAAGAAAAATGGCACCGGAAAAGTGTACCATATTTCAATGGGTACTGTGAGGGCCGCGGAAAAGTTCCAGCTAGCTGGAGTTGTAGAGATTTGATGGCCCACCGAGCCCCACAAATGATAGCGAGCCTTAGGGAGATTGTCAATTTCACTATCTTTCATCAAGGTTGTAGTTCATGATAAACCTGTCTATAACCACATGTATAGGGTAGATGGCGTATTTAGATGGTCTAGATTTTTGAGACATTGTCGAAAATCAGGGGGGAGTTGTGGAAGACAAATGGGGTCTCATTATTTTGGGCCTCTCAAACTCCATCGATAGTCACAGAGTCATACATAGATCCTGATGTGAATGCATCCGTATCTGCATATTTGACGGCGTATATTGTTTATCATTGGTTTATGAAAGTTTATGTTTCTATACGCATGTTTTGAAGATTTGACGAGCGCCTTTTTTGGTGAGCTCTTTTACGTTGTATGTCACTACATAAATCATCGATCATGGCTACATCCCGGAATTGGATGGTGGGAGAGTTTACAGGAAAGCATCATATAGGTTCAAACCATGGCTTCCGTTTGAGATTTCCCTGTTTCCCCCTCAAACCCATCCACTGGATGTCACATTTGTTGGTGACCTCCCATTATATCCCCATTATGATCCCAACACACATAGTATCCATATGATCCCAATACCCTCTTTTAATGACACAGTTTGCGAACTGGAAGTCAGCATTTTTAACATGTATATAAAGCATCGAGCTAAATTGGCCATCGCAAACTGTAGCAAATTACCAGATGGTATATCCTGTTAAGTGGACGATAGTTCTTTCAATCCCCATTACATCTCATGAATCCCCATTAACCGCATGCTGGAAAATTGGCAATTTACTTGGATATTATTTTCGCATCAAAAGCCTCTCTCTCTATATATATGTATATATATATATAGCTCGGGGATTTTCCAGCGGCCCGCCATGTTTGATGACACCGGAGGGTATATCCCCAATATTCCGTTCACATCCCATTCATATTCCATGAAATACCCCCATGATACCACCATTTTTGTAAGTAAAATCAGTGGAATATCCCCAATTCCAATTAATCACAATGAATCTTATTAACATAAGGTTAATGGAAGAAATCCTGCACCAGTTGGTAACACTTAGGAGCAGATTCCTATGAAAGACTGTAAATGATGGGATTATAAGGGGGTTTTGCCCATCTACGAACTGGTGCAGAATTCCATCCACAGCATCATTAACCAACCACCGTTAATCACCCCATCAATCACCATTGATCACCATTGATCATCATTAATCATCGTTTCCCGATGGGTCAAAACCTATTATTACCATATTTGGATATATTTGGGTAAACAATTAGACATCCATTTACCAGCTATTTTTTGGGAACTATTTTAGGGCCCCAGGGTTTTGACGATAATAGCCATGGGCCATGGATGATTTCCCCAATTCCTCAATGGATGATACCTAGGCATCGTCGCGAAAGCGACCACGCGCTCCTCGCTTGCGCCATCCTTAGAGGTTGTAAGGTGCGCCAGGAGATCCATTGGAAGATCATGGGGATGTTGTTGGGGTTTCAACTTAACCATCTGGAGGATTCCATAAATGGATACCCCAAGATGGATGAGAATGGAAATCCTATTAATGTTAAGTTCACATAAATGAACAGATCAACACCCACATTCCAAAAAAATGTTTGGCAATACTACTTTGGGTTGGTTCCTCCCTATTCACAAACACGTGCGCCCCCCCTATTAGACAACACCCTCCTCAGAAATCCTAATTTTGTGGTAGTCAGGATTTACTTGTTTTTCATGGTTTTAATAAGTTTAGTTGTTTTTTTATGGTTGAAAATATATATATATAATATAAATGTCTTGAAGGGATGTCCCATGCCCAATCTCACCATCTCACCCCCTCACGGGAGGGAGGTTGCCACTGAAAAGAGAAATCTCGACCCATTGGCGGCAGGTTGTTTTGTTTTTTAATGTATGACAAGCGTTAGTTTTTGAACTTGGCATTAAAATGGATGATTTGCAGTAGTGAGGCAATTAAATGATAAGCCCAACGTTACATTTGTTTTTCTTGGCGGGGGGCATTACACTATCTATATTATCTATACTATCTATGCTATCTATACTATCTACAGTCACATATGTTTGGGAAATATGTCTTGAACTGCGAAGCATGGCGATGTCAAGTGCCCCGTTGCTGCACATTGGCAGGCGTACAAAAAGCCAGCAGGAGCTCGACCGCACGGATCTCAACTTGGACAAGCAGATAGAGGAGGACAACTTCGACAGCGATAATGGGAGGCTGTTGGATGGGCGGCATTTCACTAGACTTAGGTATCATTTTGGTACCTATCCTTTTTTTTTGCGGGCTCCCGAACTTGTAATCTTTTCTCATGACACGGGCGGCAAGTTTGGGTATACAATCGCTGCAGTTGTGTGCAGTGTTGCCTTGTTCCATGTCATATAGGGTGATCACATGTTCACCTGTGGCTTCTGGTACAAGCCCCAGCGTAAAGGTGAGCAGGTCGCATGGGATTGCGACTTAGGAAGCCATGACGCTGTGCTGAGTCCAAAAGGCGCTGGCAAACGGTGAGTCTTGGTGGTGCAGGGGCACACCAACCGTGTGCAGTTTGAACTGGTAGCGAGAGCCCCAGGGAAGGGGCATGGCGACAGAGAGCAGCAGAGAGGGCTACGTGAGAAGGTTCTCAGGTGAAAGCAAGGATGCTCAACTGAGTACCGCAGGTGGAAGAGATGGTCGAGAGCTCATCTGAACGTGCAGAAGGCGAAAGGGGTGCCAGAAGAGGCACTTGGATCCCTGCTGTTCACCCTGTTGGGTGGTGCAGCGCTCAGAGCCTTTGATTCAGTTCCTATGGACAGGATTGAGGCGGTGGGCGGACAACAGGTGGTGTATGAAGTTCTGGATGACCGCTTCCCCGAGGAAGCAAGCCACGACAGGATCGGAGAGGTGCTGGACAATGTCTTCGACCTCAAGGTGGAGCGTGGTGAGACAACAGCGGTGTTCACGGGCAAGGTGAAGTCCGCTTTCAGTGCAGCGGAGGAAGAGGGGATCAAGTTCCCAGATGTGGCCAAGGGCTATCTGCTGATGCGCTTTGCCAAGCTGACGTCAGACAAGAGGGCGGTGGTGTTGGCGGCATCTCGCCAATCATATGGCGAGGCAGATGTGGCATCAGCTCTCAGGACGACGTATCCTGAGGGGCTGTACTCTGGGAGGACCACGACGATGGTTGCGCCGGTGGAGACGGAAGAGCTCTATGACTTTGTGGATGACGAAGGCCCTGCAGGTGAGGACGTCTTTGCGGTGAATGACGCAGAGGACGACGTCGCAGCAGGTGAGCCTCTGGAAGAACAGGATGCGATCGACATTCTGATGACCTGGAAGCAGACGCGCAACCAGATCAACAAGGAGAAGATCTCCCGAGGCTTCAGTGGTGGAGCTTCAGACCTCAAGAAGATGGAGGCACGGGTGCGGTGCTTCAAGTGCAAGAAAGTTGGACATGTTTCACGCAATTGCCCCAGTCGCAAAGGCCAAGGAAAGGGTCCACCATCATCAGCAGCATCGTCTACAGCGACAAGGGTCAGCTATGTCAACATGGTGACAGAGGGCTCGACGGAGGTGGATGACGAGGTGGTGCGACTGATGCAGAGCTGGACCAACAGACCCAGGGACTTTTGGAGAGTGGAGGAGGACAAGGTGATCCGAGAACATGTGGTGCCACGGGCCCAAAGCTTCTGTGTGCGATGGACTGGATGCCCAGTGGATGGCGCAGAGCTCTATGACGACCGCACCACAGTCATGTACTTTGCAGACGGTCCCAAGGAAGAGGTGAAGGACAAGATCTACGCCGATCCATGTGAGGCCCGACGCAAGACTGCGGAGGAGTGGACGGGCCAGACCATTTTCTACAGACGGCCGAAGACACCGGCACCTGATGTGGAGGAAGAGGTGGACCAGATTGCCGAGGCCTTCGTGAATGCCACCTTGGACATTGCGGCGACCTTTGAGGAACCGCGGAGCGACGAGGAGGTGGAGATGGAGGAAGAGACATCATGTCATCTTGTCCACCCCGCTGGATTTGGAGTTGTCGACACGGGGTGCGGGAGAGAGTCATCGGCGAGGAGACGTTGACTCGACATGAAGGTGCTCTTCGGCGACATGGCCTCCACATTGAAGAACTTCAAACAAAGCCTCACAAGTTCAGGTACGGCAATGGAGCGGCCGATGTCTCCCACAGGAGAGTCCAGTTGCCGATCTACATCTGTGGAAGGGAGATGAAGATGCGTCTCCATGTGGTGCCTGGAAATGTCCCCCTCTTAGTCAGCAAGAGGTTTTTGAAGAGCGTTGGTGCTCGGGTGGCCATGGACAGCAACGAGATCTACATGAGTGCCGTTGGCATCACTGCCAAAATGATCGAGAAGCCAGATGGGTCATGCCAGATTGATCTTTTGGATCTGCAGCCGACCCCAGCAGTGAGGACACCGGAAGTGGATGTGCTCATGGTGAAGGCCGAAAATGTGCCTCGCCTGGCCTCCAAGGTGTTGGTGGCAGAGGAGGAGGAGATAGATGATGAAGAAGATCAGGGTGAACCAGAGTTGCTGCAGATGGGAAACCATTGTGTCTTCCGAGGTGATGAGCGGAAGAAGCTGCTGAAACAGATCCACGAGGTGATGGTGCTCAAAGATGACGAGCGATTGACGATCATGGAGATCTTCAGCCCAGGGCGTTTTGCTGAGCTGGCCTCGGGCTTTGGCTTCGAGTCCATGGGCTCGTTTGACTTGTCGACTGGAGGAAGCCAGTTCACCGCCGGCGGGCAGAACAGATCTTGGAGTTCTCCCCGCCAGACGTGCTGATCATGACGCCCCGGTGGGCCTCTGAGCAGACTTCAGGCGTTGCATTCACTGGAGCCTCGCAAGGACCCAGAGGCCTATGTGAGGGAGAAGTGGATCGCAATTGAGATGGTGAAGTGGTGCCTGAAGCTGGCGAACAAGCAGTTCGCGCTGGGCAAACACTACTTCTTTGAGTCGGCAAATGGAAGCCAGGCTTGGAGCATCCCGGAGATGGAAGCTTTTGTGGCTCAGTGGAACCATCCAAGGGCGAATGTGTCAGCATGCGCAGTGGGGCTCCTGGACAAGGTCAACAAGATGCCCTTTGGCAAGAAGTGGCGGATCATGACGTCCTCGCTGGCAGTGGCGACGATGCTGGAGCCGCTGATCTGCTCAGGAGATCATCAACACCAAGTGGTGGAAGGCTCTTCGGGAGGACAACTGCGATCAATTCAAAGTCAGGTTTATCCCAAGAAGTTGATCCGCAAGATTCTAGGTGGTTTTGCAATGACTGAGCAGGTGGATAGTGTTTGTTATCCGATAAGTCAAGCAACAATCCAATCTCCAATGAAAGCAGAGGGTCGTAGAAGGGTTGAGTTGGCCATCAAGAAACTCCATGTCAATTTGGGGCATGCATCAGTGGCAGACATGCTGCGTATCCTTCAGCATCATCGAGCGCGGCCGGAGGTGCTTGAGCTGGTGAGAGCCTTCTCATGCGATGTGCGCAAGTCACATTGTGCACCGAAAGCGGTGAAGGATAGCGCACCGCCAAGAGATTTGGCGCCGCTGAGGTACATAGGCTTGGATGTCAAGTGGCTCCCAACCTGGAAGAAAGATTACAAGATCAGGGCTTTGAACATTGTTTGTAGGGCTTCTGGTTTGCAGCAGATGTATCCTTTCCGGGAGGGCGAGCACGAATGCTCTGAGCTCATTGCACGTCTCTACAGGCATTGGACCAGGAGCTATGGCCGTCCCAAGTATGTCAAATTTGATGCAGGGAGATGTAACCTAGGTCAACATTTTCTTGACTGTTTGGAGAGGGACAGGTCAGTACCTCTTGATGTGCCGGGTGAAGCTCATGAGCAGATGGGAGACGTTGAAGCACAGGGCCAACATGTCGAACAGACCCTCATCAAAGTGATTGCAGAGACAAATCCACCAAATTATTTGGAATGGGTTGCATGTTTGGATTCTACAGTGGAGGCACGTAACATGCTCATGAGGCGACATGGTTATAGTCCTTTTCAACTGGTTTTTGGACGAGACCCAGAAATTCCAGGAGATGATTTGTTTTCAGGGGACCCAAATGTTATAGCCAACTCGGCGATCTTGGAGGATGCCATAGCTGAATTTGCACATCGCGCGCGAAGCACGGCGAAGCAGGCTGTGTTGCAAAGCCTGGATCACCGAGCAGCCAGAATTGCTTTGAACAGCAGACCCCGTCCTCTTAGAGTTTTTCAACCTGGGGATGAAGTGGCAATTTGGAGAAGGGGCCGGGGAATTAAGAAGTCCACAGCAAGATGGAGGGGACCAGGAATAGTAGCAGGGGCTGCAGGTGGCAACTACTGGGTGTCAATGCCAGGGTCTTTGTGAAATGCTCTCCCGAGCAGCTGCGTCTTAGGACCTCAGAAGAACGAGAGGCCGACAGGTTTCTGGTTCGTGATCTGCGAGCTGCAGCGGCATCTCTGTATCCGGAAGTTGGGTTTTCACCACATACCCAGAAGAATTTCACTGACCTTACAGGAGAAGAACGGCCCCCAGGGGATTTGTTGTCACCGGGGATGGAGCAGATGCCAGACTGCAGAGTCTCACAACCGGCGAGTGCGGCACCGGCAGTTGCAGATCCGGCGGCGGCGGCGAGTGCTCAGATGTCGCAGGCAAGTGGGAATTCCAGCCAGTCTAACCGATCTCTGGGTGAAGCTGTTAGTCAAATGTCTCCACAAGAAAGGCAACAGTGGCTTACATCAGCAGAGAGAGCGGATAGACTGGACGGGATGCCGGCGCGTTCTCATCCGAGTGGCTCTCAACAGGGCGACCTGAAGCGACCAAGGTTGGAGGGTGTAGGAAATACAACACAAGTTTTTGGGCAACCTCAACAGCTTTTGGGTCAATCATTTCCCCCTTCAATGCCGGCTCCACCACGTCCTGAACATGTACCAATTACTGTGGATAGCAGTGGTTCTGATCATTCGGGTGGAATAGGTAGTTCCTCAGCAGCATCCAATCCAGAAACAAGTTCAACACCGGAATCTGGTTTCATTTCCTCTCATTTGGTCTCTTCAGTGGGTATTGCCGATTCAGCAGATGCAGCAGTTTGTTTATCCACGAGTGAGCGCGTGGACAGCGATGCAGAAGATTTTGTTTTGCATTGCGGCGAAGATGCTGTCTTGCTTGCTGGAGCTAGGGGTGAACTCAATTTGAGAGAGCAGCGATGAAGAGAGGAGCAGGGTCGAAACATGTTGATTGCTGGTATTCAAAAAGAATTGAACAATGTTATCAACACCAAGAAAGCACTTAGGCCTTTGTCTTTAGAAGAATCAAGGGTTGTGCGACAGCAAGCTGGAGATGGGATAGTTCCATCAAAGCTGGTTCTCACCCTCAAGTGCGAAGATACTGGGGAAGAGATTGTCAAAGCAAGGTGGACGGCTAGGGGTGATCGTGATCCAGATTTGTTTGCATTGGTGCGTGAGGGCAAGACTCAGGCACCTACAATATCCTCCAATGGGAGATTCACGGTGTTGCAGACAATCTCGAGCCACCACTTTCCGATGGAACTCGGAGATGTCACTGGAGCGTTTCTAGAGGCTGATCGACTGGAAAGGAAGTCGGGTAAGTTGTACATGTCATCACCTACCACTCATCCTCTTCCAGGCTATCATCAAGAACAATTATTCGAGGTCATCAAGCCAATATATGGGTTCAATGATTCACCCCAACACTGGTTCACCAAGTTTTCTTCAACAGCAAAGTCTCTTACATGGGAGCAGTCGAAGATGGACCATTGTGTATTCTACTTACGGGATGGGAATAGACAGTTGGTTGGTGTCATGGGTGTTCATGTTGACGATGTGGTGCTTGGTGGTCGTGGTCAGCTTTATGAGTCATCAGTAGAGCAGCCCCGATCAATTTTTCCATTCAGGAAATGGAAGCGGCTTGCAGGACAGTTTTGCGGGTCATTTTTGAAGCAGGATCCAGAGACGTAGGCCATCGAGGTCAGCCAGGAGGAATTTGTTGAAAAGATCCCCAAACCAAAGTTAAGAACCAAAGTAGAGCCGACTATGAAAACAACACCAGAAGAGGTTTCATCACTGCGGTCGTGTTTGGGTGGGGCACTCTGGCTCTCGAAGTAGACACGTCCAGACCTGTCCGTACAGGTGTCACAAGGGCAACAGCTGATGCCGAGCCAGACCATAGCAGAAGCGCGAACCATTTCGAACATTGTCCGCCGTGCCCGGCAGTACAAAGAGCTGAAGTGGCGCATCCTGCCTATCAAGCCAGAAGATTTGCGGTTATGTGTTCATACAGATGCTGCGTTTGGGAATGCTAAGGGCAAAGGTACTCAGGCTGGTTATATAGTGGGCGTAACAGATGACAATTTACAACAGGGAAACAAAGCTACCGGTTGAAGAGGGTGGTTGGTTCAACGTTTGCTGGTGAAACACAGGTTTTGGCAGATGCGCTGGGCCATACTGAGTGGATTGGGTGCCACTTGGCAGAAGCATTTTTCAGTGATTTTTCACTTCAAAACAGGGGAGAATTTCTGCGAAGATTCAAGGTTCAGGCAATTGTCGACTGTAAAAGCATCTATGATCACCTCCAACAGTTTGCTTCACCAGGGAGTGTTTCTGATAAGAGAGTGGCAATAGATTTGATAATTGTGAAAGAAGCTTTGCAGAGGATTCAAGGGGTTATTCGTTGGTGTCCTACATGGTTACAACTAGCCGATGCACTGACAAAGGAAAACCCAGAAGCAATGGATGTGCTTAGGGGAGCGATAGTGTCTCAGTCATATCATCTACATGCTGAGAGTTCAGTGATGGAAGCAGCTGCCGAACAACGACAGCAACGGCTTGCCAAACGTCAAGCTGGTGCCTCACAGAATTGTGCTCAAGACAGCAGCCAGGTGTTTTTCCTATCCAGCGAGCCATCCAACATGGTGAAGGTGAATGTGAAAGCGGTCACTGATCCTCAAGTGCGGTGTCTCTTCGAAGTGATGGTGACAGACTACGTGGATGACGAGGAGACGTACGAAAAGAACCTCGTACAGACCAAGGCCATGTGCAAGGCGAAGCTCCCTGCACGAGTGGTCAATGCCAAGAGATTCCGCGGGGAAGAGGCAATGGTGACTTGCACCTACCACAAGTCGACGGGCATGATCACTTTGATTTGCCCAGCGGTGATGATGGACGCATCCGAGAAGATGATCAAGTCCGTCTTTGAGATCTACTCCAAGATGATTCGCGAAGGAGTTCGCGACCCACTGCCAGAGGGTGCCCATCATTGGGGCAAGGCGTTGGACTACATGCAGGAGAAGGGCTGCGAGTCAGCGTGTTGGGAGTGCGTGGACTTGGAGAAAGATGAGACGGGCAAGGGCATGAGCATGGAAGAGCGCCAGCTTTTCATTCCGAAGGAGGAGGAGTACCAGGCGGCCATTGCCGACTTGTGCAATGAGGTAGGCCGCAAGTTGCACAACTTCCCGTTGTGGAAGAAGAAGTTGCTCCACGTGCTCTTGCAGGATTTCGGAGCGAACCCAGACCAAGTGATTGCCTTGTCAGGCCTGACGGAGCATTTTCACCTGGAGGAGGGCGAAGAGTGGCAGACGATGGCGGATGAAGATCGCCCTGAGCCGGCCGGTTTGAAGGCGAAGGCCAAAGCAAAGGCTTTCAGTGGATATCGCCGAGACTTGTAGGAAGCTGAACGCAGCTGATGGAATCAAGGCAACAAAGAATTTTTAGGTGTGCAGTTGTGTGCAGTGTTGCCTTGTTCCATGTCATATAGGGTGATCACATGTTCACCTGTGGCTTCTGGTACAAGCCCCAGCGTAAAGGTGAGCAGGTCGCATGGGATTGCGACTTAGGAAGCCATGACGCTGTGCTGAGTCCAAAAGGCGCTGGCAAACGGTGAGTCTTGGTGGTGCAGGGGCACACCAACCGTGTGCAGTTTGAAATCGCAATCAGCCATCAGCCACACATGCCCATCAACTGCAATCGAATGTGTCAAAAAAACAAAAACTGTGTGATATCATCGAACAAAGTTGGGAGGATGTACAATTATACGATCCTGGATGATTGGTTTGTCACAGCCACCATAAACACAACACCATGGATCTATTTGCAGACTGTTGGGGTGCCGTCAGACTGGGTGGGAATAAACCTAAGCAAAGTTCACCTCTGATGAGTGAACTAGATCTGGTATCCCCTGATTAAAGCTAACATGTTGCACTCCCTCCCCGCCCAAACAAAATGAACAATGAAAACCACCTGGTTAAACTGCACGCAGGGCTTGCAAGATAATGCAGCCGTTGGTGCCAGAGTAGCCCCAGCCAACTGCTACCTAAGTAATTATACCAGTATACCATCAGCATATGAGCCTTCAACAAGTGGGCAGCCAGAAGCCGGCACGGCCCAACAGAACACATGCAGTTCATTGCACAGAGACTCCGCTAGCTTGCCATAGTGACGATGTCTAGGATGGCAGGAGTAGGAGGAGGAGAGGAGGAGCTGTCACAAAATCCAGAGGCCCTCACTTGGCAGGGAGCTGCAAACCCCGTAATGAGCCTGCGTTTAGCGTCCTGGATTGGCATTTCATGGGCTACATGTGTGTGTGTGTGAAACCCGCTGGGTATCATGCGGGAAAGAATCATTTTAGAATAATTTTACAAATCATTTTAGCCGTCAGCGGGGGGGTGCAGAGCACAGTGGAGACAGCACCCAACAAAGCTATCCACTTGTGGTGGAAGCAGAATCTGATCAACTCTACGTACCTGCTATTTTAAATGCTGATTTTCAATTTCCTGATGGCGACCGGCCAAGCCTAGAACTTGAACACATTCCACAGTTGATTAGGTCTGAAAACAATATGTACTTGTCTTGGCAGGAGTTCGACCTAGGAAACCTCAAGGCGTCAATTTCGTCACCATCATAAAGTTCCAGTTCAGAAGAAATTACTCACTCTATCAACAGTGTGTTTGGTTCAGAGCTTAATGCTGTGCCGTACAATTGAAATCAAGTAATTACATGTAATTCCCTTTTTGAAGGGGCTCGCGGTGGGGCGGGGAGCAAAGTAGTGTTCAAAGCTCCGAAACTCTGCAGGCTTTTGGTTCCCACGCTGGGCCTCGCCCCAAGACCCACTGTCGCAATCACGTGTGTCACCCCAAATGCATTCACTTTATTAGAACAGTGGCCAAGTACCACTCAGTAGATCAGAATAATTATATGCCACGATGCATATTCACTGTACTGGCATTGATTTGCCTTGAAATTTCTACCATTTCAAACAGGGAGGCCCTGAGGCAACCACAAAACATATATTCCACATGAAATGTAGATAGCAAAGTGTCTTGCGCACAGGTACTTGTAGCAAAAGTCAGTCTTTTGAGCTCCTGGTTAAATCTCCACCTGCTTTTTGTAGAAGCATGTTTAGAGTGAGGGACTCCCCAAGGTCGAGCACGCTATTTTGAGAAACAAGGGGGATGGAGATAAAAGTTATCCTTTTCGTAGTGGTGGCATGTGGGTCCGCATTGCATTTTGTAGAGGGTCAACTAGCCTTAGTGCCACTGCAGTGCCTTTTGCAGATCACCTACGCTGTGAATTTTGTATCGTGGCTAAGTTTTGTTTGGACAACCTAGGCCCCTAAATTTTATTTAACGGTGATGTACAATGTTCAATCAACAACGATGTCACAATTTACATCACATGTTTGATGTTTATGCCAGTACAGTGGCCGGAAAAATGTCAGCATGTATGCCAACAAAGATGTGACCACAAATGTCAATACATGTCTTTCAGTTAATTTGTCAGTCACCATGTCGGTATGCATTGCGGCAACCTCTTCAATAAACATGTACGCTGCAACCCTGACGTTGCTCCGCGCCGGATTTGCGGAAGGGTTGCGTATTTTTTAAAATGCCATGTCGGTGGACTTTTAATATGTAGATTTAGATGTATACTGTTTGATGCATGATATGATATCTTGATGATGATGATGATGGTGATGATGATGATTATGGTGATGATGATGATGATGATGGTGACGATGATGAGGATGATGACGACGATGATGATGAGGAGGAGGATGATGATGATGATGACGATGATGATTGTAAGGGTGGAGCAACGTCCAGGTCGGACGGAACATGTATTATGTATGTAACAATGTATGTGTGTGGGACGCCATGTATGCTAGTTTTGAATTTTGAATAAATACATTGATCAAAGTTGCTTTTGGGTATGGGATGCCTTGGAGTAATTAGTTCATTGTGATATGCAATTATCATCATTTATCTATAATGTTCATGGCCCAAGTTGTGAGCACTCCCCTGTTGACAATCGTGGACATCTAGTCTCCCAAGTCAGAGAACAATGAAGCCAGAAAACAATGAACCATTATTCTGACTTGCCGGAAATTGGAGGGATTCAAGCCATTGACAGAGATTCTTCGCAGTGGTTTTACCCGGTTTTTTGATAGTCATATTCCCGTTTTTTCTTATATCCCCATGTGTTATTGGTCAATCATGGTAAACCCCAATGCTTCGTTGAATTCATGATAGAAACAGACCTAATTTAGTGACCTTTGATTGCCACCTTCTCCCCCCCAAAAAAATCGAACATATCGATATTTTGGATGAATGAAATAGGATCTGTTTTTTGTTCCACTGGGAGTGACGCATGTTCAAAGCCTTCAATCTAATCCTCGCAGGTGCACAGAGATCGAGGACGCCAATGATGACGAGTTGTGGGAGACTCCAGCGGAAGCGTCCAGGGAGCCCCAGTGGAAGAACAACGTCGTGGCCGTCGAACTCTGAGGCCGGTGACTGCTAGGTATTTTCGGCGGAGAAGTGTTTAATGATAATAGTGAGATATATGACAACAAAGTCCGGTTTTTTTTTGCCATCGTTTTGGGAAAATTTATTCTTATTCCTAATTTACTATTTTTTTCAATATATGTATAATACACCATCGGTAAATGTAATATTATTTTCGTGCATATACTGTATATAATTATCTATATAATTATATATGTGTGTATATGTATGTATGTATGCATGTATGTAATGTTTTGTAATGTTATGTATGTATGTCATGTCATGTCATGTAATGTAATGTATGTAACGTTATGTAATGTTATGTAATGTTTTGTGGTGTTATGTGATGGTATGTGATGGTATGTGATGTTATGTAATGTTATGTAATGTTATGTAATGTACTGTAATGTAATGTAATGTAATGTATGGTATGTATGGTATGTATGGTATGTATGCTATGTATGTTATGTATGTTATGTATGTTATGTATGTTATGTATGTTATGTATGTTGTGTACTGTTTTGTAGTGTTATGTACTGTTATGTACTGTAATGTTATGTAATGTTATGTAATGTCATGTCATGTCATGTAATATAATGTATGTAATGTAATGTAATGTAATGTAATGTTGTGTAATGTAATGCAATGTTATGTAATGTTATGTAATGTGCTGTAATGTAATGTTATGTTATGTAAGGTATTGTTTGGTAATGTCATGTCATGTAATGTTATGTCATGTAATGTCATGTAATGTCATGTAATGTCATGTCATGTCATTTCATGCCATGTCATGTAATGTAATGTAATGTATGCATGTATGTATGTATTGCAATGTAATGCAATGTAATTTAATGTAATGTAATGTAAAATGTCATGTCATGTCATGTCATGTCATACAATACAATACAATACAATGCAATGCAATGCAATGCAATACAATACAATACAATACAATACATACATACAGAGAGACAGACAGACAGACAGACACAACACACACACACAGAGACATACAGAGACAGACAGGCAGGCAGGCAGGCAGACAGACATGCATACATACATACCATTACATTCCTAGATAACCCCTCTTGGTGAGCCGCCGCTGCATTGACTGAGAAACAAAAAACAACCGGCTTTTATGTTAAACAAACCACAGCACTCCTTCCTATCTTTCGTGTTTCCAGCATTCCTCTCAAGTGTCTAACAAATGGTTCCTGAAGTGGAAGCCTGAACTGTTTAAAAATGGGTTCCCGAAACTGCAGCCTAAAATGTCTAAGAAATTGGTTCCCGAAATGGGAGCTAAACTGCTTAAAAATTGATCCTCAAACTGATTTTATGGAAACCTAAAATGTGTAACAAATGGTTCCCGAAATGGAAGCCTAAAATGTCGAAAAGAATAGTTCCCGAAATGGAAGCTAAACATCGCGACCCTCAACTCCATGTTTTCCCTTTCCTGGGTAAGATATCAAAATATTATACCGTTCATCAGTGATGGTTGATAACTGTGGCACAGGGGTTAGTACTTCTTGATCACACTCCTGGTTTGCTTCTTGTGCGGGAGTGCAGTTCGGAAACTGAGCAATAGATTCACATGTTTAGCGTCTAGAAGCAACTACAAGAAGCATCATGGAAGTTATCGTATCGTATCATTCTCGGGTGTAGGATAGTGTAGGCTTCATGTGCCACTATCTCGGTCCGGTTGGTTCTGGCCTGTATTTCAGCCTAAAATGTAGCTTAGATTAGATTAGATTGACAGAAAGATAGATAGACAAATAGACAGATAGCGAGACAGATGGAAAAGATAGATGGACAGACAGATAGCCAGTCAGACAGTTAGACAAGATAGACAAAATAAGAAAGAAAGATAGATAGATAGATAGATAGATAAATACTATTGGGGTCAGGGGTACAGAGAGAAAGTGCGTCCATGAAATCCAAACAGATAGGTTGATAGTGAGGCAGATCGACAGATAGACAGATGAACAGATTCATAGATAGGGAAACAAAAAGATAGATGGACAAGCTAGGCAGATAGATAGCTAGCTAGACAGATAGATAGGGTGAAAAGTCTGTCGGTGAAAAGCATGTGGCTGAAGAGTCTGTGCGTAAAGACTCTGTGAGTGAAGGGCCTGTGAGTGCAGGGTCTCTGGATGAGAATTTTTTGAGTGAAACGACTGTGAGTGACAACTCTGTGAATGAAAAGTTTGTGGTTGAAAAGTCTGTGAGTGAAAAGTCGGTGGGTGGAAAGTCTGTGGGTGAAAAGGCCTTGGGTGAATAGTCCGTGAGTAAGGAGCCTTGTGTTGAAAAATCTGTAGGTGAACATTCTTTGGGTGAAAACTCTGTGGGTGAAAAGTCTATAGCTGAAAAGCCTGTGGGGGAAAAGTCTGTGGGTGACAAGCCTGCGGGTGAAGAATCTGTGGGTGAAAGGTCTGTGGGTGACTGGTCTCTGCGTGAAAAAACTGTGGGTGACAAATTTGTGGGTCAAATGTTTGTTGGTGAAAAGTCGGAAAAGTCTGTGGGTGAAGGGTCTCCGGGTGAAAAGTCTGTCAGTGAAACGTATGTGGTTAGGCTCGCGAGAATCATACGGTCAGAATGGATGCTGGTTTTCGTTCCGTTCGATTTTTCATCTCTGGAAATGAAATGTCATGTCACATTATGCAATGCTGCACATTTTGGATTGTTTCACCAGAACCAAGGACTTCCAAATTCGACTACCAAAATCCCCTGAACAATCAAACAATCCAGGCCACACGGCCAAAGTTCGGGGCAGGCTTTACACAGGAGAGGCACAAAAAGGGAAGGAACCAACGAGAACATGAGAAATATCACGTTTATGGTGGGTAAATAAGAAAAAATTGCTTGTGTAACATATTGAAATGTTAAAATTGTGCGTATAAGTTCAACATAATGAAACATTTTTTCATTTGATTTAAACATTTTCCATTGGTTTATATACATATATATATATATATTGTTTTCAAACAATATAATACATTCAAAAATTAAAAGCATGACATTTCATTACATTTCTCATTTTTCTGCTATTTTCTTCCCGTTGTGTCTCCCCGTTGTTATCTTTAACGGGAAGCTCCTGGAGGCCATGGGGGAAACTCCGGAGGTGCACGGCGAGACCTAGGGTACATGGCCTCCGGGAGCTTCCCGTTAAAGACAACAACGGAAAGACACAACGGGAAGCGTACAATGGGAGGGAAACAACGAGAACATGAGAAATATCACGTTTGTGGTAGGTAAATAAGAAAAAGTATTGGTATAACATATTGAAATTTTCAACTTTGCTATTATGCGTTTAATTAACAATTGTTCCATATGTTGAAAAAACGATTTTGTATCAATAAATTATGTCTACAATCAGTTTTGAAACATTCAGTGGTTCATTTTCAAGCTTTTGCAATGAAAATTGCGAAGATTTGTTCACAATATTTTTGCCAAAAACACATTAAGTGTCCAGGGTCGAAAACCCACCTGCTTTTAGTGGTCGCTATTTTTCCCTTGCCGCACCCATGTGCCATTAGATTTCCCAGGTCAAAGCATCAAATCCCCACAAGTCCTATCTCATCTCGTGACGTGCAGTTTCCCAGCTAAAGGTCTCCAGGTTTGAGCCCGGGCATTCAGGAGGACTTGGTTATCGAAATCTATATGGTGGCCCTTGCATGGCGGTGAATTTGATGAGCGCCTGCAATCGTTTTAGTTTTAATTTCTGAATATTGAGCCCAAAACGGCGGCCAGATTCGCGATATGGAATGTCAAAAAAGTAGATGTCATTTCTTTGTTTTTGCGAGGTTCAACTATATGTTTTCAATATTCATGAGTGGGAGCAGCCAAATTCACAATTTGGAATGTCAAAGGCTAGATAACATTTAGTAGATTTTGCAAGGTTCAACTTTTTTTTTCAGAATTCATGAGTGAGAGCAGCCAGATTCACGATTTGGAATATCAAAAATTAGATGTCATTTCTTTGTTTTGCAAGGTTCAACTATTGTTTGTCAAAAAGTGAGGAACTAGACACTTCTCCTCTTTCCTTTGAATTTTCGAAGTATTCTTTTCCACAAATTTGAGGTGTTTTGGGGCGTTTGTTGTGTGGTTTCTTGAGGCAAAACACTTTTTGGGTTTCAAAGATCGCATCACCATCATCATTTGTTATACCACCAAGTTCTTTTCTGCTTTGGTCTCTTTGGCTTGTTTTCATATCAACGCAGCAAAAATAAATATCGTCATCCTTGCTCTGCATATTTGTTCAAGGTTCCGGAAGCAAATCCTGGAGTCAATGCTTTCTTGAAGTTAAAATCCTTGATGTAGCAAGTAAAGCCCTGCACGTCGGCACTTACGCGCAAAATTTCTGAAACCAGACTTTAGCAGGTGTCTTGGGAGGGGTGGTTCGATACTTAGCCTTTAATGAAAATCCAGTTCCGGACATACCCAAGGGAATCAAACCCCAAAATATCAGGCGCCATGTTACGACGTTGGGAAGCATTCTTGTAATGAGGTCCTGGGTTGGGTTTGGGTGGTCATGTCCTGTATTTGGGGAGCCAAGGTTTGGTGATGTTTGGAAAGCGACCTGTATTAGCAAGTCGCGAAGTTTTCACAATCAACTCTTAATTTAGAGGTGTTTCCAAACTTGAACTTTTGATTTGCGGGTCCTGTCTTGTTTATTTGCATGTCATGCTTGAAGAATCAAAAAATCCGATGTAGAACGCGGGTGCGTTTCAAGAGCCATGTCTTGAGTTCAGGACTTAACTCCAGAAGCTGAGCTTCTTTTGTCCAGGCCAATGAAAAACTCCTACCTCTATTGCCCGGATGTATGCACAGGAACCGTGTTTGAACTCTATTGTTTTTTATCCACCACGTTCTTTGCTGATAAAAACACGCCTCTTTTGAAGCATAACTTCAAAACATTCAAAAACAAGTGTGTTTCCAAGCGCAGGCTGCGAAATTTCAAGGAAAATAGCGGCCAGTCAGGTCCACTTCCTGTGCAGATGTTTGCCCGTGCTTACTTTGTCATGGGTGCAATTTCTCGACTGATCAATCGAATTTTTTTGGGGGGGCGGAAAAATAAAATCATGATTTGGAGATATCTAGGCTCTGTATATACATGTAAGACTTGACCTTGTCTGGCCGAGTGTCTCCATTTCGGGTTCCTAAGTTCTTCGTGCTGGAATTCAATTTTTTTTGGTTTATATAGGCAAATTGTCAGGTCCAAAAGCCATGAACAATGTAGGGTTCATTGCCTTGTTTGTGTTTGTTGCTGCGCTTCTAAGAGTCTCGTTGGTATGGAGGGCTTGTAAATAGACACATGGGAAGACACGTGTTCATGTTCACCTGTCTTGAATTTAAAAAATGGTTTGTTCGACCATTGGAACTACGACATGCTATGTTTTGACGCCTTCAGCATCCTCTGGGAACCTAAGCGCGATTGGACCAACGGTATCCTAAGAGAGATTTCAAGACTTGAACTCCTGAATCAATTCGGTTACCAACCCCAACTCCTGAAACAGTAGGGTGGACAACTAGACACACCCCACAGCTAAAACAGCACGTTGCGATATCTCATCTGCTTTTACACGGGGAAGGGCATCCAGGCATGCGATTTTGGTTAAGTGTCCAGGGTCGAAAACCCACAAGTCTTTTCTTGTCTGCTTTTAGTCGTCGCTATTTTTCTCTTGCTGCACCCATGTGCCATTAGATTTCCTTGGTCAAATCCCCACAAGTCTCAGCATGAAACCCATGAGATGGGAATTCTTCATGGGATATACATGCTACAGTCCCAACACATGTGTTATGTGAACACACCCCAAATCAGCCCTAACTCCTATCTCATGTGTCCAAACTGTAGCCTATAGCATTAAAAACATTTAAAAACTATAGTTGGAATGTAAAAACTTGATGCAGGTATCCTTCAAATGACTAATAGAACCACATGAGATAGGAGTTTGGCACCTTCAAAGGGCAAAAACAATATTTTACCCATGAGATAGGAAATCAAAAAAAAAACTGGACCCTCCGACAACTCCTATCTCACTTGCAGGTGGTATATATATATATATATGCATACTAACATACGAACAAACTAACATATTAACATACTAACCTATATACATATATGCATATATACATATATGCATATATACATACATACATATATACAAATATACATATATGCATATATACATATATACATATGTTTGCATATGTACATATATGCATACATGCATGCATGCATGCATGCATACACCCATACATCCATACATACCTACCTACCTACCTACATACATACACACATACACAGATACACACATACACACATACATACATGCATGCATGCATCCATGCATCCATGCATACATGCATACATGCACACATACACACATACACATACATACATGCATGCATGCATACATACATACATACATACAAACATACATACATACATACATACATATATACATACATATGTACATTTTAAATTTACCCACATACTCATTTGAATATACACATGCGCATTTTTTATGAATATTTACACATACGCGTATATATACACATACGCATGCAGACATACAAGAATATATGCATGTATACAAAAATACAAATTTACATTCGCATTAGCAAAAGTACAAAAAAAACATATACATATACATATATTTAGTTATACATATCATATATTGAGGTATAGTTGCTTATATTTACATTTGCTTACAAATATTTACTTTTTTTGCATGTGTTACCTATATTGACATTTCTTAGCATATATCTACATATGTCAACATATATATATATATACAATATATTTGCATATATTTTACATATCTTATCCTTACATATTGTTCATTTATTTACATGTTGACGGTTGTTTACATATAGAATGGGCTAGCGCCCTGGTGCCGCCGACCCCATCGAAAAAAGGTCGTTACGAAAGCATATGCTTACATTTGCCCCGCTTGCAAAGGGAATGTGGCCAGTGATGTGAAGACAGGGAAAATAGACCATCGAACCGTCTGTGGGAACCAGTTTTCTGTCAAGGACGGCCTGGTGAATGAGAAAGCATATGTTTACATTTGCCCCGGTTGCAAAGGGAATGTGGCCAGTGACGTGAAGACAGGGAGAATAGACCATCGAACCGTCTGTGGGAACCAGTTTTCTGTCAAGGACGGCCGGGTGAATGAGAAAGCATATGTTTACATTTGCCCCGGTTGCAAAGGGAATGTGGCCAGTGATGTGAAGACAGGGAAAATAGACCATCGAACCGTCTGTGCGAACCAGTTTTCTGTTAAGGACGGCCTGGTGAATGAGAAAGCATATGTTTACATTTGCCCCGGTTGCAAAGGGAATGTGGCCAGTGACGTGAAGACCGGGCGAGTAAATCATCAAACGGTCTGTGGGAAGATGTTTTGGGTGAAGGATGGCGTTGTGCAGGAGAAAGGCGACAAACGGCACGCGTGAAAAGCGAGAAGAACGGCCGGTTGTGGTGGCCTTTGGCTGCACGGTTGGGCGTGGCAAAAGGTGCTTAGACATTTGAAGCTTTTGGGAGTTTGAGACTTGGCAAACGGCAGGCTTGAATGCCCAAAATGAAAAGCCGTGATTGAGCCATTGCTGTGGCCTTGTCGGGTACCTGTTGGAATGGCTTTTGCTTGCAAAGGGAATGTGGCCAGTGATGTGAAGACAGGGAGAATAGACCATCGAACCGTCTGTGGGAACCAGTTTGCTGTCAAGGACGGCCTGGTGAATGAGAAAGCATATGTTTACATTTGCCCCGGTTGCAAAGGGAATGTGGCCAGTGATGTGAAGACAGGGAAAATAGACCATCGAACCGTCTGTGGGAACCAGTTTTCTGTCAAGGACGGCCGGGTGAATGAGAAAGCATATGTTTACATTTGCCCCGCTTGCAAAGGGAATGTGGCCAGTGATGTGAAGACAGGGAAAATAAACCATCGCACGGTGTGCGGGAACCAGTTTTCTGTGAAGGAAGGCGTCGTGAAGGAGAAGGCATATGTTTACATTTGCCCCGCTTGCGAAGGGAATGTGGCCAGTGACGTGAAGACCGGGCGAGTAAATCATCAAACGGTCTGTGGGAAGATGTTTTGGGTGAAGGATGGCGTTGTGCAGGAGAAAGGCGACAAACGGCACGCGTGAAAAGCGAGAAGAACGGCCGGTTGTGGTGGCCTTTGGCTGCACGGTTGGGCGTGGCAAAAGGTGCTTAGACATTTGAACTTTTGGGAGTTTGAGGCCTTGAACGCCTATAAGAAGCCATTGCAGCGGCCGGAAGGTGCCCTTGAGCCATTGCTGTGGCCTTGTGGTGGCTTGTGCGTGCGGGAGTGGCGCGTGTTGGGCTTGTTGGGGTACCTTGTCCCTGCGGAGCTATGCGAGCGCGAACTTTTGGAGGGTTTGGAGGTTTTGGAGGGTTTGAGGCCTGGCAAACGGCAGCCTTGAACGCCTATAAGAAGCCATTGCAGCGGCCGGAAGGTGCCTTTTCCCTGCGGAGCTATGCGAACGTTTGGAGGGTTTTGGAGGGTTTTGGAGGGTTTGAGGCCTGGCAAACGGCAGCCTTGAACGCCTATAAGAAGCCATTGCAGCGGCCGGAAGGTGCCCTTGAGCCATTGCCGTGGCCTTGTGGTGGCTTGTGCGTGCGGGAGTGGCGCGTGTTGGGCTTGTTGGGGTACCTTGTCCTTGCGGAGCTATGCGAACTTTTGGAGCGTTTGGAGGGTTTTGGAGGGTTTGAGGCCTGGCAAACGGCAGCCTTGAACGCCTATAAGAAGCCATTGCTGCGGCCGGAAGGTGCCCTTGAGCCATTGCTGTGGCCTTGTGGTGGCTTTTGCGTGCGGGAGTGGCGCGTGTTGGGCTTGTTGGGGTACCTTTTCCCTGCGGAGCTATGCGGAACTTTTGGAGGGTTTTGGAGGGTTTGGAGCGTTTGAGGCCTGGCAAACGGCAGCCTTGAACGCCTATAAGAAGCCATTGCTGCGGCCGGGGGTGCCCTTGAGCCATTGCTGTGGCCTTGTGGTGGCTTTTGCGTGCGGCAGTGGCGCGTGTTGGGCTTGTTGGGGTTACTTTCCCTGCGGAGCTGGCCGAACTTTTGGAGGGTTTGGAGGGTTTTGGAGGGTTTTGGAGGTTTGAGGCCTGGCAAACGGCAGCCTTGAACGCCTATAAGAAGCCATTGCGCGGCCGGGGGTGCCCTTGAGCCATTGCTGTGGCCTTGTGGTGGCTTTTGCGTGCGGCAGTGGCGCGTGTTGGGCTTGTTGGGGTACCTTTTCCTTGCGGAGCTGGCCGGACTTTTGGAGGGTTTGGAGGGTTTTGGAGGGTTTGAGGCCTGGCAAACGGCAGCCTTGAACGCTTATAAGAAGCCATTGCAGCGGCCGGAAGGTGCCCTTGAGCCATTGCTGTGGCCTTGTGGTGGCTTGTGCGTGCGGGAGTGGCGCGTGTTGGGCTTGTTGGGGTACCTTTTCCCTGCGGAGCTATGCGAACTTTTGGAGGGTTTGGAGAGTTTTGGAGGGTTTGAGGCCTGGCAAACGGCAGCCTTGAACGCCTATAAGAAGCCATTGCAGCGGCCGGAAGGTGCCTTTTCCCTGCGGAGCTATGCGAACGTTTGGAGGGTTTGGAGGGTTTTGGAGGGTTTGAGGCCTGGCAAACGGCAGCCTTGAACGCCTATAATATAAGAAGCCATTGCAGCGGCCGGAAGGTGCCCTTGAGCCATTGCTGTGGCCTTGTGGTGGCTTGTGCGTGCGGGAGTGGCGCGTGTTGGGCTTGTTGGGGTACCTTGTCCCTGCGGAGCTATGCGAACTTTTGGAGCGTTTGGAGGGTTTTGGAGGGTTTGAGGCCTGGCAACCGGAGCCTTGAACGCCTATAAGAAGCCATTGCTGCGGCCGGAAGGTGCCCTTGAGCCATTGCTGTGGCCTTGTGGTGGCTTTTGCGTGCGGGAGTGGCGCGTGTTGGGCTTGTTGGGGTACCTTGTCCCTGCGGAACTATGCGAGCTTTTGGAGCGTTTGGAGGGTTTTGGAGGGTTTGAGGCCTGGCAAACGGCAGCCTTGAACGCCTATAAGAAGCCATTGCTGCGGCCGGAAGGTGCCCTGGAGCCATTGCTGTGGCCTTGTGGTGGCTTTTGCGTGCGAGCATGGCGCCTGGAGGGCTTGTTGGGTTACTTTGTCCCTGCGGAGCTGGGCGAACTTTTGGAGGGTTTGGAGCGTTTGGAGGGTTTTGGAGGGTTTTGGAGGGTTTGAGGCCTGGCAAACGGCAGCCTTGAACGCCTAAAAGAAGCCATTGCTGCGGCCGGGGGGTGCCCTTGAGCCATTGCTGTGGCCTTGTAGTGGCTTTTGCCTGCAGCGTTGGGCGTGGCAAGTGTTCAAGAAAGACAGGATCCACACCTCCGGTGGTCCCAGGCGCCGCCCCGGCCTTGGCGAAGGCCGGGGTCGGCGGATATACATGTGTTTACAATTATGTACATTTATTTACATTTACTTACATTCATTTACATTTACCTACATTTACCTACATTTATTAACATATACGTACGTATATTAATGTAAAGTTGCCCATATATGCATATATTGACATACAAATATTTCCCCACCTGCCAGGTGAGGGTTGTTAGATTTTATGTCAGTTGCCTCCTCCTCCTCCTCCTGCCTCGTCCTCCTCTCCTCCTCCTCTCCTCCTCCTCCTCTCCTCCTCGTCCTCCTCGTCCTCCTTGTCATCCTTGTCGTCCTCTCGTTGTCCTCGTCGTCCTCGTTGTCCTCCTCGTCCTCCTGCTCAACTGCGACTCGCGATCCACAGTGTTCTCTGCCGGACCTCAACCACGACCATCCACGCCCAGTGTTCCCTGCCGGACCTCAACCACGACCATCCACGCCCAGTGTTCCCTGCCGGACCTCAACCACGACCATCCACGCCCAATGTTCCCTGCCGGACCTCAACCACGACCATCCTCGCCCAGTGTTCCCTGCCGGACCTCAACCACAACCATCCACGCCCAGTGTTCCCTGCCGGACCTCAACCGCGAGTATCCACGCCAAGTGTTCCCTGCCGGACCTCATGTAGGAAGATATGGGACAAAGAATGCGCAGAAGAAAGTTAGAAAGAATGTCAGAAAGAATGTCAGAAGATATGCCAGAAGATTTTATGCCAGAAGATATGCCAGATAGAATGCCAGATAATATGCCAGAAGATATGCCAGATAGAATGCCAGATAGAATGCCAGAAGATTTGCCAGATAGAATGCCAGAAGATATGCCAGAAGATATGCCAGAAGATATGCCAGATAGAATGCCAGATAGATTGCCAGATAGAATGCCAGAAGATATGCCAGATAGAATGGCAGAAGATTTGCCAGATAGAATGCCAGAAGATTTGCCAGATAGAATGCCAGAAGATATGCCAGAAGATATGTCAGAATATATGCCAGAAGATATGTCAGATAGAATGCCAGAAGATTTGCCAGATAGAATGCCAGAAGATATGCCAGATAGAATGCCAGATTGAATGCCAGAAGATATGTCAGATAGAATGCCAGAAGATATGCCAGATAGAATGCCAGAAGATTTGCCAGATAGAATGCCAGAAGATATGCCAGAAGATATGCCAGATCATATGCCAGAAGATATGCAAGATAGAATGCCAAATAGAATGTCAGAAGATATGTCAGATAGAATGCCAGAAGATTTGCCAGTAAGAAAATGTATAAATGTCATGGTGGGGATCACACGAAGTAAAGTAATTACTTTTATGTTTTTATGTTGATATACATTTGCTTACATGTATTTACATATAATTACATATATTTACAATCTTGGCCGATCCGATGACAGCAGTACATTTCAGCCAGGCCAAGCATGGTTCAGCAATGAACTGTAAGCCATTTATGCAATGCCTAAAAGAGGAATCTCCCATAATTAATCATGACTCTTACAAATCATAAAACAATTTCTGAATTCTTATCTTCAGAACTTCTAAGTTTTGTTGAGCTCTCCGAGGTGGCGATGAAGATGGCGACTTGTGCACGGTGGCCACTCAAGGGCGGCCACACCGGCCATAAAAACCGGGTTTCTTCGCCTTTGGAGCCACCAGCTAACGCAGACGCACGCTTTTCTCGACTGATCTGCTTCCAAAAAACACAACTGGCATCCCAAAGTAGGAAAGTATGGAAAAGTGATGAAAAGTTAGTAAACACAGTAGTAAACACGTTTTATTTCGTGGGGGACCATTTTTTGGAGACGCAGTTCAGTGTGGTTCTTTTCTGTTTGTGGCCGGATGACCCGTGGCTCAAGAAAGGGGAAGGACCTTTGGGTTGTCCCTTTGTTTCCTTGTGGAAGGTGCAAAAATTATCTCAATTCCACCAAATCGTTTTTACCAATTGTGAACCCAAGGAGTCATTGAAGATGATTTGCGAACTTCCCCCTGAATTGGATGAGGGACAAATGTTTGCAGGCTAGGGTGGAATGACCCATCATACCCACTGTGTTGGGGGTTGTTGAGGGTTCCTTTTAAGGCTAATTATTCTTGGATTTCAAAAGCCAAGAAGTGGCGCTACTTGCATGCTCTCATCCGGCCACATGTTCAGGGATAGCGCTGCTTCAGGGAATCTCTCTCAACGCACGAGGTCTCTGAAACAATCTTTTACAACCTGGCGCTCGGTGCCGATTTCCCACCAAGCAGTTGGCACAATGATGAACATGCGAGCTGTGCACATCCCACTGCGTTGTTAAAGGAGCCACCAGCTTCCGCAGACGCACGCTTTTCTTCACTGATCTGTCTCAAAAAACACATAACTGATATAACTGGCATCCCAAAGTAGGAAAGTATGGAAAAGTGATGAAAAGTTAGTAGACACAGTAGTAAACACGTTTTATTTCGTGGGGGGGCATTTTTTGGAGACGCAGTTCAGTGTGGTTCTTTTCTGTTTGTGGCCGGATGACCCGTGGCTCAAGAAAGGGGAAGGACCTTTGGGTTGTCCCTTTGTTTCCTTGTGGAAGGTGCAAAAATTATCTCAATTCCACCAAATCGTTTTTACCAATTGTGAACCCAAGGAGTCATTGAAGATGATTTGCGAACTTCCCCCTGAATTGGATGAGGTACAAATGTTTGCAGGCTAGGGTGGAATGACCCATCATACCCACTGTGTTGGGGGTTGTTGAGGGTTCCTTTTAAGGCTAATTATTCCTGGATTTCAAAAGCCAAGAAGTGGCCACTTGCCACTTGCATGCTCTCATCCGGCCACATGTTCAGGGATAGCGCTGCTTCAGGGAATCTCTCTCAACGCACGAGGTCTCTGAAACAATCTTTTACAACCTGGCGCTCGATGCCAATTTCCCACCAAGCAGTTGGCTCAATGATGAACATGCGAGCTGTGCACATCCCACTGCGTTGTTAAAGGAGCCACCAGCTTCCGCAGACGCACGCTTTTCTTCACTGATCTGTCTCAAAAAACACATAACTGATATAACTGGCATCCCAAAGTAGGAAAGTATGGAAAAGTGATGAAAAGTTAGTAAACACAGTAGTAAACACGTTTTATTTCGTGGGGGGGCATTTTTTGGAGACGCAGTTCAGTGTGGTTCTTTTCTGTTTGTGGCCGGATGGCCCGTGGCTCAAGAAAGGGGAAGGACCTTTGGGTTGTCCCTTTGTTTCCTTGTGGAAGGTGCAAAAATTATCTCAATTCCACCAAATCGTTTTTACCAATTGTGAACCCAAGGAGTCATTGAAGATGATTTGCGAACTTCCCCCTGAATTGGATGAGGTACAAATGTTTGCAGGCTAGGGTGGAATGACCCATCATACCCACTGTGTTGGGGGTTGTTGAGGGTTCCTTTTAAGGCTAATTATTCCTGGATTTCAAAAGCCAAGAAGTGGCCACTTGCCACTTGCATGCTCTCATCCGGCCACATGTTCAGGGATAGCGCTGCTTCAGGGAATCTCTCTCAACGCACGAGGTCTCTGAAACAATCTTTTACAACCTGGCGCTCGATGCCAATTTCCCACCAAGCAGCTGGGACAATGATGAAGATGCGAGTTGTGCACATCCCACTGCGCTCCTAAAGGAGTTCCGCAGACGCACGCTTTTCTTCACTGATCTGTCTCAAAAAACACATAACTGATATAACTGGCATCCCAAAGTAGGAAAGTATGGAAAAGTGATGAAAAGTTAGTAAACACAGTAGTAAACACGTTTTATTTCGTGGGGGGGCATTTTTTGGAGACGCAGTTCAGTGTGGTTCTTTTCTGTTTGTGGCCGGATGACCCGTGGCTCAAGAAAGGGGAAGGACCTTTGGGTTGTCCCTTTGTTTCCTTGTGGAAGGTGCAAAAATTATCTCAATTCCACCAAATCGTTTTTACCAATTGTGAACCCAAGGAGTCATTGAAGATGATTTGCGAACTTCCCCCTGAATTGGATGAGGGACAAATGTTTGCAGGCTAGGGTGGAATGACCCATCATACCCACTGTGTTGGGGGTTGTTGAGGGTTCCTTTTAAGGCTAATTATTCCTGGATTTCAAAAGCCAAGAAGTGGCCACTTGCCACTTGCATGCTCTCATCCGGCCACATGTTCAGGGATAGCGCTGCTTCAGGGAATCTCTCTCAACGCACGAGGTCTCTGAAACAATCTTTAAGGGCAGCCGTCCTATTTTTTTTCTTCCCGGACTTGGAAGCATCAACCAGAATATGGCTGAGCCAAGTCTGAGATGAGCCACGGCGCCTCCAAAAGTCATCACGTTGGAGGTTGGTGTTAAAAATGCCGATTTCCCACCAAGCAGCTGGCACAATGATGGTTTTTTGGGATTTTTTGGGGGGTGATTTTTAAATTAGGGGACTGGCAATTGGTTTATTTCATAATCCAGCAATATCCACTGTGGTAAAGTTTAGTTCAATGTTGTATGATGAATTACTATTTTTTGGCGTTTTGGCAAATCTAGTGCCTAGGGCTTACCAAGCCCCTAGTGCCTATAACTCAGGGCCATGGGTGGGGGGAAAGTCCTCATCAGATGGACGGCTAGAAGTATGGATGAATAGAAAGATGGATAGGTGAACAGATCATTCGGCAATTCAATTGTTCATGTCATGATGACACGGTTTGTTCAGATCATGGTTTGCCGAACTCATGTGACGGAAGCCTTTTGATTGTTACGTGCGAAGAGCAGAAGTCCCGGAGTCCTCCGGGCTCAGTTTCCTCTTCCAATGGAACATGGCACCAAGGCGAGATTTAGAAGAGACATTCAAGCGGTTGGATGAAGATCGCAGCGGACAGGCGTGTGATCGTCCATGGCTATCCAGGGACAACCCAACTGATCAATCGAGTGGCGAAAGCCAACCCATTGCAGGTTCCCAAGTCACTCAACAGAAGTAGGAATGGCTAGAGGTGGAACACTTTAGGTGAGAATGGATCAGTTTAGTCAATACATGGGGGTGGATCTCACTGCCATTTCATTGGTGGGGAATAAGATGGAATAAGAACCATTCTACATTCTACACCCCAACGTTTGTATAGATAGAAGATGATAGAAGATACGTCTGTCGGTATGTCATAAACATCCATAAAACGTTGTAATGAAAACATCCGGATTACACCAGTTTACATCTATAATCATCCATAAATAGTTGACAATAAACCAAGCAAAGTGGTGTGATCCGCTTCATTGTCAACCATTTTCAGCACCCACAGGTCAAGACGGATTCAAAATCACCAAAGATCTCTGTGGGTCGCATCACCGCTTGTTGGTTTCAGATGATTCTTACTTACCGTCCTAACCAGGATGACAATCACCATCATCGTCGTCGTCGTCGTCGTCGTCATCATCATCATCATCATTGTTGAAATCAAGTGTACAACTTCCCTGTCTGTAATCTCAGCAGCTGTAGCCCACGCGCTGTACTTTTCACTGTAGCGCTCGAGTAACGCTAGCTCAAGGCTAACTCAAGGTAACGCTCAAGGGCCCTGTATGGAGCCCAAATGTATCGTACCATGACATGTACTCAGAGTAGACTAACATGTTGTATCAGCAACTGTATAGCTCATGTACATGTGCAGGTGTATTCTTAACACCCTGCCTCAACTGCAACATGTACTTCACAAACATTGAAAGAATCATTGTATAACTGAACTGTATTAAATCATGTAAGACATCAGTCATCTGTACAAAACTTTGCCTTCGAAAATCCTGTACATCGATCGAAAACGTAGTGCCGTGTTGATGTACAGACATCTTGTAGCCAGAATTGTCAGATGGATGTATCCATGCAAAGTTACTCACATGTAGTCAGAAACCGTTGTAAAAGAACTGTAGCAGTATCCAACCATGTACTTCACAAATTCAGATTTATAGAACATCTCATGTAGATGCAGCTCAGCCTGTAATCTCCACAGCATCTGTAGGCTCTTCTGGAGTGTCTTCGATGCCTGTAGACGATTCATCAATGGGCTGTACCTGAGGTGGCAATTGGGCGCCAGGAGTGCCCATCGGCACTGTACCCGATCCTGTCTGTGGGATATTCACGTTGTATTTTGAGATGTAGCTCACCACCTTGTAGAGCTGATCTGTAGGAAAGTGCTGTAGCACTTGGGCCCCATGCCAGCTCAGTGCCATTGTCAGTCCTGCATGGACTGGATCTGTCTCGTTCAGTGTATCGAGGATTGTAGACACATGCAATGGGATGTGCTCAAGAAAGAGGTACCCGTTGTCAAGGCTGTAGCGGCTGAGAATGTCAGCCATGTTGATCTGCACCTGGAAGATCCTTTGTGAATTGATTTCCTTTTGAGAAAAGCTGTACACCATGTTCTCCAGAAATTGGACTCTCATGCCAACGAATCCCCTATTGAAAACGTTGACCATCTTGTTGTACATCAAGGCGGTCAGTCGAGCCAATTCCGGGGTGCACACCTTCACATAGAATTCATCTGTGTACTGGGTCTTGATGTACCCGTGATACACCAAGAAAATCAACCAGGTGATCGCGTCATGCATCGAAAAATGTCCCATTGTCATCCCGTACGTGCCCTGTGGACGAATCTGGGCATGCTTGTACCCTTCGCCGCGGCCACTCATGTAATGGCCTTTGGTCAATGGAATGTACAACGTATCCACTGACTCATCGATGGGTTCTGTACTGCGAAGGTCTGTAAATTCGTCCCTAGCTGTAACCTCGTGCATCTCTCCGAGGTCATAGAGGCACCCTAAATCCGCTCCGGTGTAGAGGGATTTGTAGGGCTGTACGCCCGTGACGCCGGTCATGCGTGCCATGGCTGTATCCGAGGCTGTAGCTAAAAACCAGGGCTTGCACCTAAAAAGTCGGACGGCGCGGCCAGCAAAGTGTATCGCCAAAACATGTACTGCAAAACGACAGTGAAAAAGAAAACGATCATGTAACCCTTGGGGTGAATGATGTAGTAAAAAGAAGTGATCATGTACGTGTCAAACTGTATCACAATGACCATGTAACCCTTAAGGTAGACATACGTGTACATGATATACTCAATCAAGTAGGCTGCAGATACGTGTACACTTGTTGTGTTCGTATGCTGGTGTGTGAAACTGCTGTAGCTGGATTCTCCTCAATTGTCTGGCGGACGTATGCCCGCAGCATGTAAGTGCCATTGGAGCACTTCTCGTTGCACGTATTTTGTAAGAATGTCTGACGGATTGTGTTTGGTGTTGATTTTGTGTATGGAAAGGATGCCGTCGTGAATGAGGTGTTGTATGAACATGTATTTGAGCTCGATGTGTTTGGCTCGCTTGGACACGCCAATGCGTGTAGCCATGCTTTTGCCTGATGTGCTGTCAGTGTGTATTTTGAGGCTGATCTTGTTGTGTAGGATCTCTCCCAAGAAGTTCTTGAGGTGCAATGCCTCTGTAGCACCTGTACCAATCGCGTAGAACTCGCTTTCTGCTGAAGAAAGTGCTACTACGGATTGTGTACGTGAACCGAAGTGGACTGTAGTCCCAAGGAATTGGATCACGAAGCCAGATGTACTTTTGCGTGTAACCTGGCATCCTGCCCAGTCTGCATCTGTGTAGACTGTCAGGTCGAGCTGCTCCTTGTTGTTGGGCTGTAGAAACACCGTTGGTTGTATCACGAACTTGTGGTGCTTTGTACCTGCTAGGTACCTGAGGCAATGTCGTAGCCGCTGTCTGTCGCGGACTGTTGTTGTAAAGAACGCGCTAGTTCTTTTACTGCAAAGCTCATGTCTGGTCGTGTGTATGAAAGCCATTGCAGCTTTCCGACCATACGCCTGTAGTGGGCGTGCTCTTCTGTGTCAAGGAGTTCATCCTGTTCTGTTGTAGGTGTAGTGCTGTTGGAACCTGTAGTGACGGCTGCTGTTGCATTTTGTAGGTTTGCTTCTTGCAGGATGTTGTCGATGTAACTGTTTCCCAAAGAGACTTCAAAGTGATCTCCTTTGTTTGTAATCTTCCTTCCAAGGAAGTCAATTGTGTTGTTTGTTGTGCAGGTGCCTGTATGGCGAAGCAACATCTTGGCCTGTATCTCCTTGAAAATTCGAGCGACCTCATCAGGTTCTCCTGTAAAGAGAAGATCGTCAACATAGACCATGATGTAAACTTTGCCATTGGTGTAGACATTGGGCTCTGATTGTAGTCTTTTTAGACCGAGGTCTGTAAGCACTTTTGCTAAGTGCTCCTGCCATGCTTTCGGGCTGCTTCGTAGACCATACATTGCTTTGTGTAGCCTCCAGAGAATGTTTGGATTGGTGTAGTACTCCTTTGGTGGTCTGAGTACCAGGCCTGCTGTTGCTGCGAGTGCGTGTAAGAAAGCGGTAGATATGTCACCTACCTGTACAATCCATCCTCTGGCCATGCTGAGTGCTAGGAGTATCCTTAGCACTGCAAAGAGTGGTGTACTGGCGTACACATCATCTTGGTCTTCGATGTGTTCGGTGTACCCTTTTGCTACGATCCTTGCTCGTACTTCATCTCCTTTGGATCTGTAGACCCATCTTGACTCGATGATGTTGTCGAGATCAAGTTCTTGTCTTTGTTGAGGTGTAAGCTTTGTAACATCTACCTCCTCGTACACTCCTTGTGTTCTCATGGATTCCATCTCCTTGTGCATTCCTTGCTTTAACTTCTCTGTATCGAATCCTTCGTTGTTGTAGATGTGAGGCTCGAGTAGCCTCTGTTCTGCTCGTACCTCCTGTGGGTCTTCGCTTGTTGCTGTTGTAACCTTCTTGCCGCTCTTCAATGCGACTGTAACTGCATTGATTCTCAATCTTGGTCTTGTACTGTCTCTCTCCTTTGTCTCTTCTGGTCTCGCTGGTGCTTGCTGTGTTGTACTTTGCTTTCTGCTCTTGCTTGCACTTCCTTCATGTACTTGGTCGTCAACTGGTCTGGTTGGTGAGCCTGTTGGCATTGGTGATGTTCCCAACCTCATTGCTGTAGAGTGTGTTGACGTTGATGCTGAAGCTGTGCTTTGATGTTGTTCTTCGACTCTTTGTTTCTTTGTTGTCTCTGTTCTTGCTTTCTTTGCTTCTGTTTCTGCTTCCTTTGTGTTGGTAGCATGCTTTGCTGCTGTTGTTGGTTGATTGCCTGTACTCGTTTCTTCGTGTGGTGTTTGCCCTGCCTGGACTTGTTGCTCTGTTGATGCTGGTGTTGGTGGTAGTATGAAAGCTGGCTGGAATCCAATTGGTGGTGTAGGATTCCATGGTGTGCCAGTGATTGTGTCCATCAATTGAGCATCGTACCTGTTTGTACCTGCTAGTCGTCTGATTGTACGTGAGCGTACAATTCTGCCTGCAATGCCAATGAAGGACTCTCCAGTGGATGTACATTTGCCGAGCCAAATGCCTTTGTAGAACCTGGGGTCAAGCTTTGGTCGTTGTTTGATCGACTGTACCATGTACATCACAGTCTCTCCAAATTCACAGAGAGCTGCATTGTGTGTTCGTCCCCATCTTTTGTGGTAGCTGGTGTAGCCATCTGCTCTGATGAGGAATCTGTTGATCAGGTATGCTGAGTGTCGTACTGCCCAAGCCATGATTGGGTGTGTTGTCGGCAGTCTTGTGTTGTAGTTCTGCTGTACCTGTGTCCTGAGTGTCCTGATGTGGCCAGCAAGGGTACGGTGGAATCTTTCGATGCTGCCACTGCTTTGTGAGCTGTATGCCGGTGCAAAACGCACTGTCATGTTGCCTGTTGCTTTGGCTGTAGCTCTAAGGAGCGCCATCAGGTATTCTTCTTGGTCACTTTGTAATATGCCTTCTGCTCTTCCACATTCAAGAATGAATGCTTGTAGGCATGCCTGTGCATAGCCAAACTGTCCTTTCTTGTCCGTAAGCATTGTTGCCATTGCCATGCCGGTCTGTATGTCTATGGCTGTCAGGATTGGTACCGGCCATTTGTCTTCATAGGTCTTGATGTAGGTGAAATCAACTTGTATGATTGGCTGTTTCGATGTTTGCTGTTGGTGGCTTGTCTGTCTGCCACGAGATTGTATGCACACAGGACACCAACTCCTGTATGGCATGTGTGTAAGGTTGTGCTGTTGTATCTCCTGCGGTGTAGGTTGTACCGGTTGCATCATTGCTTTCGCATTTGTTTGCGCTCTGTTGTTCATCTTCTTCTTCTGTTGGCATTTCTTTTCTGTATTCTCTTCTTTCTTCAAAGGTTGTAGATCCTGTCCATTCTTGTTGTCTTGTTGGTTGTGGTTCTGTAGTCCAATCGTCTTCGATTCTTCTCATGTTGTGCTCCTCTCGTATGTGTGTTGCTCTGTATGGGAGCAGTTGATAGTTTGCTCACTTGTGTTCTTCTTCAACTTGGGGAGGGGGGGGTGCACCACCCCCCCCCCAGCTTTGTCACTATAGCCATTCATAGTCACTGTAGCCATTCACAAAGGGGAGGGTGGGTCCACCACCCCCCCCCTCAGCTGCCGACAAACAAGGGGGGGTGGGTCCACCACCCCCCCCCTCAGCTGCCGACAAACAAGGGGGGGGTGGGTCCACCACCCCCCCCCCTCAGCTGCCGACAAACAGGGCGGAGTGGGTCCACAACCCCCTCCCCCCAGCTTCCAACGATCAGGAGGGAAGGCTCCACCACCCCCTACTCCTCATCTCGCAGCAAATCTTTTTTTAGATTTTGGCCTGACTAGAAGTAGAAGCAGTAGTAGTAGTAGTAGTAGCAGCAGTAGTAGTAGTAGTAGCATAACACAAATTTACGCTTTGGAGTTAGTTGTTGATAATAGTAGTAGTAGTAGTAGTGGTAGTGGTAGTGGTAGTAGTAGTAGTAGTGGTAGTAGTAGTAGTAGTAGTAGTAGTCGTAGTAGTAGTTGTTGTTGTAGTTGTAATAGTAGTAATAGCAGTAGCAGTAGCAGCAGCAGAAGCAGCAGGAGTAGTAGTAGTAGTAGCAGCAGGAGTAGTAGTAGTAGTAGTAGAAGTAGTAGTAGTAGTAGCAGCAGGAGGAGTAGTAGTAGTAGTAGTACCCCCCCCCACCTTGGATGGGCACAGCTGGGGGGGGGGGGGGGCACCCCCCCCCAACCTTGGATGGGCACAGCTGGGGGAGGGGGGTGGTGCACCCCCCCCCATGGAATGGGAACAGCTGGGGGGGTGGTGCATCTCCCATGGTCTGAAGTAAGCTGGGGTTGGTGGATATTTAGGCTTTGAGGTAGGGATGGTGCGTTGTGCAGGAGATGATACTAGCAAGGCTGGAGGGGGGGGTGGTGCAGCCACTTCTAGCTTGGGCGGGCTTGGAGCAAGGGTTGGGGGGGGGGGGAGGTGCACCCCCCCCTAGCTTGAATGAAAATGAACGCCAAATGGAGAACTCTCGAGCAGTTTGTAGGCATCTGGTCCATTGTCTTCAGGTGTCGGTGTGTAGAACTCTGTCCTTGGTCTCACATGTACTCTCTTCCAAAACCTTCCTTCTTTGATCCAGTAGTCTGTTGTACCATCCATCTGCATTGGTGTTGGTAGTGTATCTTCTTTCTCTTGCTGCTTGTACGTGTGTCTGTACTTCACTTCCTTTCCTTCATACATTCGTTTCTGAACTTGTTGTTCCTTGTTTGTATCCTGTTTCTGTTGGCCTGCTGTTGTCTTGTCACGAAGAATCCTGAACCATGTTTCTCCTTGCCATTGTGTACCTGTAACCTCTCTGTTTGCTTCCGGTTTAGTGAGTGACTTGAACTTGTCTTCAAGCACTGTCTGCATACCGTTTTCCTTGTAGACAATTGTTTTCCTGTAGTCGTCCAGTCTGTCAAATTGTACTGGACATGCTGATTGGTTGCCGTATCCTGGTGTGAACAATGCCTTTCTTCCTCTCTTGTGTACCCTGACCAGGTATCCTTGTTCGTTGTACTTCCAGAAGTCGTTGTTGCCTCCTTGCTGAGGTCGTGGTCCTGTTGCTGTAAGTGTGTGTGTGTTGGGGCAATCATTGCCACTTGTCCTTGTGGAGTGTTTTGTATCACCAGGTTGAGTTCGAAACCTTGTTCCAGGAGTCTTGTAACAGTTGTAACACTGACGATGGGGTGTCGTATGCCATCTATGACGTAGAATGGCATCACCAAGTGTTGTCCTTGTATGTTCTTGAAGCGCACCCATCTGTAGCCAAGAACCCAAAGGGGCTCATCTGTAACTGAGCGAAGTGGTGGTGTTTGTTCCTCTGTGAGAGGCATCAGTGGAAAGTCTGTACCAAAGGTTGGTGGACAGACATGTACTGCTGCGCCACTGTCGATCATGAGCTCGACTGTCTTGTAGGTGTTGAGGCCTGTGGTTGTGACTGAAGCAATTGTAGTTGTTTCAAACTCTACTGTGGAAACTACCTGCGCTGGTGCTGTAGGCATCTGTGGTGGCTGTTGTTCCTGGTTGTATGCCGCTTGCTGTTGCTGGTCATATTGCCACTGTTGGTGATCTGGGAACCATTGTTCCTCGTAGTGCCACTGTTCTTGTTCTGTCCATGGTTGTTGGTAGTATGACTGTTGTTGGTTGTACTGATCTGTGCCTTCATCCATGTCTGTGACGTTGTAGACTGCCACTCTGCAGTCCCTTGCATAGTGGCCCTGTTGACCACATTTGTAACATGTTCCTTTTCTTTTGCCTTTGTTCATTGTTGTACTTTGCCATTGTGGTGGTCCTTTTCCTTTGCTCTTTCCTTTGTACTGCATTGCTCCCTTGAAGGGGTTGCCATGTCCAATCGGTGTTGGACCTTTGCCTTTGTATCCTTGTTGGCTGTATCCTGTGTATCCTTTTCCTTTGTTGTGCCATTGTGTCTTTCCTTTTCCTTTGTTGTACTTTCCTTTACCCTTGTTGTTGTACTTTCCTTTTCCTTTGTACGTAGCTCCAATGTCCATGGGCTGTGCATCATTTGTGCTGCTGTTCATTGCCTGTTATTGTGCTTGCATCTTGGAGAACGCTGTTGATGCTCTGTGGTATTCGAGAATGAGTTCTCGAATGTCTGCATATCGTTGTATGGCTCCTGCTCGTAGTTGTAGGTATTGTTGTAGTGGTCCTTTGGTCTCATTGAGTAGTATTGCAATTTTGATGTTGTCAGGTATTGGTGCTTGGTTGTCTCTTTCGTATCTTGCTATTTCAAATTCCCATGTCGTAAAAGACTCCTCAAATTTGTTTTCGTTGAACTGTGGTTTCAAAAGCTTTGTAAGGTACCCGACACTGCGTGTACCAAGTGGAATTGAAAAGCGTCTGTGTAGTTGTCTCCATGTCTCGAGACCAACTGCTTGTAGTGTATGTTGTCTGCAGAGGACAGCTGCTTGTCCTTGGCAGACGTTGATGAGTAGGTAGTGTAGGTCTTTGCTGAGTTGTATCCAAAGGTCTGCTTCTTCTCTGTTTCTTGCACCGTCTGCTAGAAGCTCATCTGTAACTGGTTGATCAAATGTTTCTGCTATCTGTAGGAGCCTGGGGAATTGTGAATTCTGTAGCCCCAAGTAGGCCACAAACTTGTGTTTCCATTCTTCAAATGTTGCGTACTCTCCTGTAAAGTGTGGTGGTGGTAGTTTGTATCTGTGCATCGCATTGAGGTCTCCTCCAGTTGTAGCTGCTGCCATGTTTGTTGTTGTATGTTCTCACCTTAATGCTGTAGCTTTGTTGCCAATGTGTATTGGAGCTCACCCTGTCCTGTATCGTCCAGGGATCACTGCTCCGCTACCATGTTGAAATCAAGTGTACAACTTCCCTGTCTGTAATCTCAGCAGCTGTAGCCCACGCGCTGTACTTTTCACTGTAGCGCTCGAGTAACGCTAGCTCAAGGCTAACTCAAGGTAACGCTCAAGGGCCCTGTATGGAGCCCAAATGTATCGTACCATGACATGTACTCAGAGTAGACTAACATGTTGTATCAGCAACTGTATAGCTCATGTACATGTGCAGGTGTATTCTTAACAATCATCATCTTTATCATCATCTTTATCATCATCATCATCATCATCATCCTCATCCTCATCCTCATCCTCATCATCGTCATTGTCATCGTCATCGTCGTCATCCTCATCTTTATCATCATCGTCATCATCATCATCGTCATCATCATCATCATCGTCATCGTCATTGTCATCATCATCGTCATCATCATCGTCATCATCATCATCATCGCCATTGTCATCGTCATCGTCATCATCATTGCCGTCATCATCATTGCCGTCATCATCATCATCGTCGTCATCGTCATCGTCATCATCGTCGTCATCACCATCGTCGCCATCATCATCGTCGTCATCATCATCATCGTCGTCATCGTCATCATCATCATCATGATCATTATCATAATGATCATGATCATCGTTATCATCACCGTCATCATCTTCATCGTCGTAGTCATCATCATGATTATCATCGTCGTCATCATCGTCATCGTCATCGTCGTCGCTATCGTCATCGTCATCACCATGATCATCATCATCATCATCAGCACTATCATCATGATCATGATCGTGATCATCATTTTCATCCTCATCGTCATCATCATCATCATCGTCATCATCATGATCATAACCGTCGTCATCATCATGATCATCATCGTCATCCATCATCATCACCACCATCATCTTCACCATCACCATCATCACCATCATCATCACCATCATGGCCATCGTCCGTCATCCATCATCCATTTTCCATCTCCATCAATACCATCATCATTACCATCCACATCATCACCATCATCACCACCATCAATCATCATCACCATCACCATCATTATCATGATCATTATCCTTACCATCATTCACCATCATCACCATCACCATCATCATCACCATCAATCACCATCATCATCAGTGTCATTTTCACCACCATCATCATCACCATCACCATCATCAATCATCAATCATCATCATCATCGTCATCAATCAACATCGCCATCATCACCATCATCATCACCGTCCACCATCATCACCATCAGCAGCAGCATCTTCATTATCAAGTATCATCATTATCATCATCATCCTTTTCTTTATCACCAACCACCAGTCATAAATCACCATCGTCAGCATACATCATCACCATCATCTGAGTCTGCATCACCACCATGATCATATTTCATCATCACCATCGTCATGGTCATCATCAGTTTCAATATCTTCTTCATTACCACCATTGCCACCATAATCGTCATCACCATCATCATCTTTGTCAATCAACATCATCAACATCAATCATCATCTTGATCATCACCAACATCAATCACTATCATTGTCATCATCATCACCATCATTGCCATCATATTCATGCATTCACGCATTCACGCATTCATTCACGCATTCATTGACGCATTCATTCATTCATTCATTCATTCATTCGTTCATTCATTCATTCAGTCAGTCAGCCATTCAGTCATTCATTCTTTCTGTCTTCCTTCCTTTCTTTTTTTGTCGTTTCCTTCTGTTCGTTCTTTCTTTCTTTCATTCATTCTTTCATTTTTCTCTTTCATTCTTTCATTTTTTCATCCTTCCATCCTTTCATTCTTTCATTTTCATTCGTTCTTTCACTCACTCACTTACTCACTCACTTTTTCGTCATTATCATCATAATTGTGATCATCATAATTTTGATCATGATCCTCCTCCCAACTTCCGCGAGCTTTCATATGTTCGGGCTTGGTCAACCACCAAGCCCTTCAGAGGTGAGCCTGGAGGAATTTTCGCAGGTCGGGTGACCAGCAAAAGGTGGGTGATTTGTGTGAGATGTTTCATCTCATGTAGTGATTATCATCTAAAATTTACCTAATAGTTACCCACTAATTTCATAGATATCCAATATATATCATAGTTATCCAATGGCTACATCGTTGTCCAACATTTATTTTACCCAATAGTTATCCAATTTCCTCACCAGCGTTAATCAATCATAAAGAAAAAATAACGATTTTTAATATGTTACATATTTCGTCCGTTATCCAGTAGTTAGTTTTTAATATGGTTATCAATTTTAGGAAACAACGATTTTTAATATGTAGTTAGGTTGTTATCCAGTTGTTTCCTAAAATTGAGGCACCCCATACCATCCAAGTCATGGAAAAAGATGGAAAAAGGGCATCCCATGGGATCAATGGGGGGTAGATTGCCGGTGCGACCTGTCACAGGGTCCTCCAGGGTTTCAGATTTTGTGAAGGGATGTCATTACTATGTTCTCAAGAAATTTCGTCCCGCAAGAGTGGAAGGGTACCATTGCTGATTTGTTTGGTCCTGCTGTTGGGCATTTCCGTGCCGCCTCCATATAGAATGCATCAAAAGTTTTGTATAAGAATTGGCCCAAAAAAAAACATGATTTAGGAATGGCTCGGCCCAAAAAATTCGTTGGCAAAGTTGCATGAGCGCAATACGTGAAACAATTCCATATAGAGGCGATGGAGACAGGAGACCTGGCGTCCAAATCTGCAAATTTTGGCAGGGTAGATGACCAACCGTCGCATTCAATATCAAAAAATAAATACTGTAAAACATGTGGATTGACGTTTTCGGCATTCCAGCATATTTCACTGTTTTATGTATTCCACTGTTATATGATGTGTGTATTTCCTATAAATAAACCTGGTTGGAGTCGCACCATCACATTCTATGGTGGGAATACTGACCTGGCTGGCATTGACAAAGATCATTTGTTCCATACTCATTTGTAATAACATTCTCTCACATGGTTCAATGCATGTGATTGGAGGGTCTTCCACCAGGTGCAACAATTTAGAGTGTATCCTTTTTTGGGGTTTTTCTCCTCGGACGTTTCAGGAAAACCTCTCATCCCATAATTGGAGGGATTTTTGTTAGCGGACAGCCTCAAAATGGGGGAAGACACCCTCAAGATGTTCCCTTAAAGTTCTTAAAGCCATCCATTGATGGAAGGCCTTTAAGATCAAGGAGATTCGCGCCAAGATGACCCTCTTGGGACTCAAGGCTGCTTGGGACATGGCAACGATGGCATGGCCATGCTAAGCCGATGAATTCTTACAGACTTATTGGGTGTTTTAAGAAAAATACCCTAGTAATCAAAAATGGTTTGCTGGAAAATCACCCATTTATCGATGTTTTTTTCCATCAAAACAGCCACCATTTATAGAGGATTTGTTCAATTGCCACGTTGGATTACCCTTTTGGTATGTTGATGCAAGAATTACGTTCTATAAGTATATAGTATTATATAGTATTAGATAGTATTATATAGTATTATATGGTATTATATGGTATTATATAGTTAATATAGCGTCATAGATCTACATAAACATATCTACTTACATAACTAGTTCCATGAAGTTCGCTGACTCTTTTTTGGGATTTTCGTTGTTGCGTGCAGACATCCCAACAAGAGCCCACAACGATTTGGAGCTGGTGGAATGCCATGAACTACCCTCTGGTAAACATACAAAAAGCTATGGAAAATCACCATTTTCAATGGGTAAATCCACTATTTCAATGGCCATTTTCAATAGCAAACTGTTATGACATAACCAGAGGGTAAACCCGGTGAATGAATGTGAAGCTAGCCTAAAAAGAGACTCATTAGGTCATTAGGGTTGATTTGATGAAATTATATTAAATTTACTAGGGATTACTAGGGTAGAATGCCTGTTTGGGATGATGTAAAATGACCTCCAAATGATTCGTTACACAGATTATGGTTTACCCTTGAGGTACCACATTACTGGATTTGTTACGGGAGGTTATGACTAGAACTAGGAAGATGGGGCCTTTAAGGATGCCTTTGGTAGGCGAGCCATCCCATTTGGAAAGGTGTCATCCCCCCGCCTTCCACTACGTTTTGGCAGTAGATGTGAGTGTTTTCTGTGTCGAAATTTGACATATAGGATGAAAACATGGCGCAGAAAAAAGACTCAGATGCTCTTACTGTCAAATGTGATCCTCCATTGCTTGATCCATTTTGGGGTCACGTTTATTGTGAGGTGTCACAGACGGCAAGACATTCGCGGTGCCAGGAGAGAGAAATGGTGGACCTCTTTCGCTTGTTGGATACAGATGGAGAGGGAGAGCTGCCCGGCTGCTCTTCTTGGTGGTTTCTGCCTGTTCTGCTGAGTAAGGATCGTTTTTTTGCTCGGCTCGTGGGCAAGTTTTATGCTATAAGGGGGGATGACAGGGAGGTTGTAGTCCTTTTCAGCAAAAGACTCATGTTTGTTGAGCTTTTTTGCCGGTTATCATGCTTATCAACCATAGATTAGTCATGTGGTGTTTTCCACATCTGTAAACGTTTGCAGGAGAAGTTTTAAATGACATCCAGGAAATTAGGAGATCGAAGAAATCGAAGAAATCTGTTGCCAGCTACGGTTTCCGAAATCAATAAGTCTTCAATCGGTCAATAACTTACTAGCTTATATAATTATATATAAACAACAAGTTTTCGAGCGTCAGAATCTTGGAATCAGCGATGAATCCATAGGTTTCTTTCCCTATTTTGTTCGTGGCGAAGATCCCCATTTACATAGCCATCATTCCTAGGCAAAAAGCCTCATTCATTGTTGGTTAAAGCAGAATTTGAAATTTGTTCATAGAAGTGCAGTAGACCCAAATCATCATATCCGAATGATATCCCCAATTTGCAGCCCTATGATTAAATGGATCTACCCATTTTGAGTTGTTAAAGTCAGTGGAATCCTCAATATTCCATGACTATTCCATGGATATTCCACAGATATCCCATGAAATCCCGCACAGCCGCACAGCTGAGATTGTCCTTGGAGGAGTTCACCCAGGGAATGAGCAGCTCGTCTTGAAGCCACCATCAGAATCCCCCGTTAGAACTGCCTCTAAATGAGGCCCCATTTCAGACACACCCATTGATATAGTCTTACTTTGTACGGCACATGTTTCTAAAGTATCTTAAAGTCAGTGTTGACTTTCCATTTTTCACGATTGGCTATATTACATATTTACATATGTGTGTGTGCATCCTGGGGAGGTCCTGGGCTTCCTGTATCGACGTCACAAGACGATGTCAGCATAAATGGTAGCAAGGGGAACCCCGAAAAAAACATGGAAAAGTTAGGTACATATTTTAGGTTGGTGAATTCTTTGATGATCCAGCCAGCAGGATCGGAATGACGACCCCCCACTTTCCCATCTTTGTCAGATAAAGGTTGGCTCCCGTGGTAGGGCATGAATTGACCGTATGGAGGAGCCTGTAGGTGGGGTGCTGCATGGCATGGCTTATTAGATGAAGATAGATGATAACGGGTGGTTTGGTAAACATGCTGGCTGACAAAAGCTCTATGAACCCATGAAATCATAAAAAAACCTGCGCGCTTGCTCAGAGGCTCTGGTTGGACCCAGAAAGTTCTGTATCTAAAGATTTAGTGTGGTGAGGGGAGATTAAGGGCATCCCCAATGGGCCCAACTTTCCAGGGCGAATTATGATGCAATCAGTTCTTCCTCCTTGATTGTGGGCCATGTTTTATAATCAGAGGGATCCTGCCGCACAACTGCTGCAATCAGTTCTTCAGGGCCCTTTTTGGGGCCCCCTGGACGATTCCATATGATTGTGGATGACTAAGAAGATGATGACAGTGAAATAGTATTGATTTCGCATGGATAGTCGTTTAACAGTTTAACATGTTATCTTTCCATGATGTTCCTCATGTCTCTTGGATAGAAACTACAATGCATATATATATATATATAATTATAATATATATATATATACATGCAATGAGCATACTATGCATATATGTATATCATTATATACACGTTTGCCATTCTTAAGACTTTGCCAAGGCATTGTTCCTGTCCAAGCTTCGCGACTCATCGTTTTGTGTTTCGTGTTGTTTCACAAAACCGCTGGCAGATCTGGCAGGGTTCCAGGATTCCAAGGTTTTGAAGGTTCCAAGGCTCCAGGACTACATGGTTCCAAGATTCCAAGGTTGCGTTCCTGATACCATCCCGGCCCATGTTGGGAATTTCAAACGTTTACATTGGGAATTGCGCCTTCAATTTCCTTAAAAGATGCGTTGCGTTTTGGGCAGATACAGGGGATGACAATCCCATTGCGGAATGCACAAGGGACGGGATGACGTCCTCCAAGGTCAGTTGAAAGGAGGCGCTACCAATAAGGAGCTGTCGGCGCAGTCTCATGAGATCACCCCAAGATGTGAATTGAACCATCAAAAATGGGCTGCCATGAACCATACCATCCATACCACATATGAGAGAAATAGATGTTTATGATTGGGTATACCATGGTATACCGGTATACCATGGTATACCGGTATACCGCACTAACCGGTGCTTAGGAGGGAGCGTTTCGTTTCGCGGTATTGCCATATTCTCCAAGAGTGGGGAACCAGGGAGCTGTGAATTGAGTTTCCCCATCACATGACGTGATAGCATTACCAAACCAAAATGTAAGTTTACAGTTTACCATCTGGTAAACATACAAAAAACTATTGAAAATGGCCATTGAAATAGTGGATTTACCCATTGAAAATGGTGGATCTTTCCATAGTTTTTTGTATGTTTACCAGAGGGTAACTATCTAAAATGGAGATTTTACCAGCAAAAGCTGGGATCGCACCAATGGACAATAAATATCGGGAAATTAAACGATTCATTTTATGGGTTTATGATGGGATATAAGTAGGTACCAAACTTTTTTGAGATTCGGGTTCGTCTGCAAATCGGGTATGCAGTATGCCGAAATGTATAGACATGTATAGAAATGTGCTGTTCTGGGGAGACATGATGATTGACCAATAGATTTTTGATGATTTTTGCGTACACCATTCTTCACTCATACTAGGGGTACCGTGTATTTGTGAATCGTCATTATTTTCGAGACCCGTGAGGATTTATTCATGACCACCTGCCGCGAGGCAGCCTTAAAAGAGATGATCCTGGCATGTTTCTGCTGAGGCTTAGCCTTTCGAACAGTTATCGTTCCCCAACTTTGGCCCAGAAATCCCTGGCGAAAAAAAAAAAACATGGCCTTCAGGATATGGTCTTCTTGGAAAAATCCGTGGAAAAGCTGGGGCACAAGCTTGAGAAATGGGCAGGTGCCTAGCCTTTCTGGCGGAGCCTCTGGGTACACCAAACGCTTACCTGTTTAGACCCCGTTTTTCGGGGTGCCATTTGTTTAAGAGCAATCAAGAAGTTTCGGATGTCTCACCATCCTTGGCCTGTAGCAATCATGTGGCAGTTAAGCATTTCGTCGGCCAAAGAAACGTTGATCTGAGTACTTGGAAGCCGAACCCCTAAGATCCAAATGGGGCTATCAGCTAAGGGATGATGAGATATGATGAGGGTTGTTTGCCTCCAAATCCCGGACACAAGCAGTGTTTGCCATAAGTCAAATTGCCATTGAGTCTGGTTGTGCTTGTTGTTGTTGCTGCTGCTGTTGTTGTGGTTGTTGGTTGTTGGTGTTTGGTGTTTCTCGTTTGTTGTGTGTGTTGTTTGTTCTGTGGTGTTGTAGTTGTTGTAGTTGTTGTAGTAGTAGTTGTTCCTAGTTGTTCCTTGTTGTTCCTTGTTGTTCCTTGTTGTTCCTTGTTGTTCCTTGTTGTTCCTTGTTGTTCCTTGTGCTAGGGGGTTGCACACACACACATACACATATCACCGTTTCATATTGCATTCCCATGCGATACTTGTTTACAAGTTACACTTACAAATTGACCACCAACAAGCCTATTTTGTTGTGTGTGGTTCGATATTTGATACCCATGGTTGTTTGTGCACATGGCGTGGTAAAACAATTACCTGCTGAGTGGCCACAATTCCCCAAGGGTCTCATAAAAGATCGTGAAAGATTGTGATCTGGACGCGGTTCACCAAAAGTTTCTTGAATATTATCTATGTCTTTTCTGTGGTGGATCAGGATGATCAGGATCTCATGAATTTTATGAAATCCACTTGGTGTCTCCATAAAATCCTCGCTTTGAGGATTCGGGAATTAAACCATCATCAAATACCTCATATTACTTTGCGGACTGGCAGAAACTGGTGTTTCTTCGCCAAGATTGCTGAAGTCCAATGTTTTCTTAACTATGCAAAGCACTCCCACTGTTGTGTTGCAAGTTCTGCACCAAAACAACAAAATATCCCAAACCCATCAAAAGAAACCACAAAAGACTCCGAAGATCAAAGTATCACCATTATAATTGTATATATATATATATGTATATAATTAGTTTTGTGTATATATGTGTATATCATTGCATATCTCATATAAGTGAACATGTGCTTCACTATATTTCCATGCAAGGTGCATATAATCACCACCAAAAGCACCACTTTTTCGTTGCAGGAGATCCCCCAGGCTCACCATCGCACCGCTTGTCGGCACCACGGACAAGTCGCTTCGAAGCGGCGCGCCCCGGCTGCGCCATTTGGGGCGTTCGCGTCTCGTTCCTTTTAGGCCCTCACGAAGTATGAAGCAAAAGGTGGCTGAACTGTTTGACGAAATGGAAGTGGAAATTCCACATTCCAACAAAGATTTCAATAGTTTCAGGTGAAATAGTTGGACTTGGCTATACGAATGGCCCCTGAATGGGCGCTACTAGGTGCCTGGATCATATTGCCCCCTCAAGTCATAGATCCAATACATTTCAGCAGTGGTTTCGTTTGGGTGGTATTCAATGTTAGTAGGAAAGGGATTTGTGTGATCAATGGATGCTGCAATCCCATAGTTCAATGGATTCATTTACGGGAAAATCTGCAAAATTCAGAAAACCTTCATATATAATGGAAAAATCAATGGTTTCCTGTAGATTTTCCCTTAAAGCAATCCATTGCATGGTTGATTTGTTATTCTGTGGCCAGGGTACCTTTGGATGATCCCGTGTTTCGGAAGCGTCACCAGCGACATTTGAGGACAGGCGTCAAGCTCCAGAGCAAGTTGAAGAAGGCCCTGGTTTCCAGCCGGGTGACTGTTAGTCAATAATATTCAATAGGGAAAATGGCAAGTTCCGCAGGCAGGGGCAATCACTTCACCATATTTTTTGGGCTTGGGATTTCTGGGTCTTGGGGGAATGCCTTCTCAGATTCTCTGGAAGCCAGGAGCACCTGGCAACAACATCACCGTGATGGCTAGTTTGCGAAGCCATGCCAATATAAGTTATAATTCAGGTTAGTCATGCATAATTCAACCACAGGAATATGACAATATGTGACAAAGCAATGATGAAAGATCATGAAAGATCTTGGCGATTTCTTTTTGGACAGCCGCGACCATGTCCGAAATGGGGTCAACAGTTCGAGCCATTTCGAGCCAATCCAAATCCAAAGCCTTCCGCCTAGTGGATTGATGAAACCTCTGGGCTGTTTCACTAACATTTTCGTAGCAAATGAATGCTGTTTGGGGTGGTACCCCCTAACTAATCAACCAGGACTTATGAAATCTTATGAATGTACCCATTGGATTCCTGATTGCAAATCTCACCTGGCATTTGGCCACAGAAACTTCTCCAGTTGTATGTCCCAGCGAGATGGATCGCCGGAGTCAGAGGCAACCATCTCTCAACCACCAGCTCAGATGACCGGAGGCTACATCACATATCAAATTATCAAATGTCAATACCATATAGCATGATTGGGAACAAATATCTGAAAAAGTGAACAAATATCAAATATCATTCATATATTCAAATATCATCAAATATCAAATATTATTCATTACAGAAAAAGTGCACAAATCCCGGCAAGGGACCCAGAAAAAGGGACGGAACCTCCAAAAACGGACTCACAGGATCTCTGGACTCTGAAAGGATCTCTGGACTCGAGGAACTCACAGAGATTGCTATGCCGAAATGAGATGATTTTTGAGATGTAAAAAAAACAACACCAGGACACATTTTTTTTTACATGTGTTTTACGTGTGTTTTAATTACCCGTGTGTTTGACCCAAAAATACGGGTTCAGAGAGATACCCCTGGATCTGCGCAGATCGGCCGCGACCTCCGGGGGCGACTGTCCAGAGCTGGGGGGCCAAGGGACACCAACCATTTATCAAAAAAAAAAAGGGTATGACAGCAACAACCAGCTGAGCATCAAGATTGAGAATTTATAGACCTATCAGATCTATCAGCTGACTATGAGTATAAATCAATATACATCATGCACTAATATTGCTTGCGATTGCTCCTCTCCAGTCATGGATTCAATCCTCAAGCCTAACATCCAGCAAGACAAAACGCCGTTTTGTCGGATGACCCCGTTTTGGGTCATCCGACTGGATGGGCACGACTGGTTGCTATAAATGGGAATTTCATGCACTATATAATTTAACCCCCAGGTCAATGGGGTGAATTGGCAAGGGGATATTATATTATATATATACAACTATATATATATACAACTATATATATATGTGTGTGTGTATGTGTGTATGTGTGTGTGCGTATATGTATGTATATGATACCAACAATGTATGTTTGCAGAATATCTCACACTGGCCTTGTTTTTTGTAGTTTGTATCACCATTGATGTTATGGGTGATGATCATAACCAATTGGCTATGAACTTGAATGAACTACCATTCATCATTGCCAATACATATTATGGTTCATTGGCTGGATTCATCCATCATTTCAGATACCCCCAACTGGAGAAGATGCTGAGGCTGAAAAGGAGATCGAAGATGTGGCTGAGCGTATGTACATGCTGGCCAAAGAGCACCCTGGAAGGAAGCGGGATCTCCCCCGGGCGGGGCTAAAGATTGTTGTGGGGTACTGGGCATGCATCCCTTTGATCAGTTGTTAATGCAATTTAAAGATATTTGAAGTAGTTAGTTTCATTTAATTATTTTAAAAATGTGTTACAGATGCACATCCCACACCCATATACAGATAGCATTAGATAGCTTGTTGATGTCATATGAACATTGTTTATTACCAAGGACCCAGTTACTTTACTAATTCCCAAGGTAGTGATTTTCCGAGCCTCTTGTTTGTCCAGAAGATTCATGAAGTACAGGCAGGTGATTTCCAAAGGGCCAAAGGGGCCTGGGCCACATCTCTTCGCACCGGCCCCCAATGCTTTCATACTACTGACGGCTCCATGACAACCTCACTATATGAAAACGATCATTCGTAGGGGAAACCATGAAAAAACATGAAAAAACGGTGTTTGTTTCAGGTATGCACGGTGTGTTGGCTACCGCCTTTTGGCAAACCCAAGGTTTGCCCATCTGAGGTGCGTCACTTTGTCCCCTCAGTCGACTTCACAGGCGAAAAGCGGCGAAGGGTGTGACGTTGCTTTCAGATGTTCAGGACTGGTGACTGGCCAAGGCCCTATGAAACCAACATATTTATACATATGTTTTTTGCCGGTGATGATTTAGACACACATGGCTATGAAGGCCCCTCGACTTGGGGTCTTTTTTGCTGCATATACTTGTTAAATGGTAAAGTTGTGATTCAATGATTCCAGATGATTCCAGGCTGGCTCGTTGGATTGGTGCAAGGGATAACCTAAATGGAAAGCCCCAAAGATCGCCAGGTTCCAGTCGAAGTGCCCCGCCCCAAGGACAGGGGGAATCATGCCCGCCCTAAATAACGGGCCTCGATTCGGGTTGGCAATTGTTTCACTGTTGATCCAGACATGACATCTCCAGATCATTCCACATGTCAAGACTCATCCTCATTCATATGGAGGTTTTTTAAGTCATAGGGCTACCCCCAAATCATCATCATCCATTGTTGTTTGGCATTTTCCATGGACCAGTCGTCATCGTCCAGGAGCTTCCCCCAGGCGTGGAGATGGGCTGAAATGTGGATGAAAGTTTGGACAATTTGATAAGTTAAGTTTGATCAAAATAATGTATATACATGTATATGCATATATGTCTACATAATTAATCTTATAGCATCTTATAGATAGATAGAATATATATATATATATATACATAGTCTTATGGAAATATGAATATTTAATGAATTTTAGTGTAAATCTACATTATGTAATATATAACGATATAATCTTATATAATCTTATATAAACATATGATAATACATGTACACACATGGCATGACGCAGCCAGTCCATCTATCACCATCTATCCACACTGTGAAGGAAGCAACTCACAGTTGAACCTGGAACATCAACCCATTGGGGTTGATCCCAGTTTTTTTTCGGCGGAAATCTGGCCCAGTTAGGTTTTCCATGGGCCATGTGACATCCATTATGCCTCATTATGCCGTATAAATAATAATGTTAAATCTATGTGATGAATCCATATGAATCCGGTCTTGACATGTATCAAACACTGCCTGTCTTACTGTATTTTTATGACCATGTTTATTTTTGGGAGAAAATTGATGCCAAAAAGCCATGAGAATTACCATTTTGGGGCATCCAACATCTTCAGATGCTCGATCTCAGGCATCAAAAAGGCTCCCCTGCGACCAAAGCAGTCTTCAGGCTCCCGTCCTTTTTTGTTGGATTTAAGGCCGTTCCCACGTAGCTATGGATGAAATCACGAAAGCTAGCGTCAGCTAGCTGGAGTCTTCTTGCTTTAGCAAGTATTCCGGGGGCTGCTCAAGGACATCACGTGATTTTTCACGCGAAAGGGGGGCGACCCCCCCCACCACCACCACCCACCACCACCACCACCATCACCACCACCACCACCACCACCATCATCATCATCATCATCATCGTCCTCGTCATCGTCATCGTCATCGTCATCATTCATCATTCATCATTCATCATTCATCATCATCATCATCATCATCGTTATTCAATTAAATTTTATCATTGTTGACAACTACTGGCATTATCACGACAGCTAGCGTCAGCTCGCTAGAGTCTTCTTGCTTTGGCAAGTATTCCGGGGCTCCCCAAGGACATCACGTGATTTTTCACGCGAAAGGGCCCCCCCCTGCCCCCTCCCCCATATATATCATTGTTATATATCATATATCATATATCATTGTTGCATCCTCGTTGGGACGAACAATGCCGCGACACGATGATGACAGTCCCTCCGCAACTCACCTCTTCCCTTCCTTCTTTCTCCTACCCCGCTAGCTTTCGTCATCCACCCCCGGCCTCAAGTATGGGACTTTTTGTTGGATTTACAGTACCATGGGTTTACCCAACAAAAATGGTGATTTCCATGGGATGAAAAACCAGGAGTTCGTCTCCGGTCCCTCCGGGCCCGCTGGGACAAGTTCGCAGATCTATTTTGGGATGATATTGATGGTATTGAAATGATATTTTCTAGATGGTTTATATATATGTATATATATATATAGTTATTTATTTATTTATCTATATATTATGAGGGTTATTTTTTACTATTTTTGGATTATATTGAGTATGCCATTGAAATGGATTATATGGATTGTATTGAGCATGCTTAGCACCGATCCATGCCATTGAAATAGTTCCATGTCCACAGAACTGTATGGTTAAACACGTTCGGACACGTTAAGTGCAGTTATATAATTACGTTTAGATACAAGAAACCCACGAACTATTGGTAAGCCTCAAAATGGTGCCCCATGGAGCCATAGACATGTCTGTGGTGTCGCCAGTGACTGGGCTCATTGCCGCAGGGGCCAAGAATCGAGTGCGCAGCAAGGCAAGTCTCATCTCTGAAGGCTGGGTTGATATGCAGCATGTCATGTCGATCTGTATATAATCAAAGAGAGAGATGTATGATGTGTGCGTGTGTGTTTGGGTGTGCATTACATCCAAATGCAGATGTACATGTGTATGTATATATATATATATATCTATATCTATCTATCTGTGTGTGTGTACTTTATATATTATGACCAATGGTGTCGTGTTGCGAAAGCTTTGCCTGTCTGATCTCAAGAGATTCTCGTCCTGGCACCAGGGATGGTGATCTCAATGTTTCATGGGAAAAATCACCAGAAACCGTCCATGTTTCATGGGAAAATCTGCAGAAAACCTCAAAATATGTCATGAAAAAATGGGAAAATTGGATTCCGGCAGGTTTTCCTTGAAAAAAAATGGGAAGATCCCATGGTTTCCAGCAGATTTTCCTATCCATTGATGACCGATCCGGGATCCGGGACGGCCTTTTTCGTGTCCAGGTCCGACCGTCGGTCCACTGGAAAGTGGGAGCCCAAAATGGCGGGGCTAGGACCAAAATGGTAAAGAAAATAGGAACCACAAAATCCTGGTTGGACATGGTAAGATGTAAGACCATTTATATCCATTTATGAACCAACTCACCTAAATCCTGAGGTGGCCTAGTTTCTGTGATTTAAGTGCAACTTTCTGCTCGAAAACCGGTAGCAAGACAAGATGTGTTCCAACAGGAGGATTGCAAATGACGTCGCACCTCATATGCTATTACATTTCATTGATTAATGAGGGTCAATGGTGGTGGATCGGTTACTGATGGCTACTGCAACATTCCATAGGAGTTAGAAGCAACAAATCTGAGGATAGCCGACCTCACCTTAAGCATCATCCATCATCATCCCAGGCAACGGTGGAAGAAATGTGAAGAACCAATACCACTGAACCACCAACTGAGTTTGTTGTAGCAAAATATGCAAAAAATCATGCACAGTACATTTCAATATAATATATATATATAATATAATATATAATATATATATATTATACATCAATCTATACATCTCACCTTATCTCATTCCTTGCTTAAAACGGAACGTCAATCGTCCATCGTCCGATGGTTGCATCCCCATGAAATGTGGAATCCACCAGGATTGGGTTTGGTGCTTCAGAAAGCTCCGATATGTGCCAAAGAAATCCAATATGATATTTCAATAAACTGTAATTTCTATATATATGTATGTTGCGTTTTCTATTGTGTTTTGATTCAGTTATCTGGTTGGTGGTTTGGAACCTGAAATTTATGACTTTCCCATCATATTGGGAATGTCATCATCCCAACTGTTACTCACTCCATCATTTTTCAGAGGGGTAGGTCAACCACCAACATCCACCAACCAGTTATGGTTTAACTGCATATTTGGAGGTTTCCTACGTCGAGGTACCGTCTTCCTACGTCGATGTCCATGACTTAGGCGTCCCGGCAGAGCATCCCGCCCTCCTGGATGCCGACAGTGGCGCCGGGCTCGGCTGGCGAATGGTTGAAGACTGCATAGAATAGCGGTACCCTCTGGTAAACTAACATAGCTATGTAAAATGACCATCATTAATAGGTAAATCAACTATAACTATAACTGAGAAGCCCTGGCAAAAAATAAAAACTATAAATGATACAAATGTGCCATTTTCAATAGCTATGTCATATAAATTACCGGAGGACAATTAAACTCTTGGCCCTATGTTGAAAGGGAGATTAACCATCGAATAGCGTCTTCATTGATATATAAAGCCCCCAATCCAAATCTAAGTTGAGAAAATCTCATAGCGGATGCGGGTCATGAGCTCCATGCCGGGCTGGTAAATTCCCGCACGAATAGGGGAAAAGATGGGACAATCATCTATCAATGGAGGTTTGAATGGTAAAATTCCGAAACTAAATTGAGGTTTTACAGGTTTACTTCCTTTTAGTTTTTTTTTTCTATGGGGAAATCATCGAACAATCAAGGGGAATTGTTCCAGCTAGCCATGTTTGATTACCAAAGGGTAAAAAAATGCTCGGAAGCTATTGTGAGTTCCCCAAACTTCCGCCAGCACAGCTGAACCGGTGCTTTTCGAAATGATTCCTGGCAGTGACACATGTTTTAATCATGGTCAATAGTACGTCATAGTTGTGTCGCACTTGGCAGTTGGCATCGCGTCAAGTTTAGATATGTTCAGATGGTCTCACAGTGGCGTCTAGGTGATGGCTCTTCAGGTGGGCTCTGCGACTGCAAAGGGGATTTGACCAAAAGCCTAAAAAACGGAAATGATTGAAATGGGTGGAAATGGTGAGGTGTAAGATGTGGGTCAAAACCGATTACTGTCAGTTTCAGATTTGCCAACTATTTTGGGGTTCACCTGGCAGCAGGCTTTTGACCATTTTGACCCATAGCCATTTGACCAATGTTGATTATGATTTGTTGTTTTTGTGCCATTGCATTTTCAGGCGGTTCCTTTGTTCGTACGGAGTCAAGTGCGGCATTTTGGCCTGTGCGAGTCAACTGGTGCCGTGAGATGTTTCTTCTCAATTCGTTCTGGGAAAAAAAAATAACAGCAGGAGCAGCAGCAGCAGCAGCAACAACAAACAACAACAACAACAACAAGAACAACAACAACAACAACAACAAACAACAACCAACAACAACCAACAACAACCAACAAGCAAACAAGCAAACAAGCAAGCAAGCAAACAAACAAACAAACAACAAACAAACAAACAAACAGACAGACAGACAGACAAACAAACAACAGACAAACAAACACAGGCAAACAAACAAACAAACAAAAACAAAAACAAAAAAACAACCAAACAAACAAACAAACAAACAAACACAAACAAACAAACAGACAAACAAACAAACAAACACAAACAAACAAACAAACACAAACAAACAAACAAACAAACAAACAAACAACAAACAACGACCAACAAACAAACAAACAAACCAACCAACCAACCAACAATCAATCAATCAAACAAACAAACAAACAACCACAACAACAAACAACAACCTTCAACCAACAACCAACAGCCAACAGCCAACAATCAACAATCAACAACCAACAGCAGCAACAACAACAACAACAGCAACAGTAAAAACGTTTTTTCTAGCTGCAATATGCTGCAAATACCATCCGAAAGGAGAAGTGCTAGATTCAATGCTAGATCCAAATTCTGCAAATAGAATGCAAAGTGAAGGTTCTGGAGCCAAAATGCTGCACAAGGCAAACAGGAATCAGACTCAGAACAAAAGCCTCCTGGCAGGAGACGAAGAGGGTCCTGCCATGCAGGCACTGGCCGACATTTCATGGGTTTGGATTGGGGGCATCATCCCATATCATTCCCAAAAACCGGTATTTGTTGATGGTTAATGTCCCATGAAATTTCCATGAAATCCCTTTGTATTGACGGTTGAATCCCAATTAATCATCCCAAAATTGCATAAAATCAACTTAAATACATTTGGATACAATAGGAATAAGAGTAGTTCTAGATCATTGTGATGGCATATTGGACATCAAACACACACCACGTTCTGTCCTGTGAAGTTCTCACAGTGTTGGAGTCCTGTCGGATGAGATTCTTGATGACCCTCTGGCGTTTTTTTCAATGGCTACTTTTGAAGGAAGCGGCCATTGAGAGGCAACTCTAGTGTCGTTCGGAGAGATGAATCCATATTTGGCTTTGGGATGCTTTGGGTGTCCAATTTCGGTAATGTTTGATTTACAACGTGAAATTTGAAACAAACATCATGAGCTGGTGATTCCAATTGATTCATGAGTCCATAGTCCCAGAATGGGCTGAAAAAATTGAAACCACCGTTGATATCCATGGATCCATTCTAGGTGGTTAAAACCATGTTAAAACCAAGGTTTCCTGAAAAATTATCCCTAACCAATCCATTTATCAACGGCTCCACTTCAGGAGTCCATATTTGGCAAGCCAGATCACCTCAGTCGGGTTTTCGCACATGCTTCAAGAGATGATCAGTTTCCATCAGCAGTTTCATAGGATCAGCGTTCTTTCAAACAGAACAAAACATCATATAACATCATGTAACATCATATAACATCATATAACATCGTATAATATCATATAACATCATAAAACATCATTATATAGCCTGATATAACATCATATAACATCATATAACATCGTATAGCCTCATTTAACCATGTAACCATATACAAAATCATTCAAAACTCTGCACAACTATACGGTTCATCTCGATTCATGGGTATAGACTCCATGAAGATTCCACATCGGTCCATCGTGCTCCCCTGTCGAGGTGAACCACCTGATTCCCAGCATGAGTTTTCTGTCCGAAAGTTCGCAGCTGGGCCGCAGGGAGTTCAAAAATCATGGGGGGTTCCCACGAAAAAAAATAGTGACTGTCATAGGTGATATTCCATATCCGATTACTGAGAAGACCGATTACTGAGAAGACCCGGCAAAGAAATATGGATATATTTAAAAAAAAACGATGATTGTCATATAAATATAATATGGATATCTATGTGATTAACATGAAATGATATCCATATCCTTCATGGATTAAAATGGATTGTGATATTCCATCAATGACACGGGAATCCCGTTCTTAGCTAAGCGGCAAGATGGATGAGAAGGCTTTCGAACACTGCCCAATTGAAGCACCAAAGGTATCCAAGACATAGGATTGATGGACCAGAAATGACCAGAAATATCCAGAAATGATATTCGCCGCGTTTGCAGAACCAAGAAACCTGGTGTGCCGGGAACCACAGATTACATGAGTTTGGGGGTACCCAATTCTCACCCACACCCCCTTTGCAGTTTCTATGGTTGGGATGATCCCAATTCGCTGACGAATTTGGGTTGAAGACCTCAATTTTCAGGTGCAGTTGGGGACTAAACTCTACTACACCGTAGCGAGATTGGTTCAACACATTGTTTCACTAGAGAATCTGGTGGCTCTAGGAATTTCATGGAATTTAAGGTCCCCAAATTTGACTCATAGATAGACTGCAAATTATGGTCTGATGTCTTCTGAGTCTTCTGTTTGTGCAACACACCAGATGGGTTAGGGATGCGGAGACACCCAAATCTGCTGATTGATATTGTGCCCTGAGCAAAAGCGTCCATGTCGCTGGCCATTCCTTCCCATGGTCCACATCACGTTGCTCCCATGCAGGGCGAAATCAGAGTGAGGCGAATACCAGTGGGTGATTTTTTTCATCGAGAAGCCTAAGGCTTTTGATGAATTCACCGGGGATGCCCCATAGGAAAAGGCCATCGTGGGCTAGGTCATGGTAAACTCAGCATCTCGGTGAAGTTACGAGTTCATGGGCAATGATTATTGGATATTCTTGGAAACGTCCCTAAATTGACATGATCCCTCATGATCCCAATCTATATATATATATTATATATATATACATATAATTATATATATATATATACGTGTGATGTTATATGAGGATATATGGTGGTTTCAAAAACATGTTGTTTATTTTCCACACTATATTATATGGGATAATCCACCAACCATTGACGAACTCATATTTTTCAAGATGGTTAAACCCACCAACCAGTGAGGATATACCCTCTGGTAATTTAACATAGCTATTGAAAATGACCATAGAAATAGATAGAAATAGTGGATTTACCCATTGAAAATAGTGATTTTCCATATGTTATGTTAATTTATCAGAGGGTATGTGTTTCATCCTTTGTCAAGGTCAAGGACACTTGGCATCCTTAGTGAATCTCACCAGCCTCGCCTGTCTAGATTTCGGAGCATGCAAAAACCCTCCGGTGTCAAACGTGGCTAGAAAAAAATCGATCAATGAAGGTTTGAATGATGAAAATCCATGAAAACCTATGGTTTTTTATGATGAACATCATCCATAAATTATCCATTTTGAATCATGAAAATCCCATGGAAAATCAGCCATAACAATGGGAGACAGTCCAATTGCCACGTTTGATTGGAGGTGCCCCGCGAGTTTCCCATCGGATTGTGGGTAGCTCCGTTAAAACAGCCATTGCTGCTGAAGATTCGCCATCAGCTGGCTGGGCAATGGATGATTTTGCCTGTGGTGATGTTTCTACCACCAAAAAGGATACATGTCAGTATATCAGCCATATCAGGTGCATAAACCATTACCCAATGGTAGGACTATGGCATTGGGTTTACCATACATTCATCCACAGGAAATCGATGAGTGCATGATTCCACTGCCATCTTCAGTTACCACTATATAAGGAACTAGATCCGGAGAGCCAGTTTGACAGAGTCAGTTTCTAGGAGCTGCATCGTTGAAGATGATGGGTTAGTGCATACGACATATATATATATATATACATGAATCTATACATGCATATACATATACATATACATACTGACACGCATGACATACATACATGGCATACATGACATTACATTCCATTGCAGAAGCAGGGGTGCCTAAGAATTTCCATGAAATACTTGGAAATTGAGGTGTCCATGAAGCACATAGGATGCAGAAGGATGGAGTAACAGCAACGCTCCACAGGAGTTTCGGCTCAAATTGGTCCGGTTTTGGGGGGCACGGACCAGAATCCATGGAGAAAACAAAAACGCGCCAACAGAATGTAACAGCAACATTGTTCAACAGCTGCAACATGTCCAAAAAGGTAAAAGAACAATGGATGGCTTTGACAACGTTGGGGCACCTGTCAATGTTCAAAGGCATCACAACTTTCACGTCACGCGTGGCCACAACGGAAAAATCCTCGTGAAGGCGCCGTATCTTCGCCATGCCGGTGGCCTGACGAAGATACAACGAAGGGCGGATGGCAGGTAACTGACCAGTTGATGTCCATTGTGAAAAAACCTCTGCAGCAGGTACATAGATGGCAAATAGCTATATATCTAACAATAATCCTAATAATAATCAAAATAAATATAATAATAGTAATAGTTTCATATATAATCATATATATATATGTAACTATATTTATTTATTTATGTTTATATGGCAAACAGGTACATAGTATGAAGGTTACCGCCCCCCTGGCCCGCTTACTTTTCCAGGGTGACAGCGGACATGTTCCGACAGGCACCTCACAGGATATTTGGAATGTGACTGTTGGGTGAAACAGAGGGACCCCTTGTAGATCCTTGATGTCCTGGTGTGCCGATGTCCTAAAAAGTGCAGAGGGCATGCCGCGGTAATGGTCAATATTTATCAATGCGGAGTCGGAAAAACAATTCTGCAAAATACTAGGCTTAGCAGGTGTGAGCAGTTAACTTAAGTCGTCCAACACCGTTTTGGGGTCCTATCTCCTATCAGATTGCTGGTCCACTGGTCGCGCATCTGAGGCCAGCAAAGTTGAGAAGGCCGCGGACAAGGCGTTGGGATCCATTCAGCTGTTTCATGAGGTGGGACAAGCCTGGTGAATGGACTGACTTACTGAAGTAGGGCTGGAGAATCCCAAAGCATCAGGAGATCCACTATTTTTGGTTGATAAAGACCTGGTTTCGGTGTTTCCATGTCGTCCGCAGGGCAAAAAGGCCTCTCTGCCACCTCTGAAAGTGAGCGGCTGCTCTGTAACTCGGCGGTTAGTTGGAAGTTTCCATTGATGCGAAGCATATTAATATGGAGGGTTTGATGTTTAAAAAAACCTAACAACATGAATTTTAGGTTTGTCCAAAACTGGGTTCATTTCACCCAAACTTGTAATTTGTATGGGAGCAACCCCATATGGACAAAGCTATAGGTGACTCGCCCAATAAGCCCAAGATTTGGCATCCTTCTCGCGGCAGATCACTAAGGATGCGACGATTAGCGGCATCATTGCTGGGGAATATGCCGCTGGGCAGAATGTTGGGCAACATGTTTGATAGTTGTATAGGAAATATCGCATTTATGATGGGAGAACTATACCATTTGTAAACATACTGATATAGCACTGGAGGATTGATATAGTACTGGAGGATAATTGTGGGATTGCAATTGTTCTGTTAATAAAGAACAGTTTTGTTACCAGAAGATCCAATATGATCCAACTTTTATTGGCTAATGTTGACACATGTTGACACAACATTCCCCTCTACGTTTGATCATCAATATATCCCGTTCACTCTCATTTGCCCACCCTGAAAATCCGCATGCTATGTGAAGCCACATGAAAGCCGAGGAACGCTGGGGTTCCGACAGAACAATCCAGAATTGGAGACCAATCACACTGAAAAATCGTCACAAATTCACCTGCGCCGTCCTGCGCCTCTCAAATCCAGCTCGTCAGAGGTACCAGACACCCAAAACCACGGAAAGGTGGTATATAAACGCCACTCGGCTGGGATCACCATCGCCTGCGGTGCAACACCGGTGTGACAAAATGGGGTATATATATATATATAGATACACATATTACGTATATATTATGTATACCTTGCATATAGCCATATAGCCATCCAAAATTTGAAGGTTTCCCATGGTTTTACGATTTTTCTCCGAAATTTTCAGACACAGCCAGAGAGAGAGATGGGTTTCCATGGCCCAGTTGGATCCTAAGGCAAGGAGAAGTCGCAAGGCTTAGACGCCACTCGCCCTGATGTACACTGGGTCAACTGACTGGATGCGGATAGCAAAGCCCTATTTTTAGATAGAAAAGTAGGATCCTAAAATAGATATAGTTCATTGATAAATTGATAATTCACTTTTCTATTTGATAATTCACTTTTAGATCTTTTAGGATATTGATAATTGATAGTTCATTGAGAATGTTGTTCCAATAGTTTATTGGCTGTGGTGTTTTATTCTCAACCTCGGGTGTGCCAAAAAAACAAGCGTGGGCTATTTCAATGACAATGCAGTTTGGCGATCTTTGCACATCGCAGCGGATCAAGTGCATCGACCAGTCCGACAATGTTGAGCAGCGGATCAAATGTTCGACATTTATCAAGGTCATAGAGGTACATATATATATATAACATTATAATATGAATACCCTCTGGTAAACTAACATAACTATGGAAAATCACCATTTTTAATGGGAAAGTCCACTATAAATCACCATTTTCAATAGCTATGTTAAATTACCAGAGGGTAACCTTTAAAAATAACCATATATATATATATAGCCACTTCCCCTAGTATCTCATACTTCCCCATCGAAAGCCGGGCGGAATCTGACAGATCTATGACTGGTCCATATATGATGGTTAATATATGATCATGACAACTATATCAGAATATATTAGATATATCATCTATATATATATATACATATTATACAGTATATATACATACAGTATACCGGATATATACATATATACAGCATATATACAGCGTATATATATATATATGTTTATATCTTCAGGATGATGGTGGTCAGCGTGGTGAAGCATCGCCCCATCGCCAGAGGTGCTGATCTATTTCTGGGATGAGAGAGATGGCCCTGAGCTCTGCGGATGGTGGTTAGGCCCCAAGGCGCGGGCCAAGGGCCAAGCCCCGAGTCATGGGGACCAAGTTATTGGGCCACGCCCCATGTAACTTATTAATGCTGGTTATAAAATGTTATAGATTTAGTATGATTTAGTTGATTCACATCTCAACTAATATCAATCGGTGATTTATCATATTGTATGAATGGTGATATGTTCCATGGTGAAAACATTGCTTGTTTTCCCATAGAAGGGCATGGCCGTATATATTCATTTTCATAGGGTTTAATATGCCCATTATGTTTGCATTCCCGATCGGTTGTATGACCACAAATCATATACCATGTTTTGACCATGGGATATAATGTGTTCATGGTTTATAACTTATACTTATGTATATATGACCTTTCGCTGTGTGGGATGTACTATTCATCTTTCAAGAAATGCAGGGTGTCTAAGATCGGTTCATCCTTTTCTTGCTTTGTTCCAATGAACTTTTATACTTGTAGTTTGGGAAAGGGTTGAAACCACCAATCGTCGACTTTCGGGGAGCTATTGAGGCCTTGATGGATCAGATATAATGAATTCTGATGATATACTGATTAAGAAGGGGAGGATTTCGGTGGTATTTGGCAATGTGGGGATCCCGTTTTTCGGGGATTGTGTTCAAACAAACAGGAAAGTCAACCGTATGATCAACAACACATGAAAATCTATCATGTACGTCTTGGAAAATCACTTTTTTCAAGGAACCCATCAAACACATCCCGGCAGAATATTCACCCGCCGCAATTTTCGTGGATTGTAAGCCAGGCATTCTTTCGCTGAAAAAACTCTTTGACAGTTCTGGCCTGGCTGTTTCTAGGAGATTGTTTTGACCTGTCTCATTCTCCCATTGCTGCTGAATGGCGCATAGCATTTGCAAGTATTTCAGGATCGTCCGCCCCCCCACCACCCCGCTTGGATTCCCAAAAACAAACATAGTGATGCCATGACAATGCGACCCCGATGCCAACTTCTACCAGACGATGACAACTAGGAAACAATGACAACTTCCACTCAAGGGTATGTTTGATTCGATCAAGACATTGATACCTTGGGGGGTCACTCCGCTCACAGAAAAATACAGCTGACATATGGTGCATCCGGGAATCCGCTTGGAGATCTCCTGGCAAGGCAAGCGAAAATGGCCCATGATTTACCACGATTTACCTCTTAAAACATGGTGCAATGGTGGATGTTCCATGATTTTTCCATGACTTGCCATGATTTGCCTTGCCTGATTGAAATTGTAAAACTGGTGGTTTGGAACATGTTTTATGACTTTCCCATCATATGGGGAATGCCATCATCCCAACTGTTACTCACTCCATCATTTTTCAGAGGGGTAGGTATACCACCAACCAGAAAAATGTTGATCTTCCATAGCAAACGGTCAAGTTACCAGAGCCTATTTTTTTGAACTCACAGAATGGCAAGAATCCATTAGAACCACATCAATTTTCCTGCACCCTCCCGTAAACATTCACATAAATGTGGAACAGCCACCATAAGAGTAGATCATTCTACGAACGGGAAGCGCGAGGGTATGAAATATAACTTCAGCATTGTACAACCAGCATTTTGCTGGGTGAATCCATGTTACCCTCTGTATAAATCACCATTTTCAATGGGAAAACTCACGATAAATCACCATGTTTTCGATGTCGCAAACGGTTTTTTAGTCATTACCAGGCCGGGTAATCCAAAAAACGATCCCATGAATCGCCGTTACGAAGAATCCTGATGTCCTGGTAGGTGGGTGGTGATCAAGTCTGGGCCTACCATCCCAGCTGTACGGCGGGCACGCCTCCAGCATCTCAGTCGGGAAACTCAGGGAGCTTTGATGGGTACTATATACTATTTGTTTATTGATGTATTCATTTATTTAGTTGTTTATTTGTAATTATATGTGTTTATTTGTTTTTATATGTTATTTCGTATTTCTTTATATATATATATAAATATATTATATTTATTATATATATATATGTATATTTATTTATTTATGATTATCTATATATGTACATATGTTACCCGGTAATTTCATAGTGTTCTATGGAAAATCACCATTTTCAACAGGCAAATCATCTAGAAATTGCAATTGCACATAAGCTATGTTGAATTGCCAGAGGGTATACTATAGTAACCCCAAAAAAAATGGAAAAAAATGATCCTACTTGAGTTGTGGTAACCTCTGTAGACAAATATGTGTATAATTATAGCAACCCCAGACAAAGATGCCGAAATGTATGCAACCAGGATGGTAGTTTGATCCTTTCCCCAGAATTTCCAAGTGTCCAACTGTTCTATTATGGGGCTGCTACTTACGTTATCTCACGTTTATACTTTGCAATCTATGCATATGTGGATATGTGTATAGCTGAGGGGATGACCAACCCATGGACGATAATTATTTGGTTATTGCCTACTATATAATTAAAATGGATGCACCCCCAAGTTGTCAACTCTTCATGGTGGGTATGTCCATGCTATTCGTAGGCGCCCACGAGAACTATCCCAGATTTTCTCCATTCGTAGGCTTGGCCGTATTCATTCCAATCGAACTGTGACTACAAAATTGTCAAGTGATGTTCGCCAGTGAAAAAATCGGGACTTCTCGGAATGACCCGCTGAGCAAACCACCAACCCTGAACCCTAATCTCATTGGATTGGTTTCAGATGTTTAAGGATGTTTAAGGGAAATTTTACACGAACCCACCATGATCTTAATAGTTTTTATACCATGCTTTCCGGGTTTCCGATTTTCCCGACTAAACTCTAAACTCTAAACCAATGATAATCATCATGATAAAAGCCATTAAATTCCATTAAAATCCGCATAAATCCCATTAAATCACCATTAAACCACCATTAAATCACAATTAAATCACCATTAAAATCCCATGAACATCCCATTAAAAGCCCTGGTTGTTGAGCTCAGCTGCTAGGTGGAATGTGCCACACGATGGTCCCATCGATCAGGCGGAGAGACGAAATGCGGAAAGGGCCCAGAATGGGGAAAGGTCAACTTCAAACAATTTCGAACATATCAACCTTCAAAAAGAAATGCAAACTCCTGCGTGTATATATATCATATCATATATCATATATACAAATATATACAAATATGATATATATATGCATATGTATATATATATACATATATATATATGCATAAATGATATATATATATATGATAAATATATACATATATTTGTATATATATATATATGGCAAATTGTTCGACTGTTCTCTTCTTTCGGTTACTATTACATGTGAGAAAAGTAATAAGTTTACATACGTGCCCTTCATAGGGGCGTAGGATGAAGGTGTTCCAGGTTTGAACCTCTTTCTCAGTCCTTCAGATGTTTATGGATCCACTTGTGGTGATTGATGGCTATTTTGCAGTCTTTCAAAGGTTGCAAATGCAATTTGGCACCAGGTTGTGGGTAAACCGACGCGAATAAAAGATAAAGCTTGTACAACCTGGTCAGAACCCAAGCACGTCATGTTGAGTGCGGTCACATTGATGATGCCGGAAACCATAGCGTTGGATCGAGATGCGGAAAGTCAACCTGTGGCCTGACCGACCTCACCACAAATGCTATTTAGTAAGGGAAAGTGGAAAGCATCCCAAAACTTGCCAGACTGGATGCTGGCACTGCTGGGTGAATAGCATCAAAACTTCAGGGATATCTTGAACCTTACTTCTTTCCAGTTCAGGATTTCATGTAGAAAAAAGATGAAAAAAGAATAAACAAAAAAGGGAGTATATATACCCAGTTTATTTCAGCTTCATAAACCAAAAGTAATGACTGCAAGTTCATCATTTTTGGATCTATTCATTTTGGAGGGTAGCCCACACGAAATATTGGGGGATATTGGGGGATGGTCATCAGGCAAGATATTCCGATTTAAAAAAGCCCATTTCTTTGGATTCAAATTATCAAGTTTTTGTCAATTATTGTTGGTTAATTATTTATATTTTGTAATGTATTGTTCATATTGTTTATTTATTATTATTATATATTATAATTAACCAACTAATAATATAAATAATGATTATCATATCATATTAATTCTTAATTATATAATTATTGTCAATTTGTCAATAATGATCATATTTTGCCCAGGTGACTTTTTTTGGTCGGGGGAGACCTGGGGATGAGACTTTGCCGCCGCAGAACTTCAGCATCTCTGCCATTCGCGGAGCGGCTGCGGTGAAGCGACCCTCCTCAGCAGCATGGCAATTCGCTCGCGGGAAGGGGAGCCAAAAAGAGAGCTGGAACATGGGAGGATATCAATGATATAGGTTGGTTACCCTCTGGTAAACATACAAAAAACTATGGAAAATCACCATGTTTAATGGGTATATCAACTATAAATGGCCATTTTCCATAGCAAACTGTTAGTTTACCAGGGGGTATGTGTTTTTTTTTTAATAGGGAGCTGTACTGCTGGGATTCTTGTGGGATTAACCAAGAGTTACATATGGATGTGTCTGAAAATGGGGTCCATTCCCCTGGGAATGGCCACTTCAAAAGGAAAAATATGATTGGAATGGGGTACCCGGGTACCCTATTTTCTGATTAGATTTACATATATAATTTACATATATATAGCAAATTTATGGTATGTTATGGGGTTTGTTATTGTGGGATATAAGGATATGTTTGCCCAGAAGCGTAGTGGTCTGCAAGACTATGGGGAAATGCGTTGGGAAGATTTTGTGGATCTAAACAACAATAGGATGCTATATAATTAGAACTATTGGTGGCATTTGTTCATTTGCCGCATATACCATGTATCCAACATATTCTCACATATTTTTATATACGTTTGATTGTTCAATTGGTTGAAAAACGGTATATTATATATATATGTAAATATAAATGCCCCGTAAATTGGGGAGGGGGATTGAGACTAGGATAGGAAAGAAGGTTTTTCGAAGGGTGGGCAGGACTCAGGATGAAAACCTGAGGAGTTTTACACCATTTTATACCAACTGATACTGATAGGCGCTGTAGAACTACAGTGTCACTACAGTAACATGGGCAGATTGGGTGTTAGGCAGACGCCACTTCCATGTTGGACAAAGGGTAGTGACCTAGGAATGGCTGAAGGCGCTGTTCTTTCTTGTACATGTCAGTCGTGTTCGACCAGTATGCAACTACAACCACTATACGACCACTGTCGCAGCTACCCAATCCCAATGATGTTTGGAGTTTGGATCATGGTTGGAACTAAGTTGGGACTGGCAGATCCGTTGTTGCGGGTGCCCACCCACACGACTGGACATATCCAGAGGGGTCAGTTTCAGTTTTACCCGTTGTTTGTTGGGAATGCTATGATATTCTAGATGTTTCATGAAATTTGGTTTCGCGCTCACGCTATAATGGTATTCCATACCCCCCCAAAAGCCTTGCTTCAGGATTGGGTCTATTCACTATTCATTCTCCACCTATTCGGATCTATGCCCATACCTGATATATGCTCGCCGAATTTTTCCGAGCTAAATTCGTCAAATCGCCAAGCCCAACATAGCAAGCGCCCTGGGGCGTTCTCCAAAGGCTCTGATTCCAGGATGATTTCGGCATTTCCCACTTCAAATTTACCATGACAAAAAAAATGTAGAAAAAAAAACAGATGAAAACAACTAAACTCTACCTTCTGGTAAACTAACATAGCAATGGAAAATCACCATGCTATTCATGGGAAAATCCACTATAAATAGCCATTTTCCATAGCAAACTGTTAGTTTACCAGAGGGTAGGGAATTCTCCCCAATTTTCTTATCGTGTCCCAAGGATTTCCCAAACGCCGTTGTCGCTTAAAAACATCCCATGAGGCGAAGCCCGAGGCGCGTGAGCCCGAGGCGCGTGCTTCGAAGAAGCCAAGGAGTGAGGCAGGGATTTTTTTACCACCAATGGTGATCATGGTATTTTAATGGGATTTAATGGGATATAGGTTGGTTACCCTCTGGTAAACATACAAAAAACTATGGAAAGATCCACCATGCTATGTATGGGTAAATCCACTATGTCAATGGCCATTTTCAATAGCAAACTGTTAGTTTACCAGAGGGTAAAGGTCTTTGTAGCAAGTTTTAATTGCGAAGACCCAAAAATTTGTAAAGACCCTTCATAGTTTAAAGGAATGTTGCTCAACAACCATATACAGCGTATGTATATATATATATATAGGTCAGATACGTGTGATCACGACCTCACGTCGCGATGTCAATTGAACTCATGGAAATACAAATTAGGGGAATAATCCCCAAATGGCCGAACAATGAATTATAATGCGTATCAATTCATCCAGAAAAAGAACTGAAATAGTTTGGGGAATCGTGGGAAGGATTTGGGACAAGATAACTATACCATATAACATCATATAACTACAATATCTAAGATCATCTTGAACATAGTTGGATCTGTCTGAAAATCGGATTATATATACCACACCAGATTCATTGCCATGTAGGCAAAACTGATCAAGCAATGGATGTAGGGATGCCCAAAATTCAGGCAAACCAGTTGGACCAAGAGAAATGCGCATGAAACAAGCATTCTCAAATATGGGACGTATACATATATATATATTATATACCATATCAAAATATGATAAAATATGTGGGATTAATATTAAAAATAGGGGATATCTCCAGCCATATCCCCAGCCATCAAATCATAGGGAAACTGATGATGACCAACCAGGGTTTGCTGTGTGCGTCTGAACATGGGGGTCCCCAACTTTCATGGTGAATTATTATTATTATTGTACGGATGATAAACTATGGGAAACTCACGTAGCTATGGAAAGATCCACCATGGTTTTTTTGGGTAAATCCACTATAAATATGGCAATTTGGCCATTTTCAATAGCTATGTTAAATTACCGGATGATAAACTATGAGAAACCAACTAGTGGAGTTGGAGGGATCCTCCAAATTGTCAAACAAAGCCACAAAAAGAGATTGTTTTGCGGAACCGCACTCGCATGTGGCGCATGTTTCATCGCCAGCAGGCCGTCAAAACAACACCGCCGAAGCCGGCCAAGACAAGTGCGTCTCGAAAGCCAGCCAAGAAGCAGGCCATCAGGAATCTAGAAATGTATAACCATCAGTGTATACATCACGTTTTTTTTTCCAAGTAAATAAAATGTTGCTTTATATCTCTTTAATGGAGATATAAGCCAGGAAAAAAAAGACATTGGGCTGTATGAACCAGCAATGCATGGGTCGGAGATTGAGGCCTCGGACAGCAGTTTGTCCCCTTAGTTCTTGCCACTTTCTTTCCGGTAGAATTTTGGAAAGGTGAAACGGGAGGAAAGTGTGACCCGGGTGACAGCCGGCAGCTGAGTCACGGCCATGAAGGTCGAATCTTCAAGTGAAGAGGAAGAGGAGGAGGACAAGGAAGATGAGGAAGATGAGGACGAGGAGAAGGAAGAGAAGGACAAGGACGAGGAAAAAGAAGATGACGATGACGAGGAAGAGGAGGAGGAAGAAGATGAAAAGCCAAAGAAGTCCTCAGCCAAAAAGGCTCGGGGCCTCGCATTTCCCGTGATTAAACCTGGTTGTGATTTTATGGACCTCGAGTACAAGAAGACGAGATGTAGAGTATCTATCATCCTCATTTTTTGTTCATATATTATGTTCATATGTGTTTCAATTTGGCATCTGGATTGCTACGTTTCAATGTGCGCCAGCCACTTACGGGGCTGTTCCCGCACCATGGGTTTCACAGATGCGGTTTTCCCATGTCCATGATCCAAGTGATGGGCTCCATTTTTCATGGAGGGTGGCACCAGAAAGGTTGAAACTGTAGGGAAACGAAAACAAAATGTGCGGGCTATAGGTTAGAGCGTTGCTTGATGTTGATGTTTCCAGTAGATGTTTCGTGTAGATGTTTCACACATCTCAAACAATCAAAATTGGACCATGACGATTAACTAGAATCCTGGTTCCCGTGTTCGAAGGAGGAGGAGGATGAAGACGATGATGAAGACGAAGATGAGGATGCTGAGGCCCTGATGATACGTATCAATTGCATTCAATTGCCCTTTAAGAACTGGGGTCATGATATATTTGATTATCATGGATATCAGGATATCCCGATTATCGTGGATATCCCATTCTATGCCAGTTGAAAGTGTTGAAATTGTATCCAATCCAAAGGATGAGGATGACGCGAGCGAAGAGAAGGTTGAGACGAAGAAATCCAAGACGGAAGGCGTGGTGACGCGCAGCATGTCACGGGGCAGCATGTCACCAAAAGGAACATGAAAATTCAAGAAAAACCTTCACAACATGCGTATATTTGAGTAGGTGTTTGTATACCAAAAAGATAGTGTAGTTATATGATGATAAAACGTAGTTTTGGAAAAACCTTCACAACAGATATTTGTTTATGCGTGTGTTTAAGTATACGTAGTCCGCTGTAGGTGTTCCAAACCTACCGAACTAGCACCTACACCAAGACCAGGACAGGCAGTGCACTGTGCGTTTTCCACAGGAAAGCGGCCCACCTCCGATTCGGCTGGAAGCTATTTCGCCTCTCGGTGGAATTCGAGGCACAGATCGGATCTGTTTTGACCCTTCTGACCCTTCTGTGCAAAACATGAAAGGCCACATGAACAACCACCAAATTGATGTTTTTTTGGGGGGTGGAGCTGTGAATAGTGATAGGTCAGTGTAAAAGAATCTGATCCGAAAGGATCCGATTTCGGCAGTTTCACTTGTTGAATTTGAGCAGTGGACTGGTTGCCTCTGGAGTTGTTCCTTTCGAATCCTTTGGATATTTTCAGGAGCAAGCATTCAGTGAATCCACCAGCATACAGCTCATTCGCGCAAAGTAATGTAGCGTGCTGTGGTTCACTAATACTTAGTCGACATATTGTCAATACCGATGACCACCTCATAGTATTGGGTGATGTACTGTATCATAAGATCATGAAACGGACTCTACTCATGAAATCCCATGAGTAGTTATAAAGATCCAGCCAGTTTTTTCAGACTACTCGCAGTCCGTGATGGGCCAGCTGTAGCTTGGGCTTAATGGTATCCCAATTGTTTTTATGCTGCAAATGCATGCAAATGCAATACTACACCATGGAGGGTTCTGGGAGAGTCCTTAGTACTACAGGAAAAGGATGATATGAATTTATGTAACTTGGAATTGTATCAGAGGCATGAGCCGAAATGCGCATTGCAGTGACGGCCGCCTCCCAGGGGGTCTTTCTTATTTTTCCTGTTTATTTGCATTGATGGCGGTTCAATATTTTGGTTTGTGGATGCCATCAGTCTGTGGGCTACAGAAAAAAAGGATTATATAGGTATCCCTCCTGGGGTGGACGTTCGCCCAAAGTTTCATTGGGGGTTTAGTATGGTTTAGTTACGTTGTGATTTGTTCAGGAGTTATTTCAGATTTGTTTAGGGTTTGCTTAGGATTGGTTTAGATTTTCTTTAGGGTTCATTTAGGGTTTGTTTAGTTATTTTCGTGCTATTTAGGGTTGTTTTAGGGTTTGCTCACGGTTGTCTTAGGGTCTATTTAGGGTTATTTATATTTATGGTTGATTTATGGTTAGTTTAGTGTTTGTTTGGCAGTTTGGTGTTTATTTAGGGTTATGTCGGATTAGGTTAGTTTGGGGTTCTTGCAAAGTCTTGCGGTTTGTGGAGGATTCAGTTAACGGCTCGAAACACTGCAAATTACAGAGGATATCTTTAAAATACGCTTCAAAAGGTAATTTTGGCACCATCTTCGGTCAGCACAAAAATGCCATGAGACGCAGGTAAAAACAATATTTTGCATGCTCGCAGTGTTCGAAAAACACACGCGGAAAAAACTCAGCAAATTGCAGTCCCGCATGGAATTCCGTGCATTTCGGGCAAATGTCAGCACCCTACCGATATATTATATACTAATATATATATATATATATAATTATATATATATAGTTGCAGGTTGAAGCACGAGCACGGGTTATAGATACTTTTGTGGCATACATACCAGGAAAACAATTAAACAGGGATACATGGAGATGTGCATTGTAGTTTCAACATATATGCCCCAACAACGTCGTTTAAATCTGGGAGACAAAACCATTTTTGTTGATTTTCAACATGCAGTTTTGCAACATGGACTTACAAGTATGGGATAACAAACGTCCATATTCCACGTAATATATATATATATATTTATATATACATATCCATGTGCCATGGTGGTGTGTACATCATCCATGTCCCTAGTGCTACGTAAGACTGACGCAGTCTTCAAGGTCACCGCCTACAACAAGCGACGGGAGGCTGGGGAAACACCAAGGATGTGAAACTCCGTGTGGTTTTTCTAAGGAAAAAAATATGAAAAACGGGTTCAAAAAACAGAAGATGTTGACAGTTGAGGCTGGTGATGCATGATATGCATTGATTTGCATGTAATGTAAGAGGACACCGGAAGGGAAACCATGCTTTTGCATGCTTTTAGGACCCGGATGATAGGGGTTCCAAGTTCCATTGTCACAAATCAACTCAGGTCTGGTTCGAGCTGAAGATGGCTGGAGATGTTTGGTTCATAACTTCGGGGAAGGTTGTATCCCATTATCCCATTTCTTCCTTTACTTGTACATCTTGTACAGTGTGGATCAGTTCTTCTAAGCCAGGTGGACATGTTCCATTTGTTGATGGGAACATCATCCCATTGATAATTGGTATCAACTCGGTTACCCTCTGGTAATTTAACATAGCTATGGAAAATCACCATGTTTAATGGGAAAATCATGGAAAATCCACTATAAATTGCCATGTTCAATAGCTATTTTGACATAACCAGAGGGTATGTCCCAATGATAGCGCCAAACTGTGACCAGATCAACTCCTGACAGGAGAGAGCCAAAGCTGAAGAGGAACGGAAGAAGGTGACATCCGTAATGGCAGCTGGGTATCGGATTGGAGTCATCTGAGTCCAAAAAAATCCAAAAAAGGGGGGAAAAAGGTAGGATCTTTCAGAATTCCGGACGAAAGATTTCAGATTGACATGGGATTTATATGAATTGGATGATGGACCATGTATGATCGTGAAAGGTGCCCTTCACAGTATCCTTCAGAGCCAAAAGTACATCAGGGTGTCCTCTCACTAAGATCCTGAAGCAAAGGATCTGGATCATTTGCAGCGCACGCGAATAGCCTCACACACGTCCCGTTAATGAATTTCTGAATGTTTAGTAATTACTCTGTAAGGGATCAATTTCATGGTTTTGAAGTGGATTTTGGGTTGACCCAGCTGCAGCAGGACACACAAGCCCAGCTGCTTGTTGCATCCTGCTCGTTCCTTTTAACACGAGAGGTCCATTGTACGAAGCTGATATGTTCTTTGAAGATTTGCCCTATTATTATCTATTATTATTGTTTGAGCATCCATTTTTCTGGTCTCAAAATCAGCGTATCGTATCTTTTTCTGAGGAAAGCTTGGGTGATCTTGGATGGGTTCTTTAATGTTCTTTCATCATGTGCTGCCATTTCAGACTGGAAAGTCTGAAATATGAAGCTGATGACTTACCACAGCTGAAAATTAGGACCATAGTTCATCATATTTCCTGGTGTTGAACATCCCTAAGATTTAAAGAGAACTACCCTCTGCTTATTTTTAAACAGAGCTGTGGAAACTGGCCCTAATCGAAATAGATGCCAGTTATGATTGACCTATGAAAAATGGTGTTTTTTTAACCATAATTATTGTAATCAAACATCAATATATATATATATCAATATTAACCCAGTTATTACATGTTATAATAAGCCCAGTTGTAAATAACACTTCGCTACGTTAAATAAGTGGGTACCCTATGGCACCATCCAGGCCTCAGCCTCCAAGGGATCCAGTCGATTGGCCAATGGCACCACAGCAACCTGGCGGGGAATTCCCTGGGGAATTTCCAGGTTTTCACCGGCTGAAAATGTGATGTTTATATCAGTTATGGGATATCTTATGATATGAGGTTTATATCTTATGAAAGTATATGAAAGTATCTTAATATATCTTAGAGGATGTCCTATTTCTATCAATGTATAGATGTTTTATTTATATCAATGCATTTATATCTGTAAAAGAAAGTTTAAGAGGTCATACATTGATGTAAATTGTATCATCATGTCTCTTTGGTTTCCTATTGGACATTGTTTTCTTTTGTAAATTTGTGTGATGGAAGATGATGGAAGTGCAGAAAAATCATTCCAAGCTAGGCCAAGTTCCCTAGATTGTTTTTTTTTCGTCCCCGGTAACCCATGGTAACCCCATTCCATCCAGTGAATCCTAATTTTTTCCCCTGAAATTGCCAACGGCTCGTGGGGTAAGCTCGGTCGTCACGCCGAGCTTAGGCCGGTGAGAAGTCGAAAGACGATGAAGCTGATGAAGAGGAGGTCGCTGCCTGGGAATCTTGGGAAAAATGATGAAAAATGGCAGCTTTTTTTGATGGTGATTCAAAAGCAACAAACATGTAGAGATCTTAGAAGATCTTAGAAGTATTGTAGTCAATCTATGTCAATCTTCAAAGCTGTGGGTCTTCTAAAAATCCTTCATGATTCTGAGTTGATGGTTTCATGCGGTTATAAGTTATATCTTATGTTAAATGGTTAAATGCCGGGATTAGGGTTTTGATATAGGAAAGCTGTCCAAGCCGATTTCTTGGGATTCAATCTTAGGTTTCAGGCCTGTAGAGCCTCACATTCCTTGCACCTTCCGGTACACAAACATGGCGGGTTGAGAAACTTCCTGCGTAAGAATACATGTTTGATGCATCCAGCAGGTTGGGTCCCATGCTTGTAATATTTTTCGACATCAAAAACATGAATGCAGCACCACAGCCCTATGCTTGATGCTTCAAAGTTCTTAAAATCTCTATATATTAAAAAAAAAAAAACATGTTGATGAATTTTGATGATAGTTTTTGGGGTTTCAAAGTTCTAAGAAAACCATGTGTCCTATCACTTTTCCCTATCATGCTTTCATCATTTCCCCTTTTTTTATCCATGTGTTGTTCCAGCGTGCCAGGTGCGAATGCTTGAGGAGCTGCGAAAACGTGCAGAAGAGCGGCGCAAGAAGATGGAGGTGGGAAAATCCTATAGTTATTATATACTATAGTTGAGGCAAATCCTCTGAGTCCTGGCAGAAATGCGAAAAAACAGATGGTAATAACATGTAATAACAAAGTTTTTGGTTGTTACATGTTGTAACTAGGAGTTTATAACTATCAATCCAAATAGCTGTGAATAAGTGTAGGTTTAACCACCAACTTTTTAAGGTTGGGAAAGACGCTCAAGATGTTGATAGCTGGGAAAATGAGCGAAGTCGCAGATTTTGGGCAGCCATGACTACCGGTAAACTGAGGGCCCAGGCATGGAATGACTGTGGACCTGTGGCTGGTTGGTCCAGGTGCTAAAAAAGGATCCGCATGGACATGGAGAATATAACATAATAATAGTGTAATGATGTGTAATGTATGCATCTAGCTATCTATCTGAATCAACCTAAACCAATCTATTCCAATCCGATCCGATCCAATCCAATCTATCTATTTATCTCGATATGTACCAAATTTTCACTTGGGACTGTCCCATTTTAGGGTTGTGAGATGCTGTTAATGAAGGTCAGTTTCCCATCCTGATCACTTGAATGGAGAAAACATGAGAAAATTATCCATTTCCTATAGAGATGAGCCCTTTGACCACCAGCAGGCTTTCCAAAAAAAACAAGCACAAATGGTGAACACCCCGAAACTCATCAACTCTATGTGAATAACATTAAATAAGCACATCGTACCTGGTGCATTCCTAAATAATGGCGTTATTTAAGAATTACCCTCTGGTTATTTTTACATAGCCATGGAAAATCACCAAAATAAATGGAGGTTTCTAGCTGGGAAAATCATCTATTTCTATGGGCCATTTTCCATGGCTATGTTAGTCATAACCAGATGGTAGGCGTTAAATTATGGTGAAAATCACCAAGTGACGGCATTTTTGATGTTGAGATCAGATCCCCAGATCCAGGGCCGCTGCTTGCATCAGGATCTTAAGAAGAAGGAGGGGATGTTCTGTAAAGCATCGTCGTGCTGGGCCATTCGGCTATGGAAATGGACCATTTATGATGGTTGGTATGTCTTTATTTCAAAAAGTTAAAAATGGTGGGAGTTTCCATATTTTTCCATAGCTATATTACCATAAAATAGGAACTGAGCATTGATAGAAAGTTGTGGTTTCCTCCATGGCTTGATTTGGTGTCCAGGATATTTGGGAAAATCTCTTCCTGCAGGGCATCCATTAGATTCTACCCTCAGCGCTACAGGGGAAATGGTGATGGTGAGCCATTGGGATTGTGCCAAAAATGATAGGAAATGATGGTGATAAGCACAATGATAAGCCATTTGATAAGCAATTAGGATAAGCCATTGGTGATAAGCCATTTGATAAGCCATAGAACCCCTGTTGCAAAATTCCGATTCGAACCGATTTGAAGCGTGTCAAGCAATAGCTGTTGAGCCAGAGGCATTGTTGCTTGCCCATTTCAGATGGCAGACAGATGCCATCTTAAAAGACGAGGCAAGAGCTGTTCTATGGCATAGCTACAATGATGGTATCTGGCAAAAAGAGAAGAAACAATCCCAAAGAAACAATAAAAAATGAAATGACCGAAAGCGACACAAGCCCTGCAAGAGCCTCTGGCTAGTTGCATTTGAAATGCCTAGTGAAATAGGTTTCCGGGCTAATTCCAACACCCTCAGGAACAAGCTTTTTTGGACAATTCCTACAAACATTTATATAATTCCATTAATTCCATTAGTTCCATTGGTTCTAGGTGTTTCCTGCTGTGCCAGGAGCAACTCAAGAGCAAAAAGTCAACCCCAAAGGAGGCATCGGACCGGCGTCGGCGGTGTTTGAAAAGGATTCCAGTTGATGGTGGAGCAGGGCAGCTTCCATGTTTCATCTTCACCAACAAAAAATGGCAGAGAAAGGGTCTATCCGACTGCTTGCCACATGTAAAAGCTCAAGTGGCCTTGAAAAAACATGAAAAAACTGGATACCATGTAGGTCACCTGATGGTTCGATCATCGATCGTTGGCTGAGTTTTTTAAGATTCAGCACCGGTCATCCCCGGTCCCATGTCACTGTCTGACGTTTTCCACAATGTTACCGTGTTACCTTCTAATTCCTTGTTCATAGCTACGTAAAATCACGGTTGAGTCGGTAAATCACAAATACATGAGCCATTGGCATCCATTTGCCATAGCCAACATGGTATGTTAATCTACCACAGATATCCAGGGATATCCACATCATAAGTTTCAGCTTTCCATCATGTTCAGGATTGCATGATCTGGGGCTTGCCATAGCCGCTATAGCCATAGCCATGGATCACCTCGACAGGAAAAGAGAGAGGCCAAGGAGGCCCCACCGACTGAACATGGAGCCGAGAGATTTCACCCATGTTCACCATAGGGATCCATAGGGCTTAGTATAGACCCCCATTTATGGTGGCTTCAAGCATTACTACACTCATTAATAAACCCAACTGCCACTCCCAAGGTTTCGAACATTGGATGTGGAAGTTGAGCAGAAATTTTCGCATCTGGCTGCTGGTTTCAATCAAACATGGTTTATTTTCCAGCCTATTTGCGGTGCCTCGAAGCCGCATAGGAAAAGGCTGAATCCAAGGTGCCCCTGGTGTCGCCCCCGTGGTGAGATGGTGAGATCGCCACGGGTACTGGATGATTTCTTTTTTCTGTGTCTGAAAATGTGGAATCATTCATCATATAATATAATCATCATAAATAATCATTTCTTGATTATATTATCTGATTATATGTGTCATCATAAATTGTTCATATAATTTCATATAATACATACTAATACCATCCCTCTGATGTTGGGTGAACAACGGTTTAACGGTTTAACCATCAAAAATGCTGGCGTTTGATCCTGATTTTGGGGGATATCACATATATATATATATTGTAACGACATTTAAATATGTGGAGGGCGGGCCAGACCGCGAGGCCCCGGAGGTAGTATGAAATACAGGTTCGTATGTATATATATATATACATGTGTGTGTAAATTATACGCGTAGAATATTAATATATATATATATACATGTTATATATTGTTTTTAATATATATATATATATATCATATATATCATATGTATCATATATATATCATATATATCATTTATATATACAATATATTATCAGATATATCATATATATATATATCATATATATATATATACATATATTATTATATTTGTATTATATTATATATGTGTGTGTGTGTAGCCAATAGCCAATAGCCAAATTAAGATGAAGAATACCGCCCATATGAAATATGGTGCCGCAAGTCATGAATAGGTTCATACATTCCACCATGGTTTCGGTTGGGAGGTTCTCAATAGGGGAGATGGATTTTAATCGATTTTATACGTCTAAAAACCTTCTTGACTTAAGTAGATGATAGTTTTCTTCATGGAGGAAATGATGATTAAGCACATGTCGTTTTCCATCGGTTTCCTATTTTGTCTGGGTACCCGGTCCTGAAACAAACTGAAATCTTTGGACAGAAACTAATCTTTGAATATATTTGACATGTGAGTACAGCACCCCAAAATGGATGGAAACGTCAGATCCCACTAAAAGGTACCGTGTACCTCGTGTACCTCACGGAACGCGGGATCTTCTCACCGTTCTCACTTGCTTTCCAAGACACATGGGGGGTGGGGTCGGGGGCCAATAACGTTCCTTGGCCTTGATCTGAGAAGAAATCTCTACAGTTTATAGTGCATCCCCAGTCCTGCTCAATGACTGGATGATGGTAAGAGTGACAACTTCGTTGCCAAGATCATTGAGCGTGCGTGTCGGATACCGCACATCGTCATCTTCCACGGTGTTCTATACTGCGTCAACAAGAATCAAATTCGTGGTCGCTACGCTGGAACATGTCAAAAACTTGTATTAACTTAACGAAACAGACGGCCACTCAAAATTGAAATAACAAATAAATATATGTTTAAAAAAAAAACAAGTAAAATCCCCTGAACAGATTAATGCTTCTGACGCTCCATTTACTGTAAATTTTCACATGATACACTCACAGAAACAGCCGCAGATGGAGGCTGTTCTAGTCATCGGTCACTTCCTTTGAGTCAGCACAACGGGCCCTGTAACTCTCCAAGACATCCAAGGAGACTCGAAAGTTCGACAAAAGAAGATTGCATGTTATCCTCCAGAAATCATATACCTTCTACTTAGAAAAATGACAGTTTGCTATGGAAAATCACCATTTCTGATAAACAAATCATCTTATATGTGCCATGTTCAGCCATGTGAAAATAACGGAGGGAAAAAAAAAAACATGCAGAGAAATCCGACCGTTTGCAGGCACGAGACCACAAGGAGCTGGTGCAAGCCCTTCCGCAGGGGGGAGAATGGTGCGAACTGAGGTCACTACTGCTGGATGGTTTATTCCATGGAAAATCCTATATCCAGTATCACCCATTGTTTCGGCGGGCGATCATCAAAATCCTATTATTAAAATTGATGATTCAGGGGCACCCCCATTTTAGGAAACCCCCATATATACATGATATATATATATAGCTATTGAAAACGGCCCATTTATGCCCATTTATAGTTAATTTCCTTGTTAAAGATGGTGATTGTCCATAGCATACCAGAGGTTACATTGCGGGTACATGATAGCATCATATTTTGTATCATGGTATATATGAGTTGTATGATTATGCAATGATCATCAATGATAAACATAAACGTATGTATATAACCATTATATGAAATATTCTATGATGTGTACTTTATTTATGATCCTAATTTGCGGTGTGGTCATAATATATATATATTAGCTATTTTCACGCTTTCTTCTGGTCTTTCGACATGTGGCTCGAGTGATACAAAAAAAAATGGAAAAGATAGCCGCGTATGATTTGCAAAAAAAAACAAATTTTGCTTGTTTGCCTTCCTTTTGAAAATTGCTCCAAGACACACGCGCAGATCCGTTGTTTCAAAATTTGAAACATGGATTTGCTGGCGGATTGAGTCAAACATGTGTTGATTCCAGCGTCTTTCATCTGCAGAACATGTGGCATTTAGGCAACTTTGAAGGCCGCAACTGTAAGTCATGTATGAGCAACACAGTAAGGAGTCGTGTGTGTTTGGGACGTTTTTTCTTCTCAGATCTTTAACTGCAGCTCAGCTTTGTCTCAGAACATTGGAGTTCAGAGCTTCTCTTGTCACCTGGCAACATTTAAAAAAAAAACATATGGGATCTGTGGATTTTTTTCACCCAAAACGGGCTTTACACTGATTTACACAACAGTCCTGGTTCAAATTGAAGTGAACTAGAACACATGAACATATCGCGACACACACAGCACGAAGCACGCACGTCTTTTGCAATGCAGATGCCTATGTTGCCACTGCTGTTTGCAATGACTTCGCAAGTTGTGTGGCTGTCTTCGTTTGGAGATGGCAAAAGAGATGTTTCAGGCTCAGGCCACAGGGTGCAACACAAATGGATCAATGAAGAGGCCATTGGTGATCCATATGTAAAATCCAGTTTACAAGCTTATGAACAAAGCAATGATTTGGAAGAAGGTGCCGTCCTGAGTCGCTTTGTTTCAGGAAATGAGGTGGTAGGCTTGGTTTGGCTGGAACCTCTAGCTGAGCACCATGCCCTCCTACCCCTATCGTTAGAGATGCAGGCACAGTTCAACACATGGAACAATTTGGGTGATGGTGGCGCATTGCACGGAGATTTGTTTTATTTCAATGTGTTGAAGGCACAGCCACTTCTGCATCGACTTTCTTTGAAGGATGCAGAGACCAAGTCAGGGCGGTCAACATGTTTTTTTCATATGAACGATGTTTGGGCACAGCGTTTTTTTGCCACAAATGTTCTTGGGGTTGATGAAGCTACCTTGAACGTTTGGCGTGATCTCAGTGGAGGAAAACTTCCAACCCTGGCGCTCAAAGTGCCCAAGCCAATTGCTTTTCTCATTGCCAATGGCTGTTGGACCAAGCTAGCTCTCCCAGGGCAGTTGAGCAACATGGATTTGAAAGCAGGTTGGCATGTGAAACACATTTTGAAGGCCGACAGATCCAACGATCTGGCGAAACTACGGGATTCCTTTTTGTTTCTCCCTTCGCATGAGTTAGCCACAGCTTCCAACAATGCACAGGAGGACTTTTTCAACATATCTTCCGTGAAAGGTAAAGAACGCATGCTTGAATTCCTCCAATCAGTTCATTCAATGTTGTTCCAGGATGCCCGGCCTCCGGCCCCAGAAGCCAGGAGGAATTTGCAACTTCAGTTGATGACTGCCGCCAAAACTTTGCAGGTTGACCAGTTCCAAGTGCTCGATTTCAGACGGCAGCACGATGTCATTTTAACTAAACGCCGCAAGTATCCCGCGATCAGGTTGCTGCACTTTTTTTGGGTGGCCGGCTCATTGCATCATGACCAGGAATTGAGAGACATGCTCAGACATGTGTGCCTTGTAGCGTTGCCACCAGAAATAGGAGTTGAGGCAATTTCCTTTATAGATGGAAATGATGGGGGCACGTTGAGACTGCCAAGTGCAGCAACTGTGTCAAGGGTGAGGGCTAGGTTGGACGTGGCTTGGACACTTCTAATGAGATGTTGGGTCATGGAAAGACTACGCCAGGGCGGGGGTCGTGGACTCAGAGTGTTTGCTCAAACTGATGCAACTTGGCAGGCTAAGCAAGAGTACCAAGTGACGGTGCTTAATTTTGTGGATGCAGCGGACCTGAAGCTCTTGCACCAGGATTGCTTTTTGCTTGGGGCTTTGGGACATGTATGTTTTCATGGGTTGTCATGGGCATCCAAGGAATGAATTTCGATTATTTTTGCCAGCTTCGTGCAGTGTGCAAGATTTGGGGTAATTTATACAGGTGGCATTTTTCTTCAAGTGTTTCGTGTTTGATTTCCAGTCAATGCCCCAATCACCTCTGAAACAGGGTCTTAAAAATGCGTTTGGGGCATTGAAATTTGGCAGCAGCTTCATGTCAGCTTTGGCTCGAGCCTGCAACAGTGGCTACAACATGCCATCCGTTTCAAAGGACAGAGATTCTCCGAGAAGAGCTGAGGAGAGGGGCAAAAGGAAAGTCTCTTTGAGCAGTGGGTCCTCTGAGCGTGAGGATGCTGCGGCGCCTCAGCTTGCCAGCAACAAGCCGCGGCTTGATACTGGTAAGGTTGTTTCCCGCTCCCCAGGTCGAGATGACGACTCTTACACCTATGATACAACTCCAGAACAGGAGAAGAATGAGAAGAAGGAGAAAAAGGAGAAAGAGTCTCGGAGGGAGGCTAGGGCGCCAAATGCAAAGGATGTGAGAGATAGAGATCGACGTTCGAAGGTCCCTTCCAAGAACGTGCAGGATCCCTCCAACAAAGATGATGAAGAGGGCATGAACTGCCCCATATGCAACAAATGGTTGAAAAACCGATATGAGGCATGGAAGTCACACCAGAAGACCAGTGTCCGTTGTGCAACTCGGAGGGGTGAGACTGACACAAGGAAGGAATGCAAAAAATGTGGGAAATGGGTAGCGAACAACCATTTCAGTTGGATGCAGCACAAGCCTTCTTGCAAGGCGGATCGGTTAGTGCTCCGTGACAATCGTGACCGTCAGGACCATCATGACAATCGCGACCATCATGGCAATGGTGGGCGCTTTGAAGATCGTGATGACCGTGACCGCCACAGCGGACGGAGGAGAGAAGATGACCAAGTCAGCTTGAGAGGCAATCAAGATCAGCGGCAAGACCGTAGTTGGAAACAACAATCTCAGAGGTCTCGGTCTCCGCCCAGCACCCGACATGGACACCTGCCACCTCCTGAGCCTGCACAGCCACCATCTCATGCAATGGTGTCGATGCACTGGCACCAACGGATGCACCAAGGAGCAGTGCCAGCACCAGCAGCAAGCTGGCAGAACTGGCAGATGCAGCAGGACCAGCAGTACCATTGGCCTTCCTCCGAACCCAGCTCGGGCAGCCGCGGTGTGGTTCAACCGCTCACTGCCTTGCTTATGTGTATCACCGGCCTTCTCCAGCACCAGAGGTGACTTCCTGCCCTGAGAGTTGAGGCTTTTGTCCGATGTACAGAACACAAGTGGATGCTCTTGGCTTCAAGCCTGATTAATTCAACGCTGAGTATAGGTGACTTTTGCGATCGGTGCTTGCAAAAAAATTGGCTGAGCTTGGACGCCGAAACATTCAGCTTTGGCTATGGTCCACCGTGTGCCCGGGCCCGCGGGCTGGCAAGCCCGCGGCGGGCCCGCAAAGGCCCGCGAAGGCCCGCGAAGGCGGGCCCGCGCTAGTCTTGGGCTATCGGGCCCGCGCTAGTCTTGGGCTATAGTCCACCGTGACCTTAAGCCCGTGCAACACTAGAGACCGGCAACGGCAATGCAAAGTAATGAAAACATTCGCACATCTTGAGACATTCTGAGCAAATTTGAAGAATTTTGAGCATTTTGGAGCCGTTTTTGTGGACCAGCTTGGGTCTTTTCGAGCAAATTTCAAACAATTTTGAGCATTTTTGTCGGGCAAGTTGGGGTCATGTCGAGCAATTCTGAGCAATTTTTGGAAGCACGATATGGCATTGTTGACCTTAGACAGTGTTCAAGATGTCTCAGTTGAGGCTGCTTTGAGACATCCTACTTTAGCTGAAAAAGGTAGCTGATGTAAACCCCACGGATCTAGACCCTAAAAGGTAAGGGCGCCTCTAAGAGGCCGTGTGTTTCAGCACATGGATATGTTTCTATTCAATTATGTTCCAAGGTTTTGCCACAACGAGAGCGGTTTTTCACAGATATCTATATTTTGTGGGTGTATCAAAAGTCATGGAAGGGTATGGAAAAATGAGAGTCACGGTGTGATTTTAATGGTTTTTGTGGGACGAAAGCCATCAGCTTGGAAAAGACAGCGTTACGCGTTTTCTTCTGCGTTGCCGACGTCTTTGTTTCAGCCGCTTTTGCGGCCAAGTATCATCAACGTATCATCAACGCATGATCAACGTAACATCAACGTATCCACAGCGCATGATCAACGTATCATCAACGCATGATCAACGTAACGTCAACGTATCAACAGCGCATGATCAACGTATCATCAACGCATGATCAACCTAACGTCAACGTATCATCCACGTACCATCAACCTAGCATCAACGTATCAACAGCGCATGATCAATGTATCATCAGCGTATCATCCACGTCGCATCACCTTGCACGCAAGATACATGAACGTTATTGCACCCCCCCACCCCACCCAACCGCAACAGTAGCATCAACGTCTCCTCAACGTAGCATCAAAGTATGATCAACGTAACATCAACGTAGCATCCACGTCGCATCAATTTGCACGCAAGAGACATGAATGATATTGCACCCCCCCACCCCACCCCACCCCACCCCACCCCACCCCAACAGTAGCATCAACATCTCCTCAACGTAGAATCAACGTATGATCAACGTAACATCAGCGCAGCATCCACGCCGCATCACCTTGCACACAAGAGACATGAACGTTATTGCAACTACCTGCCACCCCACCCCACCCCAAAAACCTCAAAAAAGCACGGCCTCTTAGAGGCGCCCATACCTAAAACGAGACCAGTGAGTATTATAAAATAGCCTCTGGAGAAGTATTATGAAATATTAGTTTTTTCAAATGGGTTCAATTGGACAAACCTTGCGGTGCCAGCATCCTGGGGTCATCAATTTGTGAGGATCCCACCCAAAAGTGCACTGAAAAAATGGCGTTGTAGGCGTAGGCTGGGATTTTGTGAATGCAAGGTCTGATTGACCCATGGGATTTTGTAGAGCCCGAACTGACCTCTACTTTGCATGACGGCGCTCATGAATCGCTTTTCTGTGATTGTACAGAAACTTGGAGTTTTGGAGGGAGCAACAGGCAAGGGTTCAGTCCACACGGAGAGGTTAAGATGATTTAAGTTCACTCATTTTTTGAATCTTTGGAACTTCATACCGCGTGACCATGCCCTTTGATTGAATAAAACACCATAGCGGACAGGGACTGTGCTGCCTGTATCGTGCTTCCATGTGCTTCTTTCACTTTGTTAGTGTTGTCCCTTCACCTGCATGTTCCGGGTTGTGAGATTCTATGTCAGCCACTCCTCTCCTCCTTCTTGTCCTCCTCGCCGCGCCTGACCTCAACCGCAAAACCCGGATCAGAGTGGTGCCCGCCGGACCTGGATCACAAGCGCCTGGGTGAGATATAGAATGCCACACTGAAAGTGAGAAGACACAATAGCCACGTATGCCAGAAAGAATTCCAAAAGAGATGCCATAGCATGGCAGCCTTGAATTGTCAGAAGTTATGCCAGATAGACACATATGCCAGATAGCACGCCAAAAGATATGCCAGAAAGAACGCGCGGGTCCGACTATGTCAGTTTATGCCAGAATATATTTGAAAATATTTGTTGGATTGCCAGAATAAATACCGGAAAAGATTTGCTAGACACAGATGCCAGACAGAATGCAAGAAGATATAGACGATAAAATGCTGACCTGAAAACCCTCGGGCCCGCGCGGGCCCGCGCAAGTCTTGGGCTATCAGGGGACCTATGTCTCAGCTTTTGAGAGTTACATGTTTTGTTGCAGATTTGCCGGTTTGGAAGACAGTCCCCACGAAGTCACCAGCTCAAAAAAAATAACAAGAGGGCATGCAATTTTTATGGACTTCCTGGGGTCAGTAATGATTATTAGAGTCATGGACAAAGCTAAGGATTGTATTGAGTAGTATTGTCCTCAAAGATGATGCTCATGAGAGATTTCGTTGGTGCATTGCAAAGCATTTTCATGTTTTACGGAAGCGGAGTTTCTTCTTCATCTTCTTCAGCCTATAGGTTGTGTTTTTTGGCCACGTTCCTGCTGCAGGAAATCCTTGAGCTGGACAACTATATGTCCCAAGATTGGGAGGAGAGGCTGCAAACTGGATGTTTTGAAGCTGATCAGGCGTGCATGAAGAGAATTGCAGACCGTATTGTTTGGCATGTTGCCCCCATCATCATGCTGGCTCATTCACGCACAAATCTCCCGGCAAAAACAAGGGTCTTTTTGCACACGCTTGCTCTCCTTTGCTCTTCACGCAGTGCGTTGTGTGAACTCTGTGACTCTGTTGTAAGTCTGCACACCGACTATGGGACTGAAAAGGGGATCAGCCGGATTTCAGACTGCACGCTGGACCTTTTTTTACCATACATGCATGCTGGAGAAGAGGAAACTGGGAAGGGAGATTCTGAGATGTTTGCTGAGGAGTTTCCCGCCCATGACGTTGACGATGCTTTTGTTGATGTGGAGTTGTGCCAGGATGTTGATGAGGGCGTGGTATCTTTTGATTCATGCCTTGAAGGGCCCGACATGATGCATATCATTCATAATGCCACCAACTATTTGGAAGATGTTGTGGACTGCTATGCCCCAACAATAGCAGCCCTCAAGTCCATTTGTTCACTTTTGGCTGGCCGGGAGAGCAAGCAGCAATTGATCAAAACATGTTTCCAGGCAGGGCCTTCCATCGCATTTGCTGAAGAAATCAAATCTTTCAACATCACTGTTCATGAAAAGCGATGGAACACGATAGCTAGTGCCATAGAAGAGATCAACAACTTGGAGCCAGCGTTGAGAAATCACTGGAATTTGGCACTATTTATTGGGAAGGGGGATGCTGCTACTGCAGGGGGTGAAGGGGAGGCTCCAGTTCACAGGCCAGGTGGAGACTCTGAGGAGTTCGGGGTCAACTTGAAGGCTGTAGATGATGCTTTGTGTTCTGATGTCTTTTGGGGTTCAATCAAAGTGTTGCTGCAAGTGGCAGTTGTCCAACGCCAAGCTGTTCGCTTTGTGAATGGCTGCCCGTGCCATGATGGGTTGCTTCAAGCCACAGACAGCGCAGATGTAAAGGCAATGTGTGAAAGCTGCCCCCTTCGGGGACGGCGGTGTGCTGAGCTTGCTGCGGGAAATTTTTTTGACTTGTTGGAATCCCTGTTCCGAAGCAGCGCAACAGCTTTGGAGCTCAAGTTGCCCAGGGGCTTGGCAAAAGACCAAGTCTTGCAGTTGATGAAAGACTTTGAAATGTGCAGGCGGCATTTGATTTCCACATATGTTTTGAAACTGAGCTTTTGGGCTCAACCTCCACATGCATTGGCCGGTCTTGCCCATTGGGACCCAAGGGTTCGCAGTGAGTGTTTACGTAAGTGCGTGGAGTCAAATTCTGACCATCCAAAAATACAAACGGTGAAGCAGAACATGGACGCTGTTCATGAGTTTTTGGAAGCAGGAGGCGTGTGGCTGGACACTTGGGTACTAGAGCCTCTGAAGATGCTTGCTGGTGAAATGCGGTTGATGTTTACATCAGCGTGGAGGGTGGAAGGGCAGCATGCCCGCACAAAGAGAGCTTCTCAGCGTGCGCCCCACCATAGTGCTGCTTACACAAGTTTGTCCCATCGATTGCCTGAGATCAGAGCGCACCTTCGTGCTCATCCAGAGTCCGCTACCCAGATAGCCGATCTCATGGATGGTGTACCGAATGGTCGTGCTGCTGCTCAGAAGTTGGGGTTTTCAAAGGACTTGCTTGGAAAGTGTGGGTGGGTCAGCCCGAAGACATTCCAAAAGAAAAGCGTGGGTTTCGGGGTTATTTACCATGATGATCCTTTTTGCAAATATTCGTTAGAAGTACCGAGACATGTCCAGAAAAAGGTGGTGAAGGCAAGGGAGATTGTGGTAGAACCTTTACCTTTGGAAGATGATTTGCAGCAGGGCAGTGTGGACTTGCGCCGATCCCTAGCTTTGCAAGATATCCGCAAAGCAGTTTCTGCCAAGATGTTTTTCAGCATGAAGTTCAACAAAGCCATGGTCCGATCGTTGCAGTCTCTGCTAGCTCCTGTTGCTTCCTCAGCCCATAGAGGTGGATCACTAGAGTGGGAACCTGCGTCTGGCTCTGAAGCCTTGGTGATATCGGAGAGAATAAACGATTTAGGTTTGCTGGCTTCCTTGGCAGACTTGTTGGATGGTGCCGGTGACGCCTTAGCACGTGAGTTTGTGATGGCTTCTGCTTTGCACTTAAATCCCAGCCGCTTTCGCAGGACTCATGTGGAGGGAGAGGCAGCTATGACAGGAATGTGGTTGGTCCAGCTGCACAGCATTCTGGGCATAGATCCTAAAAAGAAGGAGATCACTGTTTCGATTGCAGCTGCAGATCTGGGAGGTGATGACTGTGCAAGTTCACCGCTTGCACTGCATGTCAACCAGCTCAGTTTGTCTGAGCTTCTGCGCATGCATCAGTGGGTGGCCAAGGATGATGCAATTCTTCACCGGTTTGACAACCAGTTCATGTCAACCCTGCCACAGAACAAGCGTTGGGCTGTCTTGGAAGCTGTGCGCTTCTTGATGAAATATCCTGATGGCTTAGCTGTCACTCTTGATATGAAAAAAGATGTGGTTGATGCGTTAGGTGACTTGTCTGAAGCAGGGCTTGTTGCTGGGCCACCTTGGCGGCTGACTGATTTAGCCCATCAGCGACTCAAGCAGTGCGTCATCTTGCATTCAGGAAAGCCACTTCTGGGAAGACATCATGGCCCAATGCACGAAGCATCTACTTTCCAGTTAGTCTTGGAATTGGATTCTCATGGCATGTCACACGAAGTGGTGACGGCGAAGAAGCACAAGCAACTCAAGAGGGAAAAGTTCAAGCACGTGGGCGAGGACATCCGGTCAGGCAAAAAGGATGCCAAAACTTGGTACACACATGAGGGTCGCTGCACTGTGAGCCACTTCTATTTGCTCGGTTTGGTTGAGATGTGTGTTCATGACGGCTCTCCAGGCCGGATCCAAGAGATGCTTTATGGACAGTCTGACGACTACTACAAAAAGGTTTTGGGGCTCCAAGATGGTGAGGTCCAAACGAAACGGCCTAGACAGCAAAGATTGAAGTTTGGCCATCTTTCAGATGAGGTGTGGCCCAGCGAAAAACCAGAAAAACCAAAACGAAAGAGCGAAGGCAGGAAACCCACCACCACCAAGAAAGCAAAGTTAGATACTGGCCCAGTTGTTTCAGGGCATGATGATGCTGAGGCTGGGGGTAGTGAGATGGAAATCGATGCTGTGCTTTCCGGGGTTGGTTCTCTTGCTTCGTCCAGTGATGCAGCCGGCTCTGGGAGTGACGCTGAGGGCTGCCCAGAAACACGGCCCGGCTCGGTGGCAGTGGCAGAGCCTGTCGCTTCTCAGGCTGAACCTCCTCTTCCTCCTCCATCTGAACCACCACCACCCTCTGAGGTGGCTGGTTTGGACAAGTCAAATGATGAGGGTTCGGGTGGCTCTGACTCTGAGTCAAGTTCAAATTCGGATTCAAGTTCGACCTCTAGCAACTCGAGCTCAAGCTCGAGCTCAAGTCAGCCAGGGCCAGCTGGATCAGCAGTGCCAAAGGCGGCTGTGAAAGCAAAGGCGAAGCCAGCTCCAAAGGTGAAAGGGCCCAAAGTGACAGACCGATCTTTTTATTGGGGTGATCACCTGATCACGCCTGTGGGTCCTCCAGGTGAAGATCCAAAGAATTATCAGATTCGATGTGCCAAGGCTTCTCACAATGTGGAACGGGCATGCACCAAGAAGCGTGCTGTGACATTTGGTGGTGCTGACACTGTCCTCCTGTGTTTGAAGTATTGGGCAAGTTTGGGATGCAATTGTGACAATGCTACTGATCACTGGGCCATGTGGGACTCTGACGTGATTCCTGCGTGGAGATCTGGAACCCTTCCTGCTGAAGCTGATTTGAATAGCGCAGCTTCCTGATTCGTGCTAGCTGCTTTCATTGGTTCATGTGCAACTGCAAAGCTTTTGTTGTTTCCACGGCAGTATGCCTCTACATGTTTTGAAACTTTTGGAGTTGCCATCCATATGGCAAAAACATAGCCAGGACATGAAATTTGTCTCTAAATCACAGCTGGTTTTCGTGCGCTAGGCTTCTGCCGTGGGAACTTAGGGCTTCTGGAGCAAAAACTGTCTGCGCAAGGAAAAGCTGTGCGCAAGTCCAATTTTCAAGCAATTCTTCTAGCAATCCATTTTGGTAGCATTTTGCTCCTTTTTGGAGATCCTTCGCCAGGGATGGATTCTGTAGACTACTTTAAAGGGAAAGGGTTGGTTTTTGATAAAAAATTGCAAAATTGACTGATTTGAACCCTTTCAATTTTGTGCGCTTTCGTGCGCTGATTCTGGGCTCCATCGCGTGCGAAAAAATTAGAGGTTTTTCCTATGTTCAATCTTCGAATTTAGCGTTGGGTTGCTCACAAACGCTTGAATGTTTTGTTGTGTGCATAGCCTTTTGCATGGTTTTTGCTAAGTTCTATTCGAGCCTGTGACGGGCCAAATTTCGTGCATTTCGTGCGGTTTCGTGCGTGGTTGTTTTAGTGCGCTTTTGAGATCTGTAGTGGCAAGCTTGGCAAAGAATTGCTTGCTTCAGCCACAAGCAGGCGCAGGTTTCTTGCCCTTGAAGTTTTCAATGTTTGGCTGCGCTGATTTGTGGTTCCAGGCAAAATTAGCTTAAAAAGGCCATTTGTGCTCAGAGGAACAGGTTGCTTAAACATTTGTTTGCCAGTGAGGGAAAGCGTTTCAAGCTTAGGTTAACTGTGCTAGGAATTGGGTTTATGCCACCTTTCCATCATGTTATGGAAAAAACAGGATTTGAGAGTTTGAAGTTCCATACTTACTCATTCCTACAAGTCTCTCATTCTCAGAGTCAGACGTTTCTCACTTCTCACCCATGTGGCCATGGCGGGGCGACAGAGCCGGACATACAATCCAGACGAAGATTGGTTCACGGACCCTCTGAATCCAGATAGTGAGACAAATGCCAAAAGAAAGAGATGGAAGAAAGGATCGGTTTTGGATGTTCTGGCAAAGATGCGGCTGCCACAAGGGCCACAATCTGTCAAGGAATTATTCAACTACCCTGAGCAACTAGTTCAGGCCGCATTCTCGAAGCCTGAATGGCAGGATCGGTGTGTTGATTTGCTCCGCTGGGGCGTTGTGGAGCACAGCGACTATTCAGGGATCTTTGCAGAAAGGGAAGCCAAGCGCTTGCTTTTCATGGCTCTGGGCCAATGCAAGGGAATCCATGTGCCGCACATGGTGAGAAAGACATGTGACATAGATCCAAGTTCACAACGCGTGCTACTTCACATGTCTGAGGTACTTGATGCTGGCGAATCTTGTGTTTTCGCTGATATCAGGGCCCAGCTTCACCCTGAAGCACAGGAATGGTGCTTAGCTGCCAGTCCCAAGCCTGAGGATTCCATCAAGGCTAAGGAGGACGCATACCAAGCAATGGCAGACTTTCTGCTGGAGAATGGGCATTGTGCAGTTGACCAGGACTGCTGCCTATGGCTTGATGTTTTTGCGTGGTCCCAGTCCATGCTTCACAAGGTTGAGATTTGGAGTTGTACAGGTTTTTCGGTTTCCCAAATCACATACATTATACATTACATCACGTGACACTTGGAAAGGTTTTCGGGAATTTCAAATTACAAACTATTTCACTCAAAGAGATTGCACCTTGTCCCGATTTAAGTTGAAACATTTGAGAACCCAAACTTTCATGTCAAACTGTGGTCCCCATAACTCCAGCATTTCCTGTGCTCAGAACTTTTCCCAGGGGGACAGTTGAGAGTTTGTGGGCTGCCCTCATCTGATGCAGGAGCATGCAGATTTTTGCTTGAAGCACGGCACCAACTGTGTTGTCAACAGACCTCGGACGGATCTCAACCTGTGCAACCGCCCCCAAGGCATTTTCAGCGGGTCGCTGATCGTTGGTAATGCCGGCAACTGCTGCCAGGGATGGAGCTCAGAGGGAAAGAGGGCAAGGAAAGCGCACAGCAGTCAGCATGCTTGGAATTCTTGGCTGGCTCAACGCCGTGAGTTGGCACTGAGATCGGAAGAAGACATGTTCTTCCAGGAATGCACAGAACTTTGGGATGTGGAAGGCTGTTTGGTGAAACCCTTGGAAGATTCCCATACGGTAGTTCATACAACCGTTGGGCCTTCCACCTTGGGATGGCCAACTTCTCGTAACCGTCTCTTGTCAGCTGGCTTATCTTCCAACAGTCTTGTATGGCTTGGGCCCACAGGGGCCGATGCTGTGAAGCAAGACTTCGAGGCTGTGTTTGCAAGGTCCTGCATGCTCACTGGTAGTGTTTTCTTCCAGGAGGATGACGCAGAGCGGGCTGAATGGTATGAACGCAAGCTGAAGCAGAGATGTTTCTTTGGTTCAAAATTGCCAGAGGGTGAGAAGCTGATGAGGAAGATTCTTACCCCAGGCCAGCTTCAACGCTTAGAAGCCTATGGCAAGCTCAGGGCAGAACACCAAGCTTTGGACGGGACATTCATTTGCGATCTTGACCATTGGCCAAACAGCCCAGGGCCAGATTTTGGACCAATGTTTCCAGTGCTTTTGAGGCATGGAACCATCCTTGACATGAACACCGGGAAGTTTGCGATGAACCTGGACCGTTTTCTCGCTTTGGGGTTTCAAATGAGCAAGACATTGAACCACAGGTTTGAATGGCCTTTAGCCAGGTATGTCTTGTCGGCGTCTGACAGGGAGTTGCAAGGGTTGACTGGAAATTGCCAATCAGTCCCGGCAATCTTGGCTTGGCAGCTTTATGTCTTTTGCAATACAGCCCGGTTGGAGCCCAGGTATGTGACTAGGCAGCCGTCTCCATCAGAATCGCAGGATGGAGATGAAGAAGAGGGCTCTGCTTGACGGGATGTTTAATTCTGCGGTTCGCGCAGTTGCTTAGCTAGATGTTTTTGCCCAGTACCAATGCTGGGATGGAAAAAAGTTAGAGGCTAGAGGGATCGATTTTGTGGCTGGTTGACATCAAATATCTTGCGTCCACGTTCTTAAGGGATCATGTTTCTGTAGATTTGCAATGCTTTGTGTGTGATGATTATGATGATGACTTTGCATGACAATTTATAGTCACGTTGTGTTGCAACCTTCCCTTGAATATGTCAAACAGTTTGAGTCAAACACTTCCATCCTTGTCATATTATGTTATGATATCATTGACATCGGCGGTTTGCCAAAAGATGGATGGACGTGATTCCGCAATTTTGCTGCTCAGCCTTTCTGAGACTCCTCGGCGTGATTTACTTTTCCGGTGGAGCCATTCTTGTGATGTCGAAACAGATTGATGTTTCCCAGCGGGGTGAGCGTGTGCCAGCTGTGCCAGATGCAGCTCCCTCCGTGCCCTGGAAGAATCAAGACATGTTTAAAAGCCAGACTTGGAAACTGAAGACTGAACATCTTGAGTCCTCTATCTTTTCCTTCCTTAAAATCTTGTATAGCTTGGGTAATTGAAGATCATTCAAGTTTGAGTTTTGACTTGTGAGACGTTTGTTTGTGGAAATTCCCATGCCGTGTGCTGAAACCCTGAGGCAGGCCAGGCGGATCCTCCATCAGCACAGTCTGAGGATCCAAGCAACAAGAGCAAGAACAAGAAGGATCCATCAGCTGAACGTTTTGTCCCCAGGTATGGAAATCTTCTCCGCATGTATTACCCCCTGCTTGACATGTTGGACAAAGCTGCTTTGCCTGATTTCGCCCCAACCGGGCAGCATAGCTACAAAGTGATCGTCCCACAGACCGAAGGGACCGTGTCAGTGAGGGTTGATCTCAGGGGTGTCATGCTCACTGAGCACCCCAACCGGCAAAAGACTTTCCGTTTCAAGGGAGTGGATGACATTTGTCACTGTTGGGCACAGGCGTGCAACCATGGCGTTGATCTGTATTGGTTGGCGCCTCCGCCACCTCGCCGTGCTGCTGCGAAGGCTTTGCCAGGCCCAGCTGCTGCTGATGCTGGCGATCAAGAGGAAGAGGAAGTGGGGGATGTGGACCCAGCTGTGGCCCCAGCTGGAGGTCCCCGCTTGTACGATGGTTTGCCCCCTGCGCCTGGTCCGGGATACCGCAGGGTGGAACCAGGGGATTCAAGTTCATCTTCCTCGGAGTCTGACGGCGATGGTGGTAGTTCTGCTACTACTCGCGTCTGTGATGATGATGATGATTTCGATTTTATGCAGTGGTTGTGTGATGGGTCTGAAGAGGAAAATGAGGAGCCAGTCCCAGAGCAGGACAAAAAGAAGCTTCGTAGGTGTGGGCCGATTGTAGACTTTGAGTAAGGCAAAAACGCTGTGAGTAGGAGAGTCCCTTGGATTGGGGGAAATCCGTTGGACCCATATGCGTTGCAGCGTGGGGGTAGCTTGCAGTTTCTATTTAGATTTTGTTTGGCACCCATGAGGTTGGGACCATCCAACTGTGACTCTTTGGTTGCGTCCAGTCCAGCAATCATTGTGCTGGAGACTTTGAAGGCTTCAGTTTGGGTTTGAAAGGCAGCTGCGACCTGTACGCGACTAGCTATCAGACAGTTGCAAGTGAGGAAAAAAGAGGCGTGGTTTCCCAGCAGGATTCGGATTTCAGATTTCTTCATGTGAACCTTGAACTGCTTTTGGACATTGGATAGGCATGCATGATAAAAACAAGATTAAGTTGTTGCAGCATTGTTGCAGTTTGCAGTTGCATGTTTCAGTGTCAAGTGCCGTGCTGCACGTGGATTTTATTTGAGAGTTTGTTGTCTCGCAGGGCCCCTTTCCAAACGATCCAAAATGAAATGGCTTCCGAAAGCTCGTGCATTCAGATTCAGATTGATTCAGATTGATCTCCAAGCTCCTCTGGTTCCGCCTTGCTGGTTTGATTTATTGAATGCTTGCATCACCAGTGAGCTGGTTCATTCATACCCCTCGTAGGTGTTTTGCTGCTTCAGTGCGTTTGCGCCATCATGGACACGCCGGCAGAGAAATCAGATCCACCTCAGAATGCTGAGCCTCCTGCTGACGATGGCAGTGAGGGTGAGCAGGAAGCTGAGGATTGGGGTGATGAGTTCAATCAGATGGCCCCTAAGGCCAAAGCCAAAGCAGCGTCAAGAGGCAAGGGCAGAGGTAGGGGAAAGGCCAAGGCAAAGTCGAAGGCAGGTGGGGCAGGCAAGAAAAGAGAGCCTGTCACCAGCTGCATCTGCCCTGGCTGCCCATTCCCAAAATACCCAGGGAGCCGCTTCTGTGCAACAAACGATCATAAAAAAGCCTGGGACAATATGGTGTATCAAAGAAGAAGCCGCAAGAGCCTCACGGAGAAAGAGCGAAGCGCGTTCGATGAGGCCATGAAAGATGATATGGCTGCAGGCCGTGCAGTGGAAGCCTTCGCTCGGGACAACCCTCCTGAGATGAAAAAGAAAGGCTTGGTGGACTTCGCTCAGTTCTTGCGGATCGTTGGGCAAAGGGTTGGCAAACGTGACACAAGCGGTGATGTCCCGATGACAGAACGGGCCTTTTACAAACATTGTGAGAATGTTTGGGGCTTGTCTGAGTCGGAAGCTGCTGAGTTGTGGAGGGATTATGACAGTGATCCCCAGGCTGAACGGGACAGCAAAGGGTTTCATGGAGCTTTGCGCTTGTGGATCCCGGCGCATGAAATCAAAACAAGAGAGAGAGAGCACTACGTGGACAATAGAGTTACGGAAGGATCAGATGTGATGAAGGCACCGTCTCTGGAAGACCGTCGGATCTTGAAGGACATAGTTGGGGGCAGTTGTGGGGGTAACTTATGTGTCAGTTGTTTGGTCACTGTGTTTAAGTTCATTTTTCTTTATCAACTGATTTGTTGATAGAGTTCTTTTCTGCACCGTTGCCAGGACCACCTGCGTCGCCAAGACTTGGGCTTCCGTGATGACCATTTCCAGATCAGTTCTGATCAACATGTTGATGTGGCAATGCGAACGCCGGTCAAAGGTGCAGCTCTTGCTGAGGGCCCTGGGAATGTGAAACCTGAGGTTGAAGACAAGTTGGAAACCCCAGAGAAATCGGTCAACATGACCAGGGAAAGACCTATGTTTCACAGATCTGCAGACGCCGGGCTCCGAAAAATGAAAGCCGAGTTGTCAAAGGTCATGCAGGCAGGGGTGGCAGCCAGCGTTGCTTGGCGTGCTCACCCAAATGAGTTGAAAACTACTGACCGTGCCTTGCTTGCATTCTGTCGTGTGTTCCAATTTAGATTTGAAGCGGGACATCGATGCTTGGGCTCTCCAGAGAATCGTGCAGCTGGTCCCAGACAACTCGCTGTGTTCTGGAGACTCAGCTGCCGGGTCTGCGGGTGCCGATGAGTCAAGCTGCGCTTGGACTGATGGTATGACAGATGCACAGAAAACGAAGGTGAAGGAAGCAGTGGATGCTAGAAAGAAGCTGTCCTTTGAAGACTTTCTCAAGGAAAGCAGGACAACGCAGCAGAAGTTTTGGGATGGTGAGCAGACGGCCCTTGTACCCTTGGCTGTGCTTGAGAGCCTTGTGGAGAAGATTCTGGAAACACATGAAGTGGGAGCCTTTCTTGAGTTGAAGAAGCAATGGGCAAACGCCCAGGTGTGCATGCAAACTTTTACAAAGGGCATCAAGCAATCTGCGGATGACTTGGTGAAACATATGAAGGTGAAGGTGGCTGAAGCTGCCCGGGAGAAGAAAAGAAAGGCCGAGGATGACGCAAAGGCTCAGCTGCAGAAGATCAGAGAAGAGGCCAAAACTGCGGCTGATGCCATCAAGAAACGCAAGACTCAGCATGAGAAAGTGTGTCCAGCCCTCTTTACAGCTACCTGGGATGAACAGGCTGCTCCGAAAGTCAATGCAATTGACGATCCCGAATCACTGAAAGATGGTGATTGGGCATCTCCATGGATCATGGTCAATACCGAGAAGTCTGAGGCTGTGAAGGAATGCATTGGTGGAACTGCTTTGTCCCGGTCTTTGACATCATGGGGAGGGCAGTACAAAAAGAGTATGGCACAGGCAAAGTTGCATCACGTGACCTACCCACTTGATGCCAAGACTGGTTTGAACGAGGTCAACGCTTTGTTCGACTTATGGATCGGAGATGACCGCAAGGTTGACATTTCAGAGGTGAAGGGCGGGTCAGCCTTCATGGAAGCTGCCTGGCTTTTTGGATGTAGTGCTGAGATGAAACATGTGGGGTTCAACACCAACCATGCAGGTCTTATCAAAGTACTTGCAGTTGGGGAGGTTCGCCATCTTCTTCTGGAGTGGCAGTCATTTGTGAAAGCCTTCCAGGAGTCCCTTGGGGATGGATCTGACGGTCTCAGCCCTGAGGACCTGTTTGAAAAATTCAAAGAAGCGGATGAGAACAAGATCATTGAGTTATGCAAGCGTGGGGCCAACATGTCGCAGTGCATTCTCAAGAAGCATGACATCCTTTTTGTTCCGACAGGATGGGTGACGGTAGAAGTTTCTTCCGATTGCACTTTGATCTATGGCTTCCGCAAGTCTGTCTTCTTGAAAGGATCTGCTGAGGCGTACAGCACGGCCGTGAAGATTGTGAAGGGTGGTGGTGGCAAGTCCGTCACTCGGATGGAGCAAATCCTGGAGAAGTTGAAGTAGACTGGCCCTGGCGTTTTCTCTTTTTTTTCGGGTTTTCTGCCATGACTGCAATGCAGTCAGGGCTTCGGCGGGCTTCGGGTCGAAGTGCTTGGCAAGACTGAATTGTCGAGCTGAGAGCTTTTGGGCTCATAAACTTTTATCGCTGGGAAAACCTAGCACAGTTTGGCTCAGAAAAAATCGGGCATCGTGTTCAGCTCGAAGATTTTGGTTCGCCGTTCACCCACTATTGTTTCGACCAACTTTGCTGCAATTTGATTTGATACTCACTGCTGGCATTTTGTGCCCGCAGCTTGGATGGGATCTCATTCAAGTCCACCCAGAGACAACTTGACCTTGAGTTTGAATCTTTTTGTTGTTATTGTTGTTCTTGTTTGGATTCCTTGAAGCTGCTTCGCAGAGAGACCGCCGTCACCATAGCATTCCTGATTTAATCTGAAGTGTGTGAGCGCACTTTTGAATGGAAAATCCAGTCTTGTTGTGATGGTTTCTTTGTTTGAAGAAATGGCTTGCGCCTTGCGCTGGGTGTGTGCAGGGTGCTTTGTTAAGCTTGCTGTTTGCCAGTCTGCCAAATTAAATTTGCGAGTGCCTTGCCAACACCGCAATTTACCACAGGCGACAGTGTTTCCTGGACCTTGTGCAGATGCCAGTCCTTTTCAACACTTTAAAACGAAAGACATACACTACCACACACATTAGGAACTTTTTTTGAAATAGGCCCCACTGCTGCCCCACCATTTTGGATTTCTTGAAAAGTTAGTGTATCTCTCCACTTTCATCTTGGTGCTTCTGGTTTGCCGCTGTTTGTCAGTCAAAGTAGCCTCTTTGCTTTCCCATCTTTTGAATTTCCCATGTTCCCTTTTCATCCTGTACCTTGAAGGCGCCCAACACAGAAAAACGATGTGGCTGTTTGATTTTCAGTGGAGCGCAAGGCTTCCAGGAATAGGAGTTCCCACAGGATCCACAGGGGAAAACGTGAAAATTGCTAATATATATATATGATTATCTTGAAACTCTGTATGTTTGTATGCACATTATATATAAATAACTTGATTCAATACATGCTTCCTAATTGTACGATTTTACGCTCCAACCAACAGATGTTGGGCATGATTATTGTTGCATATTGTTCCACCAATTGAAACACTGGGACAAAGGGTTTCAGTGACTTGCGCGTTTCAGCAAAAAATTGAAGGCGCGGGCCGTTTGGGACCCAATAGCTGACTTGTTCCCACACGGATGCACGGTTTGCAGTTTCGTGCTATCAGGAGAGGCGTGAGCGAAAAGATAGCACTAGCCCACCACCACGCAAGGACAGATGTGATGGCTCGATGGATGAATTTTCGGGGAATGTTGGGGACGAGGTAGCAGGGCATCAATTTTTGCCATAGCTGCCGACAAACATCCAAGCCTGCTCTGAGCCAATATGAATGGCATTTCTGGATTTATGGGTGTGTCCCTAAATTAGGGCACGCCAAAATAGAGGTTTACAATCAAATATACGTGTTTGCACTATTCCTGCAAGGTGGTGCCCCATAGTTAAGTTGTTTTTTTCACTAGATTCACTATTGGGTTTGTGGATCTAATAATAATCATCATGATAATTTAATAATAAGAATATTGTTGTTAGATGGATGGCAAGCCAACAAACATATCTAGGTGCCATTCTTCCATCCCCTTTTACTTCCATGATATGTCATGACTCATGGCACGCGTGGTTTAGTCCAGTTTGTTCAAAAAACGGGCAATTGTTTTTTGATAATAGACACATTCAAGTCATCCATTAAAAAGTTCATGGCATCCCATCTCATTTTAGGTGCTGTTTAATAGAAAGATGCACAGCCCGCTTCAGGAGGAGAAGGGTCGTGGTTCCCGGCGCCAGCGAGAGGAGCGTTCAGAGGACGCCCGTGGAAGCGGTTGAAGCGTCCAAAGGCGGTTTGATGCATTTTTTGATGTTCAAGCCTCAGCAGTTTTCTGTTTGATTGCGACTGAATTTTGAACACTCAAACGCGTCCGAGCTTTGTGAAAAATGATGTGTTTCAGCAACAGGGGTGATCATTCCAGCTGACGGCCGCATGTTTTTCAAGGGGTGTCTCAACCAGCAATCATATGAGCGATTTTGGTTGCTTTCAGCACCAGTCATCCAGCTTGAGGAGTGCCTGATAAGCAAAGCGGGTGAAGAAACCATCAAAGACTAGCTTAAGACATGTTAAAGGCTTGTCAAAACATGTCCAAGCCACCAAAATGGACTGAACAAGGTTTAGAACCTGCAAAATAGAATCAAGTTTTTCTTACTGACATTTCTGACATGTTGGAAAAGTGTTCTCCAAGTTTAAACTTGAAATACCCGTAGCTAACAGCAGACCCATTCCTTCCATCAGCAGGATGAGGAGGAGTCGCTTGTCAAGCTCATGGCTGGGAATGACCCCCTTCAAAATGGAGCTGGGGGTCAGGGGGTTTCAGGTTTCACCAAGAAGAAAGTGGATTTTCATCAGCCAAAAATTAGGAGATGAATGAATTATGATCAACAGGTTGAGTTTCTTCGGTGTACGTGAGGTTTTGACCCCCCCCCTTTATGGCGAATATCCTTCAAGAATATCAGTTCTTGTTGCTTTTGGTTGATCTAGTTTTGACATGTTTTCCCCCCCATCTGGCCCAAAAAACGCAGGTTGTCCAAATCTGTGGCTTTGAGGCTGCCAGCCATGGATGGCCCAAAAAAAAAATGAAGCACCCTCGATTCGACTGACATTGGCGTCATGGAGAAAGCCATCAAGAAACGTGAAGAATCATCAAGAATCATCAAGATATTGATGATGTTGTACATACCGGTACCTCGTCCCCCAACCATAAGCCACCCAAGTATGTAGGAACACAACATGAACAGATCCCCAGTCCGGTCCAACCAAATTTCTGCAGGCCGATTGCTACCCAGATCGTCCATGCATGGCGAATGAAGCTGCACTTCCCCAAAGAAATCAAAAAAAAACGATATGTGACATGTGAGGATACATTTGAGCTCTAAAGGTGTATATGAATCCCTTCCTGAGAATGCCCTACAAAATGATTACGCAAGGTGGTACCCCCGAACATCGCTATCACCATGAACCCAACAGTTATATAATCTGGTGAACTAAACCAACTTAGCCATAAATTGTGACATCATGTGGCACCAAGATTTGGGAGTAATGATGGCTCACTACGCATGGCTGTGTTTTTTTCCCTTCACCAATCTCATTGGTGGCACCCAATTCTTGGGCCCTGCATCGAGGCCCAAGAAGTCTCGCCGAAAGGACCGAGAGGAGGAGGGTGACAGGGACAGGGGCGACCGAGAGGAGCGACGTGGGGCAACCCAGCTGGGGCCCAGGATGGCCCAGGTCATCCGGGATGACCGAGCACCTGGATGATAACTTGGGGAACCATTATTTTGGGAACCCGCCAACTGTTGATAGCCAGGAACCACTATTCAGATATATGATATATTAAGCGTTATTAACCATGATTAACCAGTAATGATTAATCATCATTCACCATTGTTGACCTCTATTGATCATCATCATTCACCATTATTCACCATGATAAAGCCAGATTAACCCTTGGTCCTGTTGAGAAAGCCCTATATAACTCCACCGGGCCACCTAGCCATCGCCGCCTGAGGTGGTCGCAAAGAGGCCGGAACAGTGGCTTGGGGGGCCCCCCAACCCCCCCGACATGGAATCAGGGGATCCTCCAGTTTTCTAGGATTTGTACAGTTTTATGTCTACAAAATCTGGAGAGGGACCCCCCCTGGATACAGTTGGGACCACTCGTACTGAGTACAGGACGGATGCTATCACATCATTTGGGAATATTGTGGCAACATCCTGTCAAATCAGTACCATGAAATCATGTGATGTTTTTCCCAATAATTCCCATTGCACAGGATGATCGAAGAGGTGGTCGCCGACAAGATGACTCTCCCCGCCGTGGTCGCCGGGACCGGGACGGGGACCGCGACCGGGACCGCGACGGTGACCGCGACAAGGACCGCGATGACCGGCGGGACCGGGACCGCCGCGACTGCGACCGCCGCGATGATCGGCGCGATGATCGCCGCGACGATCGCCGCGATGATCGGCGGGACGACCGGGACCGCGGCGATCGACGCCGGGACGACCGGCGGCGGGATGATGATCGGCGGCGCGACGATGACCGAAGGGGGAGGGGAGATGATCGACGCCGGGAGGAGCGAGGTTTCCAATTGGTCCAAAATTATGTGCTGGAAATTCACTGTTTGTTTTTGTTCTGCCTTCATTCTGCCTTCATTCTTTTCCAGGAAGACGACCGTCGGCGTCGCGATGACGATCGCCGGAAGAAGCGAGAGAAATCTCGCGAGAAGTCTCGAGAGAAGTCTCGAGAGAAGTCACGAGAGAAGTCACGAGAGAAGTCTCGAGAGAAGAGCGATGACGATGATGAGCCCAAAAGGCAACGTGCCCCCAGTGAAGATGAAGGACGCAAGGAAGAGAAAAAGCCTGAAAAGGACTTCGATATGTGGCTCGTTTCTATTCTATGTTTCTTGACATGTAGGCAAGTGGCTATGTATATATATATACATATTTATTTATATTTATATTGTTGAAATATGTTGAGCACATATATTGGTGTGTTAGTTTTAGCTCACTGCGCAGACTATTCATGCTCTTTGGCCTGGATTCTGGGATCTCCCGGAAGGACGAGAAGGAGAGCGACGAGGAGGAGAAGAACGAGAAGCGCAAAGATGACAGCGAGGAGAGAAAACCTGAGCGCCAAGAGGAGCCGACTCCATAGATGCAAAAATCCGTCTCAACGGGAGGATTTTGGTCATTTTTTCATCTTTTTTCCATGGCTTAAAGCCATTCAATCAAATGTATTCAAATGTGATGTCAACATTGAACATGGTGAACCAAAGGTTGCAGGTCAGGGCCGTTGATCGAGCCTTTTTTCTTCAAGTTTTTGCTCCCTACACCATACCATACCATGGATGCTCCAAGTATAGGAGTAATTCCCAGAAAATCCCAGTGACTCAGTTTTTACCCGCGGGAACTTGTGGATTGTCACTCCAACGATTGGTAAAATGATGTAAAAGGAGTCATCTTGCTTTCGGGTTTCTTTAATTGTGTATGATGATGTCAGATTGTGAGATGTCAACTCTTACGTTTACATAACTCAACTGGTTCCAACATGTGACTGGCCACCAGTTCATACGTTTTCAACAAGGAAATCCCACCGCTGCTCCCACACCAGGATGGACAAGAAGAGGAGCGGGAGCCTCTTGGCCAGGACGTTGCCAGATCACACTCCAAAGCTGTTTGGTTGGGGTCTGTGAAGGGGATATATCATGATATATCTGCAAAAGTATGCAAAAGTGATCAAAAGTGCCTACGAGAATCAAATGATCAACATTATATATATATATATATTTATTTATTTATATTTATTTATATTTATTTATATTTATTTATTTAGTTATTTATTTATTTATTATTATTGTCAATGCATAGATAGATAGATAGATAGATAGATCGATCGATAGATCGATAGACAGACAGATAGATAGATAGATTCTAGATATTTCTAGATTATTATTATTATGTATTTATATGTGTATATTGACTGCTGATCTCCCTGAGATGGAGGAGAGAAAGAAAGAGAGAGGGAGATACTATGTATATATACATGTGATGTGCAAAATCCATTTAATGTCTGACGCACATGGTATTGTGTGTACTGATGTTTCTTCACATTCGAAGATTTTAAATCATGAAGACCTGTTGGCCCTCGGGGCTTTCTGTTTGAGGCAAGGGTCAAAATTGATTCAAGTTTGGTTTCAAAATTGATACTAGTCAAAATTTTCAGAACAGATGGTAATTTTCAGAGCTTTTTCGTAATCCCTTCTCCCCCCCCAAAAAAAAACGAAATCCGGGCTGAAACGTGCCGTCTCCCTAAGGCACTCGGAAAAGCGGGCCAAACTCAGTCCCGAGGAGGCGATGTGATGTAAAATTTGGAGGTCTCCCGGTCTCCCCAACCGGAAGAAAATTGGCTGGTTGGTGGTTTGGAACATGAATTTTATGACTTTCCATATATGTATTGGGAATTATAACATTACTAATATTTTTCAGAGGGGTTGAAACCACCAACCAGATGAAAATTGGAATACTGCTAGTAAACCAAGAATTAACCAGCCATAATTACTGGTTGGAATATGTTGGATGATGTTGGTCTAACTAAAGCAGCCATTAAAATTGTAAATTGGGGGATGAAATCAAATCTTGCTTCACCAACGTTACCCTTGGGTAATTCAACAGTTCAGTTTGCGAAAATCACCAATAGGTAAATCCATTTGTTACAGTCTATGCTTCGAATGTCATCTCCTTTTCCCTCCCAAACTTTTCCAAACTCGTGGTGGTTTCAAGCTAAGCCAAGCTTATGCAGAAAGCCGGGGAAGAGGACACAACGAAAGATGGGGTGCTGCTTTCAAAATAATCAGTACAAATTGTCGCTACATAGTCAGTACCATGCCCTAAGCCCGAGCGCATTCTGCTTCACCACATGATCAAGCCATGTGGCATATCCACATATTTGTATGCATCACTTCTACCGCACGCCTAAGTTTCTAGGTCTATGTCTGTCTGTGTGTGCTCGTGTGTGCAGGCACTATCACAAACATATGCATTATGATATGTCATTAATTATATACTATTTTATACACATATATAGGTATATATTATTATATATTTATAATTTGCATGTTCAGGGTTGCTTGCATCTATGTCTAAAATCTATTCCTACGGTCTTTCAAACGCCTCGATGACGTTGGCGACGCCATCGCATCGTCGATGCAAACAGAACTGTCAGGAGAAAAGACGGAAGGAAGATGAAATGAGGCATGGCATGTCATCCACAGTCCGCCGAGTTGGGCGAGTTACGGTTGTGTGTTTGGAAATGCCATAGGCATGGCATGTACCCTCTGGTAAACTAACATAGCTATGGAAAATCACCATTTTTAATGGGAAAATCAACTATAAATGGCCATGTTCAATAGCTATGTTAAATTACCAGAGGGTATACCCTAAAGATTGCTACTGAATTATTCGTATGATGATAAACTAAGGGATGTGGAGGTACCATATATCCATATGTTCAGATCACCCCATAGTAGCAAGTGTTGTTGCTTCATATCCCCAATGTGTTTTTCCCACTGTTTTCGCCATTGTTCCGTGTTACTTCTATCCACGGGATTGTGGACCCATGTTGAAAATACACATCTTTAATTTTCAGGAAAGACTTCTTCGGAAAGACTTTGAAATTGATAGAAGCCCAATATAATCCAGTATGTATGTATATATATATATAATTATATATATATACTTTTTGATTTGTTTTTATTTATTTAATTATGTATATATGTTTGTGTTTTTGTTAATGTTACCTTTGCTAAGACGACCTTTGGTGTTGAACACACTTCAACCGCTGTCGTATCACCGGGACAGGCGAAGGGAAGAAGAGCTCCAGCGCCGCCGCGAGGAAAAGCGCCGGCGCGAAGACGAGGTGAAGGGCCGTCCAAAAGGGGTCTGGAAAGGATCGGAAGAACCTGAGGACATGATGTGTAAAACCTTGGGTTTTACCATGGTTTTACCATGGTGTTACCCATGTGTATGTTGGTAATATCGGAATTATATAGCTAATTGGAGGCATTAAACGTAAATTTAGCATGATTTAAACACCAATTCTTTGCACTGGTAGTAGCAAAAAATAGTGAAAATACTATCAAAAATGGTGGCAAGCTAACTGGTGATGGGTAGTTGAGTAGAATGTATTTTTGGCTGTGAATGGGGAGATGTTGGCCTGACCGGCGAAAAATCTACTTGTTTGCAGGGTATCAAAGGCTGGCAATGCAAGGGGGCAAGGTAAAGCATGATAAATATGAATTTGTCCCAAATGAATTGTTTTGAACCAACAAAAGTTATGGGGGTATAAAACTAAGCATTTTATGGGATACAATTAGATGTAAGACGATATGACTGGATATTGAATATATTGTATCTAACCAACAATTTGGTCGTGATCCAAAATGGTGGATGTATGTGGATGTGCCAAATGCCAAAGTTATGGCAATCAAAGTTGGGAAAGTGTTGACAGGCAATGAGATTTTGAGGCTGCCACATTCTTGGACACATCCAGATTGAAGATATTCCAGTTATTCCATGTAGTGATGTTTAACAGCCAGGTATGCTATCTTCAGGCACACTATTCAAATAGATACAAAATAAATAAATAAGATAAACATAGTTCAACATGGCCGACATAGCCATTGAAAACGAGCATATTTAATGGGCATATCATCTGCAAATGGGACATGTTTAGCCATGGTCAAGTCAATGAGGAAGCTGGAACCAGCCAGATTTGGGGTTTTAAATCGTTGACCATCCAGATAGAACAGTGGATACCCTGGATGTTTCATGATGTTTCCAGTTAGGCACCTAGTGTGAAGGTGGGTGAATCCCGCATTCATTGCCTGGATGGTCTTAAATCAGATTGGGGAATTGCTGCCGCAAAACATGCCTTTCCAGATCCCCGCCGGTTCCAACCGGTTCCTATGGTTCCCCCTTTTCGGTTTGGCATCATTAAAACCAAGCAGAATGGATGCAATCACCGCAGGAGAGGAGCAAGATGGAAGCCGACAGGACAAAGATGGGGTCGGCCAGTGAATTCTCCAAAGTTCGGTTTTATCAACAGGATGTCGGAGTTCAACATGATAACATGATTTAACCATATTTACTGTAACCATATTTAACAATATTTTACCATATTTAAACATATTTAACCACATTTGACCATATTTGACCATATTCGCTGTAACCGTATTTAACCATATTTAACCATATTTACTGTAACCATATTTACTGTAACCATATTTAACCATAGTCACTGCAACCATATTTGACCATATTTAACCATATTCACTGCAACCATATGTAACCATATTTGACCATATTTAACCATATTTACTATAACCATATTTTACCATATTCAACCATATTAAACAGAATCTTATTAACAGAATGTATGAGTTCAACATGATAACAAGATTTAACCAAATTTACTGTATCCATATTTAACAGAATCTTATCAACAGAATGTAGGAGTTCAATATGATAACATGATTCAACCATAACCATGTTTACTGCAACCATATTTGACCATATTTAACCATATTTAACCACCAAAAGGACGTGCTTGAAGGCACGTTTTCCAATGCAGACGGATAGCCCTGAATCTCTCGCTGGGTCTGACCTCAGGAGAGCAGAAAGACAGAAAGAGCGTCAGGCGGAACAGGACAAGCGAAAAGATGAGGACGCGGCCGGGGCATAAACTGCATTTTCCATTGGGAATAAGCTGGAATATATGATGATATATGATTATGTGTATATATTATATATATATATACCTGTGACAATATATCTATATATATATATATATACGCGTATATATATATATATATACGCATATATATATACACATATATACATATGTGTGTGTGCAACTAACCCACTATATCAAGCATTTTGACAATGGATAGAATGGGTTAGACAATCTGTCCAATAGATGGATCTGCCAAGTTTTATGGGCCTCAGAGATGGGGATGGGTCGGGGGGAGACTTGTGTGTTTCCAAAAAAACTATCTCCCCAGTTGTAGTTGTTGTTGTTGTTGTTGCTGTTGTTGTTGTTGTGGCCTTATATTATTCCAAAAAAAGAAAGACTAAAAAAACCTAGGTGCATCATGATTCACATAGTTAGATCAAGTTTGAGAAAAAGCACAGTGCTTGCTGGCCCATTTTGACTGAAATATCCCTGGTGCCATCGCCATTTTGTGGGGGGCATCCAACCCCTCCACGGTGTCAAGAGGTAAAATGCTACGGCGTCTGTTGGCCCCGGTGACAGCAACAGGAGCGTCACAAACGCGAGGACAAGCATCTTGGAATCGGGACCAGGTCTCTGTGCTGGTGAAATCACCATTTTTGTTGAGGTATGTTGAGGTTTTTTGTGGCAAAACCCAGCGAGAGAAACCTCATTGATGCATTATATATATATATATATTATATCATATTATATCCACCATTTTAGGCAAATTCTGGATTTACCAGAACTAAAATGGAGGTCGTGTGCCATGGTCATATTTGAGGAGCCTTGAGCTGCGGCCTCTTTTTGATAAATATGCATATATATATATATATATATCAAGTTATATTTGCACATATGCATATATTACATTATAGATTGCAACATCAATTGAAATTAAGGAAAAAGTGAAAGCTAGATTCGAGTTTCAATGATTGGTTGATGTTGTTCTCCTTCAATACTGTGGGTCGACTCAAGGGATGATCTATCACCATTCAGCAGCCCAGTAAGGTGACGTTGGCGTTTCGTTGGGATTGGCGGTTTATAAATGGAACGTTCCAAATGTTTGGTTCAATGTTTGGCTCAAACTGCTGTACGTATCTGCACGTCTTATGTGTTTTCCGCCGTGCCAAGTGAAGATGAAAAAGGCAGAAGATGGGCAAGAGACAAATCAAAGATGACCAAGATGACATTATCTTTGATTTTATACCTAGAGGGGGTGCCATCACCCCAGACCTGCCAATGCCCAGTAGAGCCAAGGCAAGATGACGATAAGGAGCCAGATGAGGAAACCAAAACTGAGGCGCTAGACCCCGTGGAACAAGTTGGGGAGGAAGGACTGCTGTCATCGTATGCATTCATGGATATTAATAGGCAATTGCCCATCACTTGTTATCTAACGTAACGTTAGTTGTACCCCCATTTTGGTGACACTAGTCAAACACGTGTTGTGTTTTTTACTCTCGCAGGATGCAAACCTAAAATCTGGGCCTGAGAGCAGATTCTTCGGGGGTTCGCGTCCTTCAATTTCTTCGATTTTTTGGGATAGGCAAGATCATTGGATGGACGTCATCAAGTAGCTTGGCATGTTTCCCCCACGGATTCCGATAGCATCTCTTCGAATTCACGGATTTATATTATTTCCGGGAGAAATTGCAAGAGTGACCCACCTACATTTGATTACATTTGTTCGGCTTGGATAGTGAGACCATGGTTTCCCATGGATTTTCCCTCAAGCCAAGTCGAAATCTGCGCAAACTTCGCACAGGCCATGCTCTCAGTGCTGAAGGTGATTCAGAAGTTCCACGGCAAAATCATTATCCACCGAAGGGGGACGAAGAAATCAGTCAAACAAATCCAAAAATGCAGGAGGATTACCCAAAACCTTACTTGTAGAGTGTTTAACATTGATTTAACATATTTTTCCTCCATGAAATCACATGTTTGGATCATTTGGGCGTTTCTGGGCCCAAAGAATCCAAGACCAGTGCACGCAACATCCGCCGATTTTGGCTCGATTAATATCCAATGGATTAATATAATGGATTCCATACGTTGTTCATATCGTTTAATATCGTTTAATCCATTTGGAGGCTACATGACCTAGCTAAGGTTAATAATTATCTGGTTGGTTTGGAACATGAATTTTATTTTTCCATATGTTGGGAATGTTATCATCCCAACTGACGAACTCATATTTTTCAGAGGGGTAGGTATGCCACTGGATCCGAGGATGTCATCGAAGGCTGCGCCAGAGACCTTCGAAAGCTTGAAAAAGGCCAGCGTGGCCTGTGGAGAAAAGTGCCATGAAACAGCAACGTTGATGTAAGTTAGTTGTAGGATGTAGTTATATAGTTATATTTATATCTATATATATATGATTGTATCCTTTTATATAGATATACGCATACACATAATATATATATACATATATTAAATTATATTATGCCTATATATATATATATATATTTGTACATATTATTGTTTCCTGTAGGGGGCATCATATCAAGCTTTTCTCAAGCCAAGTTTTCTGAGAAAACTCCGTTGCTTTCATCGTGAGGGGAATCAGCGGTGAAAGTTGCGAGACGTTGCCAGATGTTGTCAGATAATCCCCCGTCCTTCCCACACACAATGGGGTCCCCATTGGTTAAGTGAAACAACAATGAACCATTCGGTTTTCTTAGATAAGACAGTTATTTTGCTGATGTAAGGTCATTATGAAATATGTGTTTGATTATCGACCCTTTATTCGTCACATCTTTCCGATTATATAACCCGTATGTGTCCCCATCTTCAGGTCGCTCCTTGGTAATGATGTATTTTTGGTGGATGCAATCTACATAGACTGGTTCGAACATGTTTGTAACCCACAATGTTCAAACCTCTGCTCGATCCCTTTTCGCGGCGTCCCCAGAACTGAGTTCATTCAGAGTGTAGCTGAACGGCACTGGTACTCTCCACATTCATCAACCACAGGACGATGAATTTGAGATTGATACTAATCTCTGGTTGGGAATACTCCGCCCAAACACCTCATTTTGCCCAATAGTTGTTGTTCAGGGCTTGAAAAAATTGGGGTTGATCCCCAGAGTTTTAGCATCTGATTTGCGTCCCAAGTCAGGCTCTCAACAAGGTGTGTTTTTCTCAGGGTTGGGGCTTGACCGCTCCTGCTTTTTCCAATTTTGTTCTCACAGGTGAAATGATATTTTGGATGCTTACAGACTTTGCAATTGTTATTGAACCATTAAACTATTACAGAGTTTATTTCCTAAGATTTATGCAAATTAAGGTAGTTTACAAACTGGGGCCCATGCGCGTAGCTGTCTGATTTGTAGAGGTCCTAAATCAAAAACGACCCAAGAGTTGAGTAGTCAAATATCCCATGCACGTGTTATATACAGGAAACAGTTGGCAAGTTTCTGGTTCGGATGATTGCCCGTCTCCTTAATTCTTCCTAAACATGTTTTTCCAGGTGATATCATCACTCTAGCCACGTGATAACCCAGCCCAAAATCCCATTTTCCTCTATTGTCGTTGTTGGTTTTGCCATCTAAGATGTTTCAAGCTCAACGAATGATGTATATATATAGATTGGATGGATGGATGGATGGATGGATGGATGGATAGGTGGATGGATGGATAGGTGGATAGGTGGATCGATAGATGGATAGAAGGACATATGGATAGATCAGATAGATTATATAGATAGATTGGATAGATTGGACGGATGAATAGATTACTGTAAATTAGATTAGACTAGACTAGACTACAGTAGATAGATACATAGATAGACAGACAGACAGAGAGACAGAGAGCTAGCTAGATAAATAGATAGATAGCTAGCTAGCTAGATAGGTAGCTAGGTAGCTAGGTAGCTAGGTATATGGAGGCCCTTTGCATCAGCATGCACAAGGTTATCTCCCCAATTGCTTTCGGAGATCCCCTCCCCATGTTTCAATGGATTGACTTCAACCGGAAAAATGGGACGGTAAGCCACGATTTTGATCAGAGGCATCGGTTGAAAATTCAGGTACTTCGATTTTGGAGGTAGCATATCAATAAAGGTTGTCTCATCCCAGATCTTGTCTGCAAGGAACTCGATGAGGTCCGGGAAGCGGGGAGGGCTTGGATGTGCTGAAAAAAATTGAAAGTCCTTGTAAAATGTGCTGGAAAAGCGGCAGCTTTTGGGCAAAAATGATGATGTTCGTTTAAATCTGTTTAAATCACCCGTTTCTTGATGAGTTGTTTGACCTTTAGTCACTTTAGTCATGGCTTTGGGATGGTTTGGTTGTAGAAACCACCAGTTTTTTATGGTGTTTCACATGTGTGCGATTCTTGGTGCTGTTTCTTCGCCTAATCCACCGGACTGCGTGGCGGTCTTTTGGCCTGCAAAGTATCAGAACCACTGGGAATAAGAAACTGATACCCTCTGGTAAACATACAAAAAACTATGGAAAGATCCACCATGTTTAATGGGAAAATCCACTATAAAATGGCCATTTTCAATAGCTATGTCAGTTTACCAGAGGGTATACCCCAATAAAAAACATGTGGATTTGTTCGATTTATTTGCTTCACGTTATTCATGTTCGCCTTCACCGGAACAAGTGAGATACAGAGCATGCAAAAAGTCAGCAGATCATAAGCCACAAACGATTGGGTTTTCTTCGATTGGGTGAATCAGCGGGATGGATAGAAGATGATTTTTAAGCGATAGAACACCATACCGTACTTATTACCCTCTGGTAATGGCTGACATAGTTATTGAAAATTGCCATTTATACTGGATTTGTCCATTAAACATGGTGATTTTCCATATTACAATGCTGGAGTTTACTCCCATGTTGAATTGTATTTGGTGCTCAATTTGCCTCAATTTGGATAATTTGGATCCTGAAACGAGATAAAACGTGTCGCGATGGCACAGGGAATTGGGTGATCTGGGGGGTTGAAACCACCAACAGTAGGAGTTTATGAGGAAAATTATATATACATATAAATATAAACATATATATATATATATGATCGAGAGACCTTTAGGTACCATTTTGTTCCGGTTAATTCTGATAATGTTTAAAGCTTTTTGGAAAATTGAGAGGATTTAAAGAATTAAATGATTTAATCCTTTTAATCCTTTTAATCCTCCAGAGCCTTTGGGGGATTAAAAGGATTAAACGGATTAAATCATGTAATCCTTTTAATCCTTTTAATCCTCCAAAGCCTCTGGAGGATTAAAAGGATTAAACGGATTAAATGCTTGGTCCTCACATTGGGGTTCTGGGGGCTCTGGAGAATTAAAAGGATTAAAAGGATTAAAAGGATTAAATGGATTAATCCTTTTAATCCTTTTAATCCTCCAGAAGCCTTGGGGATTTAAATTGATTAAATGATTCTTAATCCTTTTAATCTTTAATCCTCCAGATGCCCCCAGAACCCCAATTGTGTACGACCAAGCATTTAATCCTTTTAATCCGTTTAATCCCCCAAAGGCTCTGGAGGATTAAAAGGA
>CAMXCT020000804.1:189716-209331 GCA_947184155.2 Cladocopium goreaui
GATTAAAAGGATTAAAAAGGTATGAAAGGGATAAAAGGATTAAATCAGTTAATCCTTTTAATTACCTTTAATCCTTTTAAGCCTTTTAATCCTACAGAGCCCACCAGCAAGAACGCCCAATGTGAGGGACCAAGCATTTAATCCTTTTTAATCCTTTTGTCCCTCGAGGCTTGGAGGATAAAAAGGATTAAACGCGATGAAATGATTTAACCTTTTAATACTTCTTAATCTCAAAGCCTTTGGGGGATTAAAAGGATTAAAAGGATTAAATGATTTAATCCTTTTAATCCTTTTAATCCTCCAGAGCCTTTGGGGGATTAAACGGATTAAAAGGATTAAATGATTTAATCCTTTTAATCCTTTTAATCCTCCAGAGCCTTTGGGGGATTAAACGGATTAAAAGGATTAAATGATTTAATCCTTTTAATCCTCCGGAGCCTTTGGGGGATTAAATGGATTAAAAGGATTAAATGATTTAATCCTTTTAATCCTTTTAATCCTCCAGAGCTTTTGGGGGATTAAAAGGATTAAAAGGATTAAATCATTTAATCCTTTTAATCCCTTTAATCCTTTTAATTCTTTTAATCCTCCAGAGCCCCCAGAACCACAATGTGAGGACCAAGCATTTAATCCTTTTAATCCTTTTAGTCCTCCAGAGGCTTTGGAGGATTAAAAGGATTAAAAGGATTAAATGATTTAATCCTTTTAATCCTTTTAATCCTCCAGAGCCTTTGGGGGATTAAATGGATTAAAAGGATTAAATCATTTATCCTTTTAATCCTTTTAATCCTCCAGAGCCCCCAGAACCCCAATGTGAGGACCAAGCATTTAATCCTTTTAATCCTTTTAATCCTCCAGAGCCTTTGGGGGATTAAATGGATTAAAAGGGATTAAATGATTTAATCCTTTTAATCCTTTTAATCCTCCAGAGCCTTTGGGGGATTAAAAGGATTAAAAGGATTAAATCATTTAATCCTTTTAATCCCTTTAATCCTTTTAATCCTTTTAATCCTCCAGAGCCCCCAGAACCCCAATGTGAGGACCAAGCATTTAATCCTTTTAATCCTTTTAATCCTCCAGTGCCCCCAGAACCCCAATGTGAGGACCACGCATTTAATCCTTTTAATCCTTTTAATCCTCCGGAGCCTTTGGGGGATTAAAAGGATTAAAAGGATTAAATCATTTAATCCAATGCTTGGGCCTTAGACTCCAGATCTCTGGGGGATTAAAAGGATTAAAAGGATTAAAAAGGATTACATTTCGCGGCGGTTTCTTGGTTTTGCGCCCGCTTCTTGGCCTTTGCGCCTGTCTCTTGGCCTTTGCGCCTGTCTCTTGGCCTTTGCGCCTGATTCTTACATTTCGCGGCTGTTTCTTGGTTCTGCGCCTGTCTCTTGGCCTTTGCGCCTGTCTCTTGGCCTTTGCGCCTGTCTCTTGGCCTTTGCGCCTGCCTCTTGGCCTTTGCGCCTGTCTCTTGGCCTTTGCGCCTGTCTCTTGGCCTTTGCGCCTGTCTCTTGGCCTTTGCGCCTGTCTCTTGGCCTTTGCGCCTGTGGCCTTTGCGCCTGTCTCTTGGCCTTTGCGCCTGTCTCTTGGCCTTTGCGCCTGTCTCTTGGCCTTTGCGCCTGTCTCTTGGCCTTTGCGCCTGTCTCGTGGCCTTTGCGCCTTTCTCTTGGCCTTTGCGCCTTTCTCTTGGCCTTTGCGCCTGCTTCTTACTTTCGCGGCTCTTGGTTTTGCGCCTGCTCTTGGCCTTTGCGCCTGTCTCTTGGCCTTTGCGCCTGTCTCTTGGCCTTTGCGCCTGTCTCTTGGCCTTTGCGCCTGTCTCTTGGCCTTTGCGCCTGTCTCTTGGCCTTTGCGCCTGTCTCTTGGCCTTTGCGCCTGTCTCTTGGCCTTTGCGCCTGTCTCTTGGCCTTTGCGCCTGTCTCTTGGCCTTTGCGCCTGTCTCTTGGCCTTTGCGCCTGCTTCTTGGCCTTTGCGCCTGCTTCTTGGCTTTTGCCTTTGTATTTGCTTTGCTGGACTTACCTTTTAACATTTTTAAGCTTGTTTTTCAAGCTTCTGGTTGTACCTTTTTGTATATTCTTGTTCTTGGCTTGCGTTTTTCCCATTAACATATTATAATATATAGTTCTTTTTCTAAAACAGAAAACCTTTGAAATATGATGGCATAGTACATATGACATATTATTGATTTGGCAGGGACCATTCATGCTTCATTGTACAATCTAGACTGACGGATGCTGCGTGAGAAGCTAATAGACCGACAAACAAGAGAGGTATAACAGCTCTGTTAGGGCAGTTGTCGTTTTGGCTACAAGCTAGAACCTACTCACCCTAAAAAGTTGCGAAAAGGGAGCCTTATCTGTCACCGAATTATATCGGATGCGGGGCTGGTGTTGCTGCTGTTGCATGTCGGTAGCGGAGCTGGTAGGGGAGCTGGTAGCGGAGTATTCCTAGCTGGTTTCGCGGGAGGGAATCACATGCTTGATGGTGCCTTTGTTTGCTTTGGGCAACACGGCCGAACTGTCTGCTGGAGATGGTCTATGAGAAACCAAAAGGCCAACAAACAAGAGAGGTATAACAGCTCTGTTAGGGCAGTTGTCGTTTTGGCTACAAGCTGGAACCCGCCCAGCCTAAAAAGTTGCGAAAAGGGAGCCTTATCTGTCACCGAATTATATCGGATGTGGGGCTGGTGTTGCTGCTGTTGCATGTCGGTAGAGGAGGTGGTAGGGGAGGTGGTAGCGGAGTATTCCTAGCTGGTGTCGCGGGAGGGAATCACATGCTTGATTGCTTGATGGTGCCTTTGTTTGCTTTGGGCAACACGGCCGAACTGTCTGCTGGAGATGGTCTATGAGAAACCAAAAGGCCGACAAACAAGAGAGGTATAACAGCTCTGTTAGGGCAGTTGTCGTTTTGGCTACAAGCTAGAACCCACCCACCCTAAAAAGTTGCGAAAAGGGAGCCTTATCGGTCACCGAATTATATCGGATGTGGGGCTGGTGTTGCTGCTGTTGCATGTCAGTAGCGGAGCTGGTAGGGGAGCTGGTAGCGGAGTATTCAAGATTCTGCGCTGGTCACCCGCGTAGAAAAAAGATTGAGGGTGTACATATCTATGCTCAGGAATCATTGTGATACATTGCATGCCTCAGACTTCTTGGGTGAGATTCCCAACCCATGCGATGGGGGGATAAGCAAGAGGGCTTGGGAGTCGCAGGTGATGCTGTGCAGACAGAAGCTTCGGGAATTCAAACAGGGTCATGATGTTCAAGGCGGCAGCTCAGATGATAAGCAAGGCGGTGCAAGTTCTGACGACGATGACGAGGGCGGAGAGCCAGCAGAGCCCCGCTTCGTGATCGACGACGAGGGCCAAATCACTTTCCAAGACATCATCAAAGATTCCTTGGAGGAGGAAGTTCATGCTTTCATGGAAGAAATTGAGCACAACAACATTCGGAAGATGCACGGTGCATACTGTTGCCCTGTCTGCCCTTTCCGAGCTTTTGGTCGATTGTGCCAGCTCTCTGATCACCTGAGGCGCCATCATGTCGCCGCCAAGCAGTTTGTGTGCTCAGGAAAGAAGCAGTTAAAAGTGATTTTGGCCTTGCACGATTCAGATTCTGTCCGCAAAGAGAACGGTGCAGACTACTTGTTTCGCAGTGCCATGCTCCTTAGAACTCAAGTGGTTCCTCCTCTCGACCGCAACAAGAGTTTTATTGACAAGAACCTACGCCTGCTGCTAGAGAAAGACGGTCCAAGATATGTCAACCAAAAGGCCCTTGGAGAACAAATCGTTGCCCGCAGAGTGTTGAACATCTATTACGACAAATCCTTTGCCGAAATGGTCTACAGGGAAATTGTCTTGCACCATTCGAGTGTTCCTTGGCAGCAGCAGAACATGCACGTGCAATGTCATCGTTTTAACTTGTGTCAGAGCTGGATCATATTTTTTTACGGTGTCAACCATGCCTTGGAATGATGTTCATAGTTCTTTTCTGAGGTCAAGAGCATTTGGCCTCGTGTACATTTGCGGGCTTTGGAAGCCGGCAACATGCTTGGGAACTTGTACCCTTCCCATACACGTCATTGGTGGCCTCTTGTGGAGGACATCTACATGTCCTATCAAGTCCAAAGCTTGAAGAGCTCCATCTTCAAAACTTTGGAACACAGTCAGGAATTCTTGTGCTTGTCCATTGATGCTACACTCAAAGTCTGCATGACTGTGCAGGGACAAGCAAACTATAGAGCATCGGCCCAAACCCGAAATGTGGCTTGCTTTGATGATGAGCATTCTTTGAGAAGGGTGCTGACTATCAGGGGGCGTACCGGTGCCGTCTTAGGCATGGTTCCTGTTCCGAGTGAAGAGTCACCAAAGATCAAGGAATCTCTGCGCAATCTTTTCTCCAACCAGGCATTGTTCCAGGTTCGATATTTAGCTACGGACAACCCCTCTCCTAAGCTCTTCCGCGAGTTGAAAGAGATCTGCCCAAACCTGAGCTGGCTCTCCTTGGATCCTGTTCATCTGGCCATTGTCTACGAATATGCCCAGTGGGGGAAGAAGACGGCTGGATCGAAAGTTCTACGGTGTTTGCTACATAAGATGAACCAGGTAGCCCCGAACATGCGTTCCAGCTCTTGGGGGCCCCTCTTCACTGGCACCGCACCGCCAAGCCTGACTCGCGATGAAGAGCGGGCACGACATCTCATCACTGACGGCAGCATGGGCGCAACCAGGGCCAAACGCATCCTGGACAACCTTCATCCAGATTCGCCTTTGTTCTGCCGAATCACCTTCATTGAGGCATTAGCCGCCCTTTGTGCAACGTACCCACATGAGGTGAAAGTGACAGGCTCCAACAAAGAAATTAGGAAGGTTCTTTGGGCAGCCACAGCACCAGATAGATTGGAATGGCTGATGAACAACCTCCGTGTGCGGCACGATCTAACCCCTCTAGAGCGGGGGTTGCTGCCAAGCGGCACGTCCTCTAATGAGTCCCTTCATGCCGAGATAAATTCGTGGACTAAGTCCATCCGTTCACTGCACCAGAGCACACTGCGGCTGAAGCTTGAAATTATGCAGTTTGGCAAGGTGCTCGCCCATCATGTCGCCTCGTGTTTTCCTACGGTGGAGCAGACTTCAGAAGCTGTCCTGCTTGCGCGGGCAGTGGCCACTGATGTCTGGACCGATGCCACCTGGCAAAACTGTTGCTCGTCTGCCAAGGCACCTGTACCTTTGCATCGGGCGCGGCAAGCGGAAGCCAGAAAGGTACAGAAGTGGAAGCAAACAATCCCCATGAAGAGACGCGGAAAGAGGACAGTCCACTCTGTCAAACGTGTGCACTCGATTCGATCTTCCGGCGTCAAGCCGAAAAGGCTTCGACGATAGCGTGCAGCAGTGCATCGGATTGGCGATCTTCCGGCGTCAAGCCGAAAAGGCTTCGACGATAGCGTGCAGCAGTGCATCGGACTGGAGAAAAGAAAGTCCAAGCCTCTGTTCATGCATATGTGACATGTGTGTTGCAGATGTGTTTGCAAGTCCGAAGCGATGCAAGTCTTGTGCCACCTTCCTTGTTTAGTTTTTGCAACAGTCTCACCAAGTGCCCTGGTAGGCTTGCAAGGGTTCACTGCAATCGAGGAGGCACGATTGGGGCCTGTGGTTGGTGTTGCCTGGCTTGTTCCAATATGGACCGCGTTGTCGGGTTAACGAAGCGTTGACAAGGAGCTTCGCGTGCCCAACCATCAGCAATCGCCCAACAGCACAAGCCAGCACGTCCGTTTTCCCACCCAGCCCTCCCATCCATGATTGCTGCCACCACGGACATGGAGGCTGAAACAACCCATCCCATATCCATGAATGAAGAAACGAAAATGTCATACTCACGCAGAGCGCTGCAGTAGGTTGTGGGTAAACATGTTCCGTTGAAAAAGTCGATATTTTGTCTGCCCAACCTTTGGCAGAGCTTTTTCAGCAAGCGTGCAGCAGTTTTCCGCCCAGCCTTCCCGTCCATAGTCGCCACCATGGACATAGGCTGAAACAGATCTATCCCATATCCACGGATGAAGAAACCAAAACGTCATGCTCACGCAGAGCGCTGCTGGAGGTTGTGTTTAAACATGTTCCGTCGAAAAAACTAGAAAGTGCCCAGCCTTTGGCGGAACTTTTTCAGCAAACTTGAAGCAGTTTTCCCGCCCAGCCTTCCCGCCCATTGAAGTCACCACCGTGGAAATGGAGGCTGCAACAGATCCATCCCATACCCATGGATGAAGAAACCAAAACGTTATATCCACGCAGAGCGCTGCAGGAGGTTGTGGATGAACATGTTCAGTTTCAAAAGATTCTGCGTGCCCAGCCCTTCATCTGAGCTTTGCAGCAAGGGCGCAGCAACGAGCAAGCCAGTACATGTGTTTAACAGTCCCACCCTCCCATCCCAGTTACTGTCTCCGATCAACGTCCAGCGCTTCGGAAAGTCTCGCGCGATTATACACATGTTTGCTGTAGCGCTCATTAGATTGAAGAAGATGCCTTTCTAGGCCAACGAACGAAATAGACCCCAAAGGTCCCTGCCACATATATCCAATTCATATCACTGAATTAGCCAATTACATACTTTGTCAATATCCCAAAAACATCCCAACACAAAGAATATGGTGTTAGCAAGTTCCCAAGTGTCCCAAATGTTACCCTCTGGTAATTTAACATAGCTATTGAAAATGGCCATTTTATAGTGGATTTACCCATTAAAAATTGTGATTTTCCATAGTTATGTTAGTTTACCAGAGGGTATGTCCCATATGTCCAACATGTTATATCCATTTATATCCCAAGTAGCCACCATAGTCCCACTGAAAATTTTAGCTGCCGAGGTCCTACACACAGAGCTGCCAAAGACTGGGGACCAACAGCCAGTCCTCAAGGTGCCGAACTCGCGTTTTGGAGGTTGAGTTTGCCATGGAAAATGGCCCACTTATAGTTGGTTTACCTATTAAAAATGGTGATTTTCCATGGCTATGTTAAATAACCAGATGGTATCATTATCTATAAATAGTGGAATTTCAAGATCCATGTTTGATTAGCGCAGGGTATCGTAGGCAGATAGAGGTATAAAGAATTGATATTGGTTGGCGGTTTCGATCATGACCTTGCGACTGTCCATCCAACAAATGGCATGATGATCTGCATCTCAGAGGGGTTGAAACTGACAAATGTCCGGGTTGATGTGGTAAAACCAGTAGTAAACCATCCCCAATGACTTACTATTCGGAATAGGTTAAAGCATGCCGCAACTGCAGGTTCATAAAATTGGTTTTACCACGTGGCTATGTCCCGTAGCCCCTTAAAAATGTCGGGTGATCACAAGATTTTGGAGGGCCAGATGAATCCATATGGCTGCCACAATGCCCCCAATTGTCCCAATTTCCAGGGACCCTCCCGGAATAGATCCAACAGTCCAACACTAAACCTTGGCTTTCAGGGTGGTATTCCATGACGGTACAGGTCGTATGGAATTGCTCCCTACCTGCTCCACAACTCGTTGCGCATTTTGTTGCATAGGCCGAGGCAGATCGTGTGGTGGAATTTGCCAAGCGTTATGTGGCTGAGGTGCCGCCTGGGAAGGAATGGGACGCATCCCTTCCACTCTTAGCAACCTCTTCTGGTCAAGATAGATTTAAACGATTTTAAACGCCCAAGTTCTGATAGTTTCTAGTGTGCGTGGTGCAAATCCAATCCTAAATAGTGGGAAATCAATGAAAATCAAAGATGTTCTGTATTTCCTGGGCTTATTATATTGAAAACGAATTGATTTGCCATGTCAATGGTTGGGTTTTAGGGCAAATGTACGGGAAATTGTGCTTTTAACTGCCATATACAGGGTGGTCCTGCAAATTGTATTCTTCCTTTGTGGCAATCAGCAGGGTTGACTGGTGACCCAACGCCTAGACACCTTCATGGAATGATTATTGTATTTATTTTGCTGGAAAATTGTGGTTGTATTTATTTTGCTCTCGCAGAGCTGCAAAAAGAGGAGAATCTGAATATATGCCTATATATATATATACATGTGTATCAACATATATGTACAATTATGTACATATATGTATATTATATATATATGGAAGTATTTGATGATGATGCAGCTTGTTGACTGGCAACTTAGGAACCATAAAGTTTACCAGAAACTCACCGCAGAGGTCTCCGAAAATCAGTGAGCCAGCGATTTCACCATGCGAAGATGGTGGTGGCCGCTGCTGCGATTTCACCAAAAAAAACAGGTTGGTGAAAGGTGACTCAGAGATAGCCTTTGTTCGGAAAAACCCTCTGGGCTATAGAAAAACACCATATTTTTTAACAAGTCAATCAGGGTTTTGATCATCTATTCTTTCGGGTGATTTCCATAGCTGTTGTTAGATAACCAGAGGGAAAGCTGGTACCGAGATGGAGGAACACGTGGTCCCTGCTTGAAAAAATACTTCACAAGATGATCCCTTACTGTATTGACTGACAGTGTTGAGGACGGGTTGGAATCATCATATGTTTTTAATCCACGGCGAAGTGAAAGTGGGACCTAAACCATGGGGTTAGCAAGTGGCTCACCTGAAACAAAATAGGTCCCATTCAAGTGATGTATCCCACCATTTCTTCCCATCAGATCTTTTCTTTTCCCTCAATCAAACACGGCAAAGCAACATCGTGCTTCCCATCCTTCAATATCCTTCATATAGTTCGATGGTTTCCACATTATTCCACATTATCAAATGATTGGTTTAAGGGAAAATCTACAGGAAACCATGGTTTTTACCATCAAATATAGGGCTTTCCTGTAAATTTTCCCATAATCCAATTCTATGACATTAACACCTCCATTCAGGGCTATGCTCCCTTGAGATACACCTGGTTCCAGCGACCTGTGACCTGGTGATTTTTTCGTGGCGAAGAGAAAGGCGCTTTGGAAGTGGAACTCCCGCCCTCCATTGCTTGGATTGATATGGGCGACTTGGTGTGGCTGTGATCACCAAGCAGTAATCCGAGAGAAAAAGATCCTTGGAGGACTGTTGAATTGATTTGCAATGAGTTTAAGTGATTCTATATTATTCTAGGTGATTCTCTCTATTTACAATAAAACACTGTTCTAGAATCATACAAGTATTGATCTAATATTATTGATCCAATATTCACAGCTTGCATATTTCTAGATTCATTTCTTCAACGGGATGATGGCCAGAACTGGACGCTGGCTCAGCCAACAGTTTTTCTCTTGGATGTTTTGGAAAAGCGTCATATATATATATATATAATGTGTAATTGTATGTATACAACTATATATATATATTAATATTATTACTATCATTATTTTTATTATCATTATTACTATGTGTACTGTATATGTATATGTATATTAATTATATATGTATAGTTATATTTACATTGATGTATATATATACATATGCATATACATATTCATATTCATATATGCATATGATAGTCTATTTTGGCCATGATGTCTCTCAAGGGTTTGAAATGAATAAAACCAGAGGATCAATGACATTTCTTTGGTCAATCCATTGCCCACATCGCGATGTGGGCCCGGGGGTACGATATGAGGAGCCCATGCGGCAAGAGGGTGCACCCAAGCGTCACGTGACAACCCCGCGGAGTTTCGAATGATTACCGCCCTGGTAAACTAAGAGTGTTTCTATGCAAGCCATGGCCTATTCATAGATGGTAAATTTTGGTAAATAAATTTACCATGATTTACCTATGAAAATGGTGATGTTGCAGTTCGCAAATTCGCAAACGGTGAGGTTCTGGGGGTGATATAACATGATTTAACATGACTGGTTGGTGGTTTGGCACATTTTTCCCATTTATTGGGAATAATCATCCCAACTGACTATATATACAATATTTTTCAGAGGGGTTGAAGCCACCAACCAGATGATATAACTACAATTTTCCAAGGGGCTAGAAACCAACTAACTAACATAACGAACATCACTGGGGGTCACCATGGGGCACCACAGATCCACATGGCCGTTGTCGCTGCGGGAGCCTGGCGTGGCGCTCGCGCAGTCGGCGCCCCGGAGTTTTGTGGCGACGTTGGACGACGCGACGAGGCGGCAGAAAAGCAGGACGGCCGCGATGGAATAGCTGCGCCATGGGGGAAGTGATGAGAGTTGACAAATGAATCGAAATGGGTACTCTCTGGTAAACATACAAAAAACTATGGAAAATCACAATTTTTTTTAATGGGAAAACCTCACTATCAATGGCCATGTTTAATAGCTGTCAGCCATTCCCAGAGGGTAAAGTAACTGAATGATCCCGGAGTCTCGGTTTCACGGTTTCACGAAAAACTTTAAAATACCACGTGGCTTTAGCCTTTTTGAATACCCCAGGGTCAACTAACATAGATGTGGGAAATCTTCTATGTTTTCCTGGGGAAATCATCTAGAATTTGTTAATGTTTCATCAAATTTTCCACATCTATCATCTACAAAAAGGTTTACCCTAGGGTAATTACCATGAGAGAGGGTTCCAGCTATGAAATGTGAGGTTGCAGTCTAGACAATGGTTTGGCTCAAATGTGCGCCCGCGAAACCCAATGACCCTGACCAAGAAATTCGCAAGGCAGTGACCTGCAAAGGTATCCCTAGAGATTGGATGGTTGGTTGATAGAGGGGTCAACCCATGTCATCGCCACCACCCCCAATAGGTATGTGATAATGATATGCCAAACCAGCCCATCTAGATAATCACCCGAAAGGACGTTGGTCGGATCAACAAAAAAAATAAGCTTCTCGGCCTTCAAAAAAAACAACATTCAGATACGCAGTTGGAGAAGCGTCCAGATGCTTAATGTTACCATTGCAAGCCTTAGCCTCAGTGGGGAAATGATGCCAATTGGTTGTGTGAGGATGTTTTAACCTAAATGTGTTGAGCTTTGAAGTTGAACTTTAGCAAACATTGTGATGTTTGAAAGTAACAATTGCTCTTGGTCTTTCAATAAGCCATCAATCCCAGAATTGGCTGCAGGGAAAGCTCACTGGAAAAACCCCGAAACAACGGCAATGTGGCACACACGACAATAAGCCATCCCCCATTTCACGAGAAGTGGAGTGGTATAAAATGTATGATTGGCTTTACCACATTATCACCCTCTGGTAAACAACCATAGCTATGGAAAATCACCATTTTCAAATATGTTGAATAGGTAGATCAACTTATGGTGCAATTTTCAATAGCTATTTTGACATAACCAGAGGGTAATAATTGTGAATGATTATAAAAAAGTGGCAAAAGTGGGTAAAACCATGCCATTTTTACCACCGTTTTGACTGGGAATGGTAACCATAGCACATAAAAATCCGTATCGATCCATAGCTTCCCCGGAAGCCATGCTGGAACAGCGGCTGCCTCCACCACCGACCTGGCCGCAGTTGCATAGCAAGTTCGGAGCATTGAAGCTGCTCGGTGATTTCCATAGAAAACCTGGTGATTTCCATGGAAGTTGAGATCATTTATGGAATTTATACTGGTTTATCATGGAATTCCTAAGAAATTTGTAGCTTATTTTTGATGGATGTCCATATTTTATATTGGTTTATAATGGAATTCATTGAGGATGGAATGGAATATGACCCAAGAAAAAGGTGCTTGGCAGATCAAGCATTGGATTTGGGGGGTGCCCCTCTTTTCAGACAAAATAATTTGGATCCAGAAATGCTGGATAATGGTGGTTTCTTGCACTTGGGAATCCAAAAATCAACGAGTGTCCGATTTGGAAAGAAGAGGTGTATATACAATTATATATATATATATATGTGTGTGTGTGTGTATATATATATATGTATATACATATATATGTATATATATATATATACATATATACATTATAAGCACTCATTGGATTTGGATAAATCCGCGGAACTTTGTGGATTGAAAATTGTGATTCATCCCCAAAAGCAAGGACATGAGACCAGCATAACCAGCAAACATTGGCATGTTTCCCAACATGCTACCACGTGGACAATTTGAATCACGAACATGTTAATTCTAACAGTCAAGAGTCTTACGTTTCAATAGCCAAGAGATTTGAACCGTTACTGGGGATCCATACAATGTTGGTGGTGCTAAGTCAAGTTACGTGTTTTTCAGCAGAAATGAGGCAGTTCAAAAAATGGCTGGTGAACATCTCAGGCGTCCTTCATGTTGATTCGTTGAAACCCCAAGTTTGGCTGCTGACTCGTGGCTTACGGCCTCAATGCTGAACATTGGTAAAATCGTCAATGTTGGGTAGGTCGGTTTTTTTGCCTATACGTTTTTAGGAGGAAGCGGTTTGGAACTTTGGGTACGCATATTCATCCCTATTAAATTGGGAGCCAAGGAGCTACCAGGAGTTGCCCAACCATGTGAGAATTGTATTTCCATGTCTTGCTGTTTTCCCCTGGTTTGCTATTCTTGTTTGAGTATTTTTGTCTAGAGAGCTCTGGGGAATATTCAAATATACGCAGTTGTGAATGATAGATGGCAACTTAAGGGATGATCAAGGTATCAACAAATTGCATGGTTTTCCATGCCAAGAATTCCTGGCGCTGACATGTTTCAACTGAACTGATGCAATGCAAAGTGCCTTTGGGAACAGCAGAGGCCGGAGGCATTGCAGGAGATACATTATGAGTTATAGAACCTTATATGGAGGTTTCCTAGAATGGTGGTACCCCCAAATCATCCATTTTAGTAAACCATTCATATACCATTCATTATATAATAGGTGTACCTCCATGACTCAGGAAACCCTCATAGTGGTGGATCTGCCACGGGTTGTGTGACTCAAATCACCAAAAATCTGCTGCGGACGCAAAGGAACGGAGTACCAAAGTATGTCCCGCAAGATGCTTTGATCGAGGCTGGGCAGCGTCCCATTGAAAATCCCTAGGCCCTAGGCCCTTCCCACTATTCGCCCTAGTATTTTCCATATATCCCGAACCCTAAAATGAACAAATTCAGTACTAAGCTAGGGGGTTCTGGGGGAGGTATTCAATCTATTCCAAGATGTCAACCAGAACCTGCAGTCATTGGTTGACCCCTGCATGGATGTCCAGCGTATATAAGAATGAGCAGACAATTTGCACATCCGCATGAACAACTATAATTAGCTCAGAGTTCAATAGATGTGATTTCATTACATTAAACTACATTCGATAGACGGATATAATATATATATAATATGATAAAGAATATATATATATACATATGTGATTATATATGGATGTCATCCCTCTCTTTGCCTATATGTTTTGGTAGATATCTATGCCACCCTCCCCTGCATCCGCCAGGCCTTCGAGACCGCCCAGGCCGAAACCACGGCGCGGATCCGCGCGGGGCTCAGCTTGCCCGCCTCGCCGGAAGCGAAGTCCAGCACGGGAAGCAGGCCACGGGGCGCGGACGCCAGGGGATGGCAAAGGCCAATAAAGGCCCCCGGGTCCATCCGGTTCCCCGGTTGGGTCTGAGAAATAGGATGTGTCTTGATTTGTAAAGCATTGTAAAGCCATCTAACTACATAGTTTTTGGAGGTAATTTGGACTTAGCTACATGAAAAATGCTGGGTTTCAGCATGGAAAATGGGGGAAAGCAATACGTAGGAAAGAAACGTCAAGTTTCTGGATAAATGGGCTTTATTATTTATTATTATTATTTGAGCAAGAAGAAGTCCAGGCGGCATCCCCAGCAGCAAAGGTGGTAGCTGCCCCGAACTGGAAGCTGCAACGCTGGAAAAAGTGGTATTTCACCAGCAAACATGGAGATATCATGGGGATATGGGGGCAGTTGAGTATCAATGATGGGGTTTGATGGAGTTTCCAAGTATCAACTGGAATATCATCGACCTATGATGGTTGTTCTGTTATGAAAAAGGGCCCTAGGGATACCAATTATCCGAGCAGTAGAATGAAATGGGGGGGGTATTTGATGGCTCGAATGGCCAAACTTTTCATGGTGAGTTGCTGGAATGTTTCCAGATAGATGATGATGGATGGACACCAACCACTTTCTGGGATGTATATGGATGTATATACTTTATCAGCTTGATGTTAATTATAATCAGTATAATTCATCCAGATGGGATGGGGCGATGGGGCAATGCATCCATTTGGGTCTATATTTTCAGCTGAAATACTGAGAAATTACTTGGAGCCTGTTGGACAAATGGTTTGCCACTCACTACCCTCTGGTAATTTAACGTAGCTATGGAAAATCATCATTTTTAATGGAAAAATCAACTATTAATGGCAATTTTCAATAGCTATGTTAAATTACCAGAGGGTACGTGTTCTCTCTGGTTTTCCAAAACCTCAATCCAGCAAGTCTTGTCTTGGTGACCCTTAGTCAATGGTTTGTTGCCGTGTTCAACTTGCTATGTTGATACAGATCAACAAATACACGGAGTGACCCGTAGAATCCATTAAAATCCGATTAAAACAGGTCTCTACTATAATCATATTAGATTATCAATCAATAAATAGTTTGAATCTATTATAAATCCTATTATCTATTATAAATCCTATTATAATCTCTATTAAATAGATTGATCATCAACGACTTTGCTCCGCATCTTTCTGGCGCCAGGTCCTTCTGGCCCGGGAGCCGGCGACGCTACGGCAGCGAGCCGCCGCCCTCCCCGTCGCGGCGGCTGCTGGGAATGGAACTGCCTCAACCGCCTCTGCCGCCCGTGGCGGGAGAGCTCAAGGGGAGATTGGAGGTGCGGAGCTTCCAGGAAACTAACAGTTTGCGAACGGAAATCACCATTTTTTGGTATATTTTTGTTTGATAGATTTGATAGACTATGGGGAAATCACCATTTGTTGTATATTCTTGTTTGATAGACTTTGGGGAAATCACCATTTTTTGTTAGATGAACTATCAATGAGCCATGTAGACCATGGCAAACTGTTAGTTTACCAGGCAAAAACTTGGAGAATGGCGGTTGAATGGGTACTATAGAATCTATAGAATATGGGATTCACATGGGGTTTAATGGTCTTTTAAAAACAACTGATTTACAATTGGGTAGATATCACTGTCTTATGGGATGTAATGGGGTATCATGGGTGAAATCTTGATATTTATAGGGATATCATCGTGAGCATCATAGTGGCAGGTGTTGATAATAGTAATAATATGGAATGACACCAATAATGCTGATAGATGATGATGATAATGATAGTAACAATTATAGCAATAGCCATAATCATAACCATAATCATAATGATCATCATCATCATCATCATCCCTGCGATGATTGACTTCCATACACCTGCAGCTAGGCTTTAGAGATGGATGCCAAGCGAGCCTTGGATTTCGCACTGGGCTTGGCAGTTTGTCGAGCCAAACGGCAGAACTATTTTCTGGAATAATTTCTGAACGGGAAACAACGGTGGATTTCCATAGCTATCTTAGTTTACTCCAGGGTACCACATTATTATTTGGATGCTGGTTTCAATATACTGATCTACTGGTTCTTTTTCAACCATACCAGCGGGATGATTGGGTGAGATGACGAGCAGATTTTTTGGGATAGGTTTTAATCGCCAACCATGTTGTTTTCACTCTAGAAACATGAATCCGGGGTGTGCTTTGGAAGTATGGCATAGTCCGGCATAGTCAAGTTCCCTCATGCAGCTGAATTCTTTGAAACGGGTGTGTGTGTGTGTGCAGCTATTTTGGTTGGAGTGGTTAGCACCTTTCAAGTCTTTCACCATTCCAAGTCTTGCCTCAGTGTATCACTGGTTGGTGGTTTGGAACAGTTTTTATTTTCCATAATATATGGGATAATCCTTCCCATTGACTAATTTTTTCAGAGGGGTTGGTCAACCACCAACCAGATCATCATTTCCTCAGTAAAAGTCCCGTTTCTGCTGCGATTCACTGAGGACTTCACCTCCAAGAGGTCGACGCTTGGAAAGACCGGTCGACCGGTTGACCATGTGACGTGTTACAACTGGGTTGATGATTGTTACATATGTGTATATGTTGTATTATGTTGTTATATTCATAGTATGTAACTATATAAGCGTGTATGTGTATATATATATATACATGTGTGTGTGATGTATGTGATGTATATGATGTTTATGATGCATATGTTAAACTGGGTGGCTTGAAGCAGCAACAGTGGTGGTAAAACATGGCACTTGGCAGGAAGAAGTGGTATCGAAACTGGGGGACAGGTGCTGAACAGGACGAACGTTCCGAAAAAAAAATGCTAAAGAAATGGGGCCCGGCCACATCCCGGTTCTGGCTCCGGGCTAAGACTGTGATTAGTTAGTATTATTATATAGCTATACATCTAAGATTCTACAATATTAACGCCCAACGGTTCTCAAAATCCATAGCCATATTTTTGCTGATGCCAAGTCGCAAGAACACAACTTTGCCGCATGACTTGCTGATGGTCCAGCACTGGGTACCAGGAACGGATACGTGGCATTTGCGCGGGCTTGCAGGACTCGGGCTGGAAGCTAGACTAAGGGTACCAAAGCACAGGAATCTCCCAAGAAAATGGTGGGATCTCCCAATATGTGGAGATGACCAACAATCATAGGGCCGGGCAATTTATAGCAACCCCACTACAAACCTCGCAATGGATTAGCAGTGGGGGTCATTCGAATAGAAAGTGTGTTTCCAGCTAACTCATGGGCCTCCGTAATGATAGTGTGAAATGTCCTGTAAACTCCCGCAGCACTTGGGCTTTTAAGCTGAAGATTTGACAAAGAGGCCTGTCTCTACGGTGAAGGGGAGATCTTCGGGGGATAGACGGCACCTGCATTAAGGGCTTCCTTGGTGTAGGATAGGTCCGTGCCCTTGATGGTCGAACCGGAACCGTGGAGGAAGACAGGCCGGAAAGCCAAGGAGGATCATTGGCTGGGGCTTTGTGACGGAGCCCTGGTTGAGCTGGCGGTCTATGATGACCGGGGCGATGCTCAAGGACGGCTAGTGGCCCAGCTGAGTTCAAAAGGAGATGCTGGAGCTCATGACGAAGGTGAGGTCTGGATGTCGAAGATCCTGGCTGTGGAGGACCCATACTTCGACTGGTGGGCTGACACTACCTATCCAGATCGCCGGGCAGCTTTGCATGCCTGTGCACGACAGGCTGGCAGATGCACAGTGGGAACGCTCTACAGAAATGCCTTGCACATGGATGTTTTTCGACTACTACCAGGTCGTAGCGCCATGAGTTTGAAGTGGCCGTCAGACGATGAAAAGGCCCGCATTGAAGCAGTGATCAACGCCTTATCTCCTCCTGAGAATGCGCCTGGGGATCGTTCCTCGGGTGGCAACCTTGGGAAGGGGGGAGGCGAAGTCGCTGCTGGAGCGGAAGGCATTGAGGGGCTGGCTGGAGCTCTTGGCACGGAGATGAGGGCGGAAGGAGGAAATCAGGCGCCTCGTGACGAGCCCCGTAAACGGAAGCATGCAGAAAAGCCAAAGAAAAAAGAGAGCGGAGAGCGACGTGAAGGGCTTGAGGCTGTCCTTCAAGGCCGTAAGGCTGCTGCCCCGGAGTTGTCAGCCCTCAAGCTGCCCCAAAAGAGTAAGGGAGAGAAAAAGAAAAAGAAAAGGAAGCAGAGGAGCCGTAGGAAGGAGAAAGAGGAGAGCCAGGGAAGTTCTACCTCGAGCTCCTCGTCGGGAGGTTCAAGCACGGAAGAGTCAGTTTTTCGACTGGCCGCCCTGCCGCAGGGGGTGGACAAGCTTCAACGCTTGCACCAGGAGAGGCCAGGTGTACTGGCAAATCTCACCCTGAAGCGCTTCAGCGAACTGCTGAGCAGGAGCGTAGGCGGGGGAACGGCCGATTCAGCCTCGGACCTTCCAGCAGTGGCCCGGGCGTACTTGACCCAGATTTACCTGGTGAAGTCACCCGAGACACAGATAGGACTGCGAAATTTGAGAGAGCTGCGGACTCTTGCAATGATGGTGGACTACATGGCGTCCAACGACACACTGAGGGCGATGGACGTGGCAGTCCAGCGGATGAAGTCCATCGAGGTCTTTGTGGCCCAAGGCAACTGGACCCAAGCGTCCCTGCTGGAACTTGTCCCGGCGGAGGGCGAACAACGGGCCTGGTTCAGGCAGGAGTTGAAAGCGGCGCAGCAAGAGGCGAAATTGGAGAGCCGTATGACCCAGGATCAATGGACCCGTCGACGAAGGGCATGGGAGCCAGCGACAGGAGCCGGAGCCCCGTCAAACGACGAAATGAAGACAGAAGGCGAAAAAGGAGATGCTCCACCGCACAACGGACCAAGGGTTCGCAAAGGAAAAGGCAAAGGGAAGAAAGGCAAGAGATGGTAAGCGGAGATTTGAAACTTGAAAGTCTCCTGAGCTAGGTCAAGCGAATGGAGGAGTATCAAGAACTTGAAGAGCTGGCACAACGGACTGTTGAAGCGATGGCCGAGCATGACGACCTGAAGGCCCTTCATCAGAACCTGAGGGGGCATTTCCTCGGGACAAGTTCGATGACCAAGATCGAAAAGGCATTCCTAAAGTCGCTGGTTCAGGCCGGTGAACTGCCCTGTGATGTGGCAGTACAGGAGGTCATCAAGGTTTGGAGCGTGCTTGAACAGGAGGCACCCCCGGAGTATGATAGTCACCTCATGCAGGTCCTGGGGCTTCCATCAACTCCTCTGAACTCTGTTTCCGGGGAGGTTGAAGGGCGGCTCTGGGGCACGCACCAAGGGGTGGAGATCAGGGTGTTGCCTAACAACTTCAGCGGTGTTAGCGGTGTAATCGTTGGCAAAGGCAGAAAGGACCAACCGGACTCCCTATTCACTGCCGAGCGCCTTGAGAAACTCAACAAGGATATGGTGAAGCATATGCTGAGTGGAAGGCGGCTGTATGTGACGTTGGGTAATGAGGAGTGGGCCAAGGAGCTTATCGACACCCTGGATTTGCCAGCAGGAGGATCGCCAAGCCTTAGTGAATGGAGGTTGGGATTGAAGAAGCTTTTCTCAAAGCCGCTGACTCTGAACCTGGCTGGGGTGATCTTGAAGACTTTGACCTTGCATCGCCCTGGCCACCTTGGGAACTTCGTGCGGAGTTTCATGCGCTGCGCTTTGGAGACTTTTCAGAAGTCAGCGGGCGCGGAGTTACTTCCTATGGCACTTCCAGGGGGAGGAAGAGAGGAAAGTGAGCTGATTGCCGCCCTCTCCGAAAGCGCCTTTGCTCCAGGCCCACTGACAGATGAGGAGCTGGTAAGCTACGAGGAGAAGGCTAAGGACCTGGGGAGAGAAGCATGGTTGTGGCTGCAAATCGCGTTGATGAATGCTCTGTACTGTGGGGGAGGAACCAGCCGTGTCCTGACCGAGACCATGGCATACCCAAAGGACTGGACAGATGCCCAGCAAGAAGTGGTGAAGAGGCAGCGAGAGATGGCTGCTGCATGGGTTCAGTCTGAGGATGACAAACTTGTAGTTGCAAGTTGGGATCAGTTGGCTGAGGATTTAGACCACATCTACACGGGGGGCCGGGTGAGCAAATCCTACCCTTTAACTTTGGAGGCGATTCGGCCGACCACCCCTGGAAAAGATCAAGCCGGACGGATCGAGCTTGCAGAAGTTGTGAGTGAGGAGATGAAGCCATATG
>CAMXCT020000805.1:0-157243 GCA_947184155.2 Cladocopium goreaui
TAATCCTCTGACATACCTGCAATAGAAGAAGTTGACGAAGCAGTTCTTCGCTGACGAGGTACTGAATCTCCGAATAAAACCTGTGTAGAATGTTCCATTGTACAACATGCAGTGCACCTTGCATATTCAGTCACCGGTAGACTCTTGAAAGTACGACAAAATCGGGTCAAATGAAACTTCTGTCCTTGTTCAGAAGCAAAAATACATTGCCCAATCTCAAAAGTCGAAGATGAAATACGGCAGATTTCACAAATTGTAAGCCCTCTCTTCACATTGTCCCAATCTGGATAACAACGACAACGGCGATCAAGATGATAACACCTCTCCGCAGTTCCAATGTACAAATGATAAGAAGACGAAGTCTGAGCTCTGTGCATTTGTCTGAAGTCTGACGTCTCATCCGATGTAGCCTGAGTATATTCAGCCTGAATTGTCGCATCCCTCAACTCTGGACTAACTTTCTCAATAACTGTCTTACGTTCCAGTGCTCCACAAAGCCAGAATATAACAACTGTCCCCAAAGATCCAATCATCACTCCAGTCAATGCAGAAAATAGCACCACAATGAGAAGCTCATCCATGGCTGGCGAACGCGGCGCGGCCGGCCCGGGCTACACGAAAAAGAAAACACACACACAACAGAACAAAACAACTGGAGTGTGAGCGTCCTGATGCGAGCACTCTCTCAACGGAGTTGATAGGCTCCTGAAACTAAATTGGTGTCATCATCTGATTCCTGATGACAAAACCTGAGAATTCACTTAGTGAAGTCTTCACTGAAAACTGTGCCTGACAATCGAATGTCCCTGAATCCGCTGTGAACCATGCAGACATGCAAATTCCACTGAACGGTTCAGCTGAAAAAGAAAACTGTACTTTCCTGAAGTCAAACTGCTGACATGAAATGCAAACTGATGCAAACTGCAGTCAATGACAAACAAAATCACGATGTTTCTTCCTGTTGATCAATCCAACGAAGTGCAATAGCACGACAATAGAATCTAGCAAACTTATATGAGTATCTTTCCGTCATCGAATAGTTGACCTGATTCAATGGAGCGTGGTCCTGAGTACATTTACACTGAAATCTCTTTCCAAGACCTGTGGCAAGTACTTGATCCGAACATGCAATGCGAAAGACTTTACCAATGGGCTGTCCCTGACTGGTTTCCAAACCCATGGCACTGCAGCACAATCCGCAAACTTTTGCATGTCGTGGTCAGTCAGAAACTTCTTCAATCTCTCGTCTGACCAAAAACGGTTCGACTTCGGAAGCTCCAGAGTCACAGCACTACACACATTGCTCATGCCCTTGATATATGAAACATATCTCTTGCAATGATCAAGAAGCCTGAAATACGCATCCTGAGCAGGTTTCCTGTCTTTCTTGGATAAGTCCAACAAAGGGCTACCCCCAGTACAGGGAAGAGAAATGTGTACCTGAATCAGTTTCTGTGAATCCGCACTACCGGAAGATCCCTCAGCAAAGCTCTTGGAGAACTTATAGGCCTGACGTTGAGTTGACGGAAGCTCCAAACCGGCATGAATTCCAATGTAACTGCATCCAAACTCCCTAGAAGCATTTTGAATCACTGAGTCAACACCACAAGCTAACTCCAAAATCAAAAGATTTCCACCTGAAACAAACATGGTCATACTTCCATCTTCAGACACGTTGCAAACACCTGAATGAGTTGGAGTACGAGATCTACCTGAGTTCTCACTGAGGCTTGGACTGACTTCGGTCCCATTAACAGGACCTGCAGGATTCGCAGCAGCCGCAGGGGCTGGATGTGCAGCTTGGGCTGGAGTCGTAGGCGCCGCTTGAGGTGTCTGTCCCAAACGAAGCTGACCCGTTCCGATGAGTCGGAACAATCGCAGATTCACCTGCGAGTTCAGCAGCCCACTCCCTTGGCATGCCACACAAACCTCTGTCTCTCCTCCCACTGGTGCTGGCGGTGGTGTCGGTGGCAATGGCGAAATCCCCGGAGCCTGTGCCCATTGATGCACACTCGGTGTAGGTCCCTCTCCTGCCACAGCGGAATCTCCTGCTGGAGATGTAGGTGTCGGAGCTTGCGAGCTCACCGGCGTCTGCTGGTGCACTGTCAGTGCTGACAATCTCCCACAACCTTGTGCTGCAACAAGATTGGCATCACCTTGTCCTGCATTGTCTGTCACCGGGGTCACGAGGTCCACAGTCGTAGGTGGCGCCTTTGCTGCTTCAGCTTTCGCAGGTGCTGAACCTCGGGCTGCAGCATCTTTGAGAGCTCTTTCTTCCGCAGGCCACAATGCCCTCTCCTCAACCGCTCGTTTCGGCGATGGTGTCTTTGGGATTGGCCTCACAGCCTTCCCAACCGAACCACGAGGCGCCGCTGGTCCTTCAGGAATCTCAGCCTCCTCACTGGTCCTCTTCTGTGGAGTAACTGGCTTAGCTGCTGCCTTCTTTGGAGGCGTAGTTGGTCTCCTCGGCGGTGTAGATAATCTCTTTGGCGGTGTAGATGGTCTCTCTGACCTTGACTTCAAAGCCTCTTCTGTCAACCGTCCTCCTTGAGGTTCATCTTGACTGAACTTAGGCGGCAACCTTGGTCTCACACTCGAAGGTGGGAGTCCAGGACGAGAGCGTGCCAAACGAGGGCTCCCCTGAGGCGGGGGAGGAGGTGGGGGTGGTAGTGCTTTCTTTGGAGCAACACCCCCAAGCACCGACATAGTCCCAAGGATGGCACCTCCAATCTGCGAGGCACTGTCATCTGGACCAATCTCATCTGCTCCCAATCCTTCACCAGAAGCTGAGGGCACCGAGCCCATATTCCCCTGGAGTCGCACCCTGGGGCGCGTTTCTTCAGGACCCACAAATTCGATTGTCCCTTGTGTCAAGCTGACTCGACGAGTTCTCCTTGGACAATTGGCACTCAAATGTCCCTTCTCACCACACTGGTAGCAAGTGCGAGTCTCAGTAGGGTACCTGGAAAAACCTGACTGTCCAGCTCGAAACTTCTGGTCCTTCTCAATCGGCCTGACTTCCATTACCTCTCTTCTGCCTGAAATAGGATCGAAAAAGGATCGAATTGGCGCTTCTCCTCCATGAGCTGGGATCTCGAAAACTGGAGCGGGCTGAGCACGCTCTTCCCTGGCAGCTTTCTGGATCTCTTCCCACTTTGCCTTCTGGCGTCGCCTTGTCTCCTGGTTCTTGAAGCGGTTCTTCCCGGGCACCTTGGCTGTTGTCCCAGGCTCTTGTTTCACTTTGACAATTTCTCTTCCGAGGCATCAACTTCGCAGCTGGGCGCTTCGGCATCTTCTTCACCTGGGGTCTCCTCCCAGATCCCGAAGAAGTTCCACCTGCAGGCTTCTCTCCTGAAGTTGTAGCTTGTCCACCTGAAACTGCTTCCTTGGTGTCCGGTGTTCCTGAAACAGTCACAGCTGGCTCCTGAGTACCTGATGCATCTGCTCCTTCTGGTGCAGTTTCAGTGACTTCCCTGACTCTTGCATCTCTTCTCATCACCTCACCAGTATCTGGATCCTTGCGAGGATTCCCTGTCGTGTAATCGACACGAGTCAATCCAGACACCATAGACTTGCTGTCCTCTTCTTCACCTGCCATCTGCGCGATAGCAGGACTTGGAGTTCGCGGGTCGGTCAAACTTGCTTGAGCAACCACAGCTTTCACATGACGAAATGATCTCTGATCTCCTGAAATTCCCTGTTCTTCTTCCAAAGCAAACAAAATCAAACGTTCTCCGCACAAAACGCAGTTCCTGTTTGACAAACATGAAATTGGTTTTGAATAACTGTTGTCACAAACGTCCAAGCAAAACCCAAGGATGTTCGAAATCAAACTGAAATCAACTTTCACAAATCCAAGCATGTTCCTGTAAAATAAAAACTTCTGAGTTGGCAAACACTTGGTAAAACAATCCGCTGGGTTCAAAGTTCCTGGCACATGCGACAAAAGCAAAACTCTGCGATCCATCAACTCCCTGAGCCAATAAACTTTAATCTCAATGTGTCGGCTCTTTCGTTGCAAATCAGATGCTTCGAGAAGCATTTTCCCTGACAAACTGTCGGTCTTGACGACCAGTGGAAACAAGTATGATACTCTCATAGAGTCTTCGTCATCAGACTCTGCTTCGTCATACCAAGTCCCCTGAGCGTCCTGAGGAATAATGTCAACCCATGGATACAAACGACCAAGCACAAAACCCAAAGTCCTGAGCAAGCCGATTCCTTCCTGAACACCTGACTGTAATGCAACAAGCTCAGCCTCACAGGAGGAGAGCGTCACAGCTGACTGGTGTCTGCTGAAACACTTCATCAAACACTGTTGAAAGATGAAGCAAGTTTCATGGGTGCAAACCCAGCATCTGTGTACACTTCCAAACCTTTCACATCGGGCAAAGTAAGCTCTTCTGATGGAAAACGCAATGCAACATCCATGTCAGTCATAAGGTACCTGAGTACAGCACGCAAACATTTTTCATGGGTCTCAAACGGTTGTGCCTGACCAGTTCCAAGCATGCTGACCAAAATCAACAAGTCTTGACGAGTTTGGCAATACCATGACAAACGACCTAGAACTCTGCGAAAACGTGCATGTCCTTCTGCTGACAATGGTTGGCCTCCTTCCTGTTCCAGAATGGGACGCAAATCCGGAAATGTTGTGCTTCCCTTCTTCAAATCAAACTCAGCAAAAGCTTCATCCAAGTACGTTGGATCCACCTGCATGTACAAAGCAGATGAGCCTGGCCTTCGAAAGATACTTCGACCAAGGAAACGCAAGTGTCCCCCTTTCAAACCAACGCGGCCAGTCTCTCGAACCTTGACATGAGCTGATAGTGCAGTCATAAGTGTCTTGAGAGCTGATTCCGAAGTGGTGGCAACAAGCAAATCATCGACGTACGCCATGATGACGATGGGTGCCTGATCTTTGCCAACCATTCGACCAACATACAAACAAGGCTCCACAGTACCTGAAACTACTCCAATACTCTTGACAATAGATGAAAAGAAAACGATCCATGCCTGAGAGGCAATTCTCAAACCGTTGATGCCTTTCTCAGCCCATAGAAAAATTGGTTCTCCCTTCATAGTTGACATGGATAGTGGCATCCGGAGAATTTCTGGTCGCTCCAATGGTGAGTTCATAAACGCCTGAGAAACGTCCAAACCTGCCAAAAACATGGCTTGATTTCCAACCCTCCACGCCCCACAGGCGACTCCAAGAACCATCCGGAGTGCCTCAATGCTGGGTGTTGGGCTAGAGATGCCCATACTTCTGGCAGACTGACCACTTGCAAAGTCCTTTGCAACGATCCTGGCGCGCACACCTTCCTGAGCTTCCTCTTTCTCGTTGGTCACCCACCTGGTGCCGATGATGCGCTGGCCACTTTCTCTTGCCACATTCTCGGCAAGAACCTGACCTGCACCAACAGCGGTGAGTCCACGAATCTCCTTCTGCATGGCCAAAAAGGTTCCTTCAGCTGGCAAGTCCCTGAGCGTGACATCAGACACGGCTCCACTGGGCTTCCAAAGCTTGATCTTCTGACCACAGAAATCCATGACGACAAACTCATTGCAGTAGCCATCGTACTGAATTGACTCCACTGAAAACCGATCTCGTTGAACAAGTTCTGGTGATGTCAACATACCCACATGATATGGCTGTGCCATGCAAACGTCAACCATGGGCATGTCGCCAACGTCCTCAGTGGCCATCTCAACGTCCGCAGGCTCGACTGGGTCCGGAGCCAAAGATGGAGAATAAGAACCATCTCTCACCCCACCTTCCTGTACCGGAAGATCCTCCAGATCACCAAGCGATGGCTTGGCAGTTTCTCCTGACACAAACTCAGCTTGTCGCTTGCGACAATCGGCAGAGTGCCGGGTACCTGGAGCATTCATACCTGATTCACAACTTGGACAACGGCGCGTCGGGGTCATCCCAGCAGGCAAACCTGGGATGCGCGGCAATGGTCGTGAAGGCACGGCCACAGCCGGGTCATTGGGCTCAACTATTGGTAGTTGTTCCTCAGGCTTGTCGGGCAAAGCTGGCACTTCTCCCTTCTTCTGGTTACGGATCCAGTTCCAATAGCGCTCACAGCACTTCTTGGAATGTCGACCTTGTCGAGTGGCACATGAACTGCATCCTTCAGTTCGTCCATGAGCATCAACCCAGTGTCGTGGAGGCTGCACCTGATCTGGAAGTCGTGCAAACTCCTCTGGCAAAATCTCAATGGGTGCCTGATCAACAAGCGATGGACGATCACCTGAACCTGAGTGACAAACAAAACGTTCAATGAGATCTTGTGGATATTCAATCGGAAAAACAAGTTTCAAACTCTTGGCTTGGAAAAACTTCAGTTCATCAGCAATTTTCGCACAAACAAAATGAGCAAACGAGTTCCTGACAGGATACAAATATGCAGCAGTGACAAACCGTCCAATACTGTCAACACTTTCTGGGGTCTCTGCAAGAACCCTAGAGCAAAACATGGCGGAAATTCGAGTTCCTTCAGATGTGTTCCTGAGCAATTCCTTTCCAGTCTTTCCTGTGTTCTGGATCTTGCCGTGGAGGTTGTGCATAGCAGTCACATACCTGGAAGCGGCCTCCCAGGCAACCAAGCTGTCGACCAAATCCAATCCGGCCTTGGCCAGTTCCAAGCGCAAGACAGCAAGAGCTTCCTTGACTTCTCTCACACCACGCTCAACTGATCCAACCGTATCATGGTTCTGAGGTCCAGCTTTGTTCACAGTATACTCCCTTGGCAAACCAGATCTCCTCAGAACAGTTCCGACTTCGTCCTGAGCATCTGTCCTGAAATCAACTGGCGGTCCTTCCAAAGTCTCAAGCAATCCAAACTCAGCTAAGATCTGACGCAAATGCTGGCCTGTCACCTGAACATTCTCGCTCACCGCAGTGACACCAAGCAAACCTGAAAACACCTGACGCAGCAAAATCATCTTGAACTTGCTCTCAACCAAACCCAAAAAGAAGAAATCCACCTGAACTTCAAGGATTCTCTCACGCAAACTTCGCCTTGGTGCTCGAGAAACTCCTCGTCCCTGTTGGCATTCCAAACAGTGTGGATCAAACGGGTAATGGCCTCGAAGAACATGTTGACGCAACTTCTCCTGACTTGACAGCTCAACAGCTCCAACCATGCTAACTTTCAAACCCTCTGGCTCGACCACTGATGACTCAACCAACTCCATCGGCTGACTGCCATCCTTCAAGCTCGGTTGTGCTGCCCTGCATGCTCGTAGCCACGGAGTCCCTCCCCACAACAGCACGTCACTAATGAGCGTTCCACTGTCCTCGTGGTAGAGGTACGTCTCTCCAGGTGACTGAATCACACTCCAACCCTTCTTGACCAACTGAGTTGTCGAAATAATGTTGTGTGACACATCCCCAATACAACAGGCCAATTTGAATGATTGAGTTTTCTTCTTTCCAGATGCCCCAGTCACAACCTGAAATGCCAAACTTACCAAAACATTGGCCCTCATGTGAACTGGAGTCCCATTCGCTGCATAGTAGGTTTCCAATGCTCCTGCCGAATCCTCCTGAGCCTGGCAACGATACATGCCCTCATAGTTCTGCGACAGCACCGACGTGGCAGCTCCAGAATCTAACAACCACCAAGTTCCCTCTGAACTTGAAACCTGTGATGAAATGAGCGGCATCATAATCGCTTCTCCAGATTCTTGCTCTTCTTCTTGAGGTCCTTCGGCTGAAACTTCATGCATCTTTCCCTTGCGACCACCTTTTCCTCGTCCAGCTTTCGCTGCAGGCTTGGCCTTGGCTGCACCTGAACCTTTCCCAGTGCTCGAAGACGGAGATGAACTTGCAGACTTCGGACTGCTGGCTTGGCAATTCGCGCCAATATGCCCGCTCTGTCCGCACTTGAAGCACTTCACACGACCCATATTCGTGCTGCAATCCTTCTGCATGTGTCCAGTCTTGCCACACTTTCGACATTTCACTCCTGAATTTTTGTTGATTGCGGCAGTGTTGAGCCACAGCTCACTCTCTGGATCCCATTCCCACTCCTCTTCGGCACCTTCGGCGTAGTAGTCCTGCTCATCTTCGTAGCCATAGTAGGTGCTCCAGTCACCTTCGGCTTCCAAGGCGTGCATATTGCGGCCTGATCCTCCACCCAGTTCTTGGAACAACCTCTGCTGTTGTTCGAACTTCAGGGCTGCTGATCTGTAGTCAGTATAGCCCTCACCTGACGCATGCAAAACGACGTAGTTCTTCACGTCACTGGGCAAGGATCTCAGCAACATCAACGTCAAGTCGACCTGTTGCAAATCCAAGCCAGTCTTATCGCAATGCTGAGGCAAGGTATCGATCAACTTCCGATACTTGGACAAACCAACGTCCATCTGTCGGACTAGATCACTGATCTGTGTAGGGCCACTCTGTGCCTTAAACGTCTTGGACATGAACTCAGACCTGAAAAATGCAGCTTCCGCTCTTGATCTCAAACTGAACTCCTTTGCAAGCAAACGCAACGCCTCAAAACCAGACGTTCCTCGCACTGCCTGAAAAGAACCATCCATACCAATTCCTTCTGAATAGGCCTGTAGGATCATATGAGCTCGTGGATATTCCGCAAACGCCTGAGTTAGGATGGCCAGCAACCTGGCACTACGAAGTTGCTGTGCAGGTTTCAGATTCGTCATGTGCAGTTCGTGCGGCCAACTCAGCGCACTTTCAAGCTCCCACCCAAACGTATCACTTGCCAAGGCTACCCAGCTTCTCAAAGACTGAACATAGCCGGCAAAACCCAAAATCTCCTGTTCACGTGTCTTCCAAGTTCCATGCTCACACTTGGGCAATGGAGGAAGCCACTTCTCACTCTTAGTAAAGACATCCCTGTCATCCTGTGACGACGCTTCACCCTGAGTGTTCTGTGCAGTACCCTGCCCCTGACGAACTTCACTAATCAGTCTCTGAGGCGACTGCTGCAAACCTGGTGGCTGTTCCACAGTGTTCCTTGGAAAATTGGGTTGTGGACTGGTGGGTGGACGATCTCCAAATGATGACAAACCACTTGAGATAGAAGGTGATGTTTTCGCAACTGGTACCTGAGCTGGTTGTGATGCAGCTTGCTGCACCTGTGCCTGAGCAAACACATTCTGTTGATGAACTACCTGTTGTTGCAAACCATTCAACCTCATGTTAAACTCACCCATAGCCTGGTTCAAACTCAAAGACACTATTTGAGCTATCTGAGTCATCTGCGCAGTGGAGAAAACTTCTTGCTGTCCAGTTGGACTTCCTGGCATACTTCCACAACCACTGGCAGCTTTCGGCGGTGGGGGTGGTATAGAGGCATAAGGTGCAGTTGCCCCTCCAGGCAAACCTTGTCCGCCCTCCGGCGAGTTCATCCTGAAACGTTGAGGTCCTTGTGCAGGCTGTTGCTGTTCCTGAGTCGTAGGCGTACGAGTGGGACTTCTTTCCCTCTCTCCACGCTGTGTCGGTACCTGACCCGCACCGCCGCTTGCAGATGCGTCGGCCATACCTGAAACACAAACAAGATTCACGCAAGACCTGAGCAAAGTATAAACTCACAAACACGGTTCCTGGATCCACAGACAAACCAAGATCACACAGATCTGTGGTAGGAGCACGAAGCTCCGCTACCACGTAAAACTTTGCACCGCTAAGTTGTGCCTTGAAAACCAAAACAAAACCTATCGCGATCAAAGTTACCCAAAGGCTTTTCCACAAATAAACAAACGTGAGTCAAACTTTCCGTGCTCTCTCGCTCAAATCACTCCAGACAACAAGCAACGCTTCAACACACACTCTGTTTCTCTCGCTCGGGCTTGAGCCAACGAGTATCGTTGACCATTCAGTTCAAATACTGTTTAAAGGTGACAAAAACCAAGGAGGGGTTTTTGTCTAAACTGCAAACTGGATTCCAGTCTTGACGAAATTCCGAAAAGCGATCCACTGAGGATCAAAAGCTTTCATTCGGTTCTCAAACCCATGCAAGATGTTGAAATATTTCCAAACTGTTCAAATAATGTTCGGTTTCCTACAAAAACATCACAACTCTCAACTACAAAACGAGACGAGTGCAACCGCAGTGTCGGTTGTGCTCGTTGAGCGTCATGAGATGCTCTATGAAGCATCGATCATCCAAAAACGTCCAAAAGTATATCTTCTACAGATGATATTCGGTCAAATCAAAACTACAAACTACGATCTGTCCATTCACAATCGTTCCAAGTCAAAATAGGCTCGTCCATAGACGATACTTGGTGAAATCAAAACTGTGCAACGTCACTGATCTCTCAGCGCTATACCAGGTAGGATTTTCACACATGAGGCGCATGATTGCTGAGACAAAGAGTGGCCCGGGCGCACTTGTTTGTGAATCCCGTTTCCCATGTTGGGTGTTTGCGCCACTGAATGGGTTTCATTTTTACAAAATTGCCAACCTTCTTCTCTTCCAAACTAGACTGGGGCTGGTGTAGGAACGGTCAATTTGCACCTCCCAAAATATTCCACCGCTGCAGTCTTTCAACCCCATGCCGCATAGAAATTATATGAAAAACATGCATTTCGAATATGAAATGGTTGGAATTGGATCAATCTAAAAATCAGTATATTGCGAATGGCATGGCGATGCTTCTGACAACAGAGACTCGCCCGAGTCCCTTTTTGCTTGCCAGGCTGCAGTAACTGCAAAACGACCATGTCCACCTCACAGTTGACTAAAGGTACATCTCGCAGTAGAGCTCCACTCTGTTTTGAACTTCTGTTTGCCTCTTTCTGGGCGTCCAGAGGGAATCAACTTCCCGCCCAGGGGAAACGGTGGGAAGGAAGAAAAAGAAAAAAAAAACACCTCTCTGTACACCAGCTCCTCAGCAAGCACAGGAATCGTGAAGCAGAGTGCAGAACGTTTTGCCCTGAGAGGATAGACTAGCGGTGGGATCATCACTATGCAACTGCCATGCGACCCTTTCTGTTCCCAAGGGTACCTTGGGTAATGGAAAAAATAATGGATAAAGTTTTTCAGTGACCTGCATCGAGTTGCAAAGGCTCCTTCAGACTGATAAAAACTACGAAAAAGAAAACGGTTTAATCTTTTACTGTCTCTGAATCTCGTTTTCTGTCTGTCTGTAGTTTAGTCCTGTAGCGTGCCATTTTCTCTGACCCTCCGATCTACCTGCGCATTGTAGTCCACTGCACAAGCACAAGCTTGTAGGTTAGTTTTTTTGCGTCTTCGGTGCTCCAGGCCTTTCTACTCGAGTGCCGTACCAATGGTAAGGTGCAGCAGGTCGCGCTGAATAACACTGCCCTTCAGCGCTACTTGCCACTTAGATTGTTACCTTGTCGAATGAAGCATCTCATAGTAGAAACGAATGGATGACACTTCCCTGTCCATGCAGGTGTCCTCGTGGCTCAGTTGGTAGGGCGTCGTTCTTGACGACGCGGACAGACTGCCGGTGGTGGTTCGATTCCCCGCTGGTCCGCGAGTAAGCCTCAAGTGGTGACCCGCCGAAAGGCAAAGGGCGCCGGCCAAAAAAAAAGACACTTCCCTGTCCATGCTCAGATGCCAACAAATGCTGGGTAGTTATTGCTGACTCGCATGTCTTAGGGAAAGATATATCTTCTCTGCTCCAACCATAATGGTTACCATCAGCACACTACCCAAGCACTCAACCCCTAATCGCCCACCTTGTAGCTAACCCTGCGGGTGGATGTTCCACAAAACTGGCCAAATGGATAAAGGTTGCTCCCAGAAATAACTCTTGCCCAATTGTCATTAGTCCAGTTTACCACATTGAAGAAGGCCTTGTTCTAATAGTTATTGCCGTGTTGGTAGCAGAGCCAAGCTGAGCAACGCCTATGCTTAGAGTTGGTTTCCCACTATCATTTGCCAGCCGGCGCACTATCTTAGCCTAAGTTATAGTACTGCAATCAACGCGGATATACGAAACTCCGCAGAATTGCCCAATAAATGGGGTTCACTCCCGGGTGATGGACATCACTTCCACACGACACCGCTGAAGATCCATGGCCATGCGCCACCGACGCAGGACAGAGAAGTACCACAATGACGCCTCCCTCGTGCGGAGTAATTGAGCCGGTAGGACATTCAGTGCCGCCAAGTTCAAGTAGATAGTGCTCTCGCCGCCCATTGCACCTCATACTCAGAGCTTGATAGCCTAGAGTGCTAGCAGTGTAGGATAGCTGCTATTCCCAAGGGTACCTTGGGTAATGGCGAGATTCTTAACTACTACTCCGAAATGCGGTACACTGCCCCAAACCGGTGCCATCTTAGTGTTCTGTACTTAATTCGCGCCGAAACAGCCTTTGCCTTGCCTTATATGCCAGACGGCGGCATGCAGCCGTGAAGCTCTCTTTGGCCAGCAAGTCTTGGCGCTGGTGTCCTGGACGGAGTCCAACCGGAGCACCAGGCATTAGTTTGCGATAGCTCGTACACCTGCGCGTCAAGTAAGCTGCTCTTGCACGGTCTTGCCTTTTTCTGCCAAGGCCCATGGCCTAAGGATCAAGTTTTTGGGCCACAAGTGTTACTCCAAAATCTATTAGCACAGAACAGCGCAAACTCTATGGGCGTCAACAATCAGTCACAGGTAGCTGGCAAGATTTTCTGGCAAATAAGTTCTTGCACAGACCAGCCTCTTGGACAAACTACCCTCTAGGACATCGCAAGAGCTCCCAACGAAGATCAAGGACCATGTTAAATGTTGATGGAAGTACTTCCGCGCATCGATGCACTTAGGCCTCTTCGGATTGGTACAAGGCACAAAAAGGAGCTGTGGCCACGGTGAGCTCTCCAGTTGCCGCATTTGAATCGGAATCACCATCTGTCCAAAGGAAAGATATAAAAGGTATCCCTTTGACCCACAGCTGTGCCCGATAATTGTAATTTACCGCATAATTTCAAGCTTTTTCACTTTTTTCGGGCATATCCTTTTGGAAGGTTTTGATTGCGGGCCTTGTGACAAATACTGAGTGACCATGGAACTATTCAATAATTTTTCAGAGATTGATGAACTCCTCAGACATGCTGCTAACAGCTGCTGGAAAGACTGGTGTTTCCTAATTACTGGTGGCATAGCTCCAGCCAATGTCCTTGGCTCTGTACCACAGGGGTGTTTCTCTAGTCATTGGCTGCCCTTAAGTAATTACCTGGGGATGACACTACACCAAATACTATTACATTGTTGTAACGGCTTCAACATTTGCCTCCTTACTGCCACAGTCCAATCTAGACTTCCAAGTATGCAGGACGCTAAGAATAGCCGAATAGCCACTAGGGCCTCAAAACATACTATTGACATGTTACAGTAGGAGGTGCGTAAGTGCATACTACCTGTCTATCTTTGTCAGTGCGTCCGTGAAATTTGGCTAGAGCTTACCCGCCTCTGTTTTTCCTGTCCACCACCCTGTTTGCTGCCGAACGTCCATTAGCGCTGTACAGCATTTCGGACCTGATTCATGCACAGGGCAGCGCGCAGCGCAACTGCTGACCATGTTCGTGCCTTACTCCAGCAGCTCCTTTTTGTCCATCGTGTTAAACTTTTGGCCATGAGATTGCAGTACCAGTTGGAGGAAACCATGGATGACCTGGACGACATAGGGTTTGACGAGCAAGTACTAAGCGGAGTATTACGAACCGCCCACCTGGAGATCAGTGCATTTATCGCCCGCTGTGACCGAACAATGCTCACGACGGAACAACGCATCCTACGTATACTACGGCGATGAAGTGCGGAGCAGTAATGTACAGATAGAATTTTTCAACTCGGCTACACTGAGTGCCCACCTGCTGCCAAAAAACAGTCAAGCAGTCAGCAATCCGTACTCCCTCGAAACCACCCTAGGCCCCCTCCAACAGGTGAGTCGACACATTGTAGGTGTACCCCCCCGCTTAAGAATAGAACGGATTGAAACTGCTTCCCGCACTCAACCATCTATCTCAGCAGTCCCTCATGCCTTCACCCCCCGCTGTGCCCCTCACATCAGTAGGAACATGACACATGTGTCTTTCATTCCTCCACTGTTCCCAAGGGCACCTTGGGTAATGGTGAGGGTTCAGCTTCGCTTTCACCCTACCAGGCACTCATCTCACATGGTTCACACACTCATGACTGTCACCCCTCCTCCCAATATCCTGACGGCCATATATCCTCTCACTAATGTGTACTCCTTGCTGATAGTGCTCCTCAGGGTCCATCGTTTCTAGCATATCTTGCACAGGTAGTCACCTCCTCCTGTCATGTGCTGCTGCCCCACCACTTGCCCTGCCCCTTGCTACCTCCTCCTGTGTCATGTCTCTACTACCGAACCACAATGCACCTTCACTCCAATCCTGTCACCGGTTACATGTTGCACATACTTCCCACCGTTGCAGTGTCTGGTATTTTGTCAACTGTGCCTGAACCGAACATGATTCACTGTCTCCGTCAGCAGCCGTTGGCTCGAACTGTGAGGACATCGCACCTGCATAAGCCAGTGTTGCCTGGATCCTCATTGACCCCAACTTCTAATTTGCTCGCCCGTTCATACATTCAAGCCAACACGGGGTTCTCGTTGTTTGGCCGCTGCCCGCAATAGCGAGTGGTTCCTGTCGTTTGGTCTAACCATACGCCGTGCAACTGCCTCCACTCCGGAGAGTGCTGCCACTGCAGGGTACCTGCTGCTGGTATGCCGAAGCCAAACCCTTTTCCGTCTGGCCAAATCAATGTTTCTGATCAACACCTACTGGACATATCGGCTGGAATGAATTGGGACATGCCAGCAGCCAGCAAAGTTCGCTTTCTTGCAGTGAGGGGCACAATATGGGTAGGAGATTGCCAAACAACATATAACTTTACGCTGGTAGAATACCACTTGCCTATTGACGAGGTGCCATGGCTTCTCTTTTCTACTCTTGCAGACGTTCTTGAGAAAGAGTTTGACCCTGCCTTTTGGGAGACCGTTAATTACGGCCGGAAAGAGAGGTGGGGCTTTCTTGAACCACCCTGGGATGGGAAAGTCTACGGTGCTGCGCCACCGTATACCCAAGTCCGACTATCCATCTTTAATCGTGACGCTCACACCATGCGAGTTGTGCAACCTTTTGTGTGGAACCATACCCACCTGAAAGTTCACCCGAACGGAGCAATGATTTTCCATGAGCAAAAGAGATTAGCTTTCCTGCTGCCTTTGATCGTGGAAGCCCATGAGTTGCTACCGCCTAAGCCATTGTTCTGGGTCACTGATGACAATACCATCCCATTGTGGAGAACCACCCTGTGGACGCATGAAGAAACTGTACAGTGGTTAGCTGAGACCGGAGAGCCGTACCCACCTGAGCTACGAGATGAAATTCAGCCACGCATTGACCGACTTAAATCTTCGCAGCATGTGAAACGGGCACTGCCTCCGCCTCCGCCGCTACCAACCAGGTGGACGGAGCGATCCGCAGCAAAGCAGCCAGTACAAAAACTGCAAGCAGACACTCCACAGGACCCCAAGGGTACTCAGAGCACGCCACAGCAAGTGGCTGACCGAGAGCGGCAATATATGGAATTGCAGTCTATCATTCATCAGGCGATTTTTTTTTCCTCCGGTTTGGCCGATTCGCACTAGGCACGGTCCTTACAATAGCGTAAGCGGTGAAAAGCATTTAGAAAAAGGACTCGTGTGGTCCAAAAACGTGGGCAAATCATCACATCAACACAAACAAAAAACCAAACAAAAAACGCAACCAAAACGACCCGCAAATCCCCCAGCCAGATTTGCGTTTCGCCATAAAGCAAACAGCGAAGCAACAAAGAACGGGGCCGGGCCCAAACAAGAACCAAACCAAACAACTTGGGATTTGCCTTGAATACAGTGACCTAAGCCACTGTATTGTCATCAAAAACATGCAAACTAATTAAGTGCGGCAGAGCGAAAAATTAGTACACGATCACCCAGATTCTAATCATCCATACAACCGTGACTGTCACTCCAGCTCTCTGAAAGGTAGGCAGAGCAGGAATAGCTGACATTACAGCTCGTATCAGTTGCCATTCTCAATGTCAAAGTTGGTCCTATGATGATGAGTGAAGTTGGAGTCCAATCTCTGTAGTAAGATACTGCCGCAGTGGTGATGTGACTCAATACCCCCCTCAAGGGGGGTAGGGATTGACAGCCTGTAGGTCATGCAGGACAATAACTGTAATTCATCCCAGATGCTGTCATATCGTAGGAAGCCAAGAGGACCTGAAACGGTGCCAATGGTGAAAGATCTCCGCAGATAAAAAGGATCCTCTCCGTAAGGTCATTGCAGATGAATAGAATACACTCGTGCAGAGGGAAGGCTTAAGCAAAGAAAGATTGCTACTCAGCGACCTGTACACAATTGCGCCGCTCGCACATGGCAATCGAGCTCAAGCCACAAACTTGAAGAGGTGGCTAGGTTTGCTGTACCAGCACCAGATTGACTAGCAGGATTCACAAGGTGTCATCGTCCCAGCAAAAACTGCTGCAAGTCAGATGTTCCAGAGGTTCGCAGTGCATCTCACATAGGGCCACTCTCCCCCTAGAGTGAGCCATGAGCAGAATCACGACGTCCCATCAGCGCACCGATCCATGTTGGCAGGCTTTGCTGCACTAGGGCGCTCCAGACTGAACAGCAGGAAGCACCACTGGACAGCGCCAGTAGTGCTCACTGCAGTGCAGCCTGGTCCATGGCTCTACCGGGGATCTACCGCCCCTCCCGGAGAAATCGCAGAAACAAAACAGAGCGAGAAGGGCCCTCCCCAGACAGCCAACGAAAAAGCCACATGAATCAAACAGCCCAACACCGCAAAAAGACATAAAAGAGGTAAAACGGAGAGGAGGGGACGGTGACAGGAATCTGCCCCACCGCGAACGAATTCAGAGTAACTAGAGATAAGACCAATGTAGTGAAGGTGAAATGACAGAGCAATGATGTAGAGCGGTAACCTCAGTATCCAGGCAACAGGTAAACCAGAAGACACAACAACCACCAAAGAGAACCCTGCCATCATGGGGGAAAGCAAATCACAAAAGGGGGGAGAGGCCAAAACAAAACACACACAACGACACCGGCCACACAGAAGGAGCGAGGAGAGGAGCCAGGAGGCAGCAGAGGACAGAGGGAGAGGGACACACCCGCACCAGAAGGGGTACAAACGTGCCTTAGCGGAGTTCAAAAAAGGGGCCAAGGATCATACTATGATGAATACCTCAGTGAGGGTGCACACAGCACTCCAACAACACAGGAAACATGGTGTAGAGGGAACGAGCCCCACACAGGGCCAAAGGCCTTTAGTGCCATGAGACACAATGAAGAGGGGAAATCAATGCACAACAATCACTCCAAGCACAGAGGCAAGGCAACCAGGCCGTCGCCGGAAGCAACGATACCCAGAGGGAGGGACCAGTAAAACCTGGACCAAGGCGCCAAGGAGGAACATCCGAGGGGGAGTGAGGGTCACGTCAGGCAGGGAACAGTAACCACAAACCGAAAAGGACAGAAAAAGGCACCAACACCTAATGTAGCTCTGCGGATGGCAAAACCTAAGGATGAGTCAGCGAATTCAAGTGCCTTGGTTGGTGGAAGGGGTGGGGGAGTGGGTGGCTAATCAAGACTACATCTGGGGACAACAACAGCATCTTCACCCATCGATGATTGTCAGGCAAAGACTGCGAGAAAGCGAGTGCGTGCACTAGGCTTCATGGCAGAGGCAACCTTAGGACAAGCTAAGCTCTCGACGGGACAGCACATTCAGAAAGCGGGTATTAACGAAGCCATGCGGCCCGATCTGTTATGCCTAAGCTGGCACTCGCACACAAAGCCAACTGTGGCTCCCAACTGATGGAGAGATCTGGGTTAGTTGGAGCCAGGCATGTGTCGCATGATGAGCCTAACAATTATAAATGGGGAAACTGTGTCTCCTGCTGCATACCAGTGCACCTGTCACGTCTTTGGACAGACACACTGGGTATGAGCAGTACACTTAAGTAGATGTGACAATTGAACCAATTAGACACGTAAGTCATCTTCCACCACCGTGATTGATGAAACAAAAGCCAACCAATGGGTGAAAACCCAGAGTGAAACAGAAAAAGATAAGGGGAGGGGGGAGAGGGGGTGGACACACGAAGGAAAGTGTGATACTGGGGGGTTGAGCTGGGGATCATGTCATACCTCTCGTGAAATGTTCCAGATGGTGTTTTTTGTCTGCTGTAATGGTGTCATACCATTCATTGGTGAGCCCAAATGAAACTGGGTTCACTGCTTGCTGGGCAGTAGCACGCTGATGAAGCGCTCTGAGCGCCCTTCGATGTTCATCCAGATCTTCCGGAGGGACCCTCCGGCGGACTCGCCTGTCTGGGAAGTTTCGTTCCCGCAGGTTGGTTTGCAAGGCATGTTCCGCTATATAGACTGCTGGTTGCTGGAATAAAACTCGCTCCGCAAATCTGTCGAGATGGACTGTCCACTCAGCAAACATGTGGCTGTGTGACAGTTGCTTCCTGAGTCGCGCCTCTGTTTGATGAAGGCTCCCATTCATATGCCACAATAGTAAAAGACTGTAGTTGGAAGGCCAGTCAAGTGGGCACAGTGTGGCTGTTTCTTTCCATTTTTCAGGGGTAAGCCCTTCTGGAGAGGGAATAATCACTTCAAGAGTAGTACGATTCGATCCAAGGGGTTGGAGACCTCGCAGCATACATGGTTCAACGAGCCCTGTGGTGTAGCCATTGATGAGCTCCTGGAAGCTTCCAGCCATTTGAAAGTCTTCATCCAACCCCCGGTGAAAACCAGGCAAATTTTTAGCAACAAATTTAACTGCTTGGAGCAGCTGCTTTTCTCCTTCCACGGGAGTCTCGTCATAGGAACGTTTCGGGCACGTGATGTTGATTTCTTGAGGTTTCTGTGCATTCTCAGGAGCATTCTCGAGGAGTTTGGGAGCAATTTTACTGGCCCAACTAGCCGGAAACCATGCCAAGAGGGCAGAGGCGCCACTCGTAAGGTCCACTAACCCAGTAGTGCGCCGATGCGGTCGATCTGTGACTAGGACTTTCACAGGGCCACTCGGCGCTCGACTCCGATTCACTTCAGAGCTCTCGCGGGCTGAGCCAATGAGTTCAGACAGGATGGGCCGAAACCAGTAAGTGGCATACAAAAGGCATTCAGTTTCTGGAGTCACCATGGATTCAGCCAATCTCATCAACGAGCTCATCGCCTGGGCGAGCTTCTCTGCCAATCGAATTGTGAGAGCCCTAGCTGTTTGATTAAGGACATCCTCCACCTTGGCACCTTGCCCGCGCAACCACAGTTCACCGGCCACACTCAGCAAGACGCGCGCAAACTTTTCTTGGATGGCAATCAAGGACAACGTCAGTCTCGCCTGGAGCCATAGCGGCGGGAGAACGCCAAGGTTTTCTGGTATGCAGAATGGGTTTCCGTCAGGTTGGATATTGTCAATTAACATTGCTAGCTTATCAGCTGCGCTCAAGATCTCGTCCTCAGAGGGATCTTCGGCTGCTTCAGGTATGGGTGGACACCATGAGATGGTAGGGTCTTCTGGATCACTTTCTCCATCGGTAGAGGCTGCTTCTTCATCCGAGGATGGGTCACTCACTGTGTCTCTTGCACCCTCCGGGCTTGCAAGTTTCATAGTGCCTGGATCAAATTGGCGATCTAGTGTGGCCAAAAGCTCAGGTTGCAACCGATGGGCATCAAAGTAATGGATACCAGGGATTACCACAAGTTGTCGATCCTGTATACCAGCATGAAAGAAAACCTTGTGACCTCTGTGTCGATGAACGAGGGCTGGGGACCCATTGTAAGCTGCACACAGCCAGAGGGGAGATCTGTAACCATCCGCGGCGTAACCATATAGGTACTCACGATCAATTGAGCAGGGGAAAAATCCGCTGGTCGTCAGCACATGGTCACGTGTGCGGGACTCTAGCGCTGCGAGGACATTAGGGGGAAGCCGTAGCCTGTCTCTGCATGCCACTACCAGCCGATATCGTCTCCACGCTCGTGTGCCATTGGTGGTCACTATCATGGCAATAGCAAGGGGCGGTTTATCTTGGGGAGTAAAGGGCACCGATAATCCCCAGTCCAGTATGGCACATCTGTCGCTGGGGTAGTTTGTAGGGCCATGGTACTGAATGTCACGGGCTTTCAACGTGAAGTATCCGTAATGGTAAACCCCTATTGTCTGGGCCATTCCAATCATGCCTGCCATGTCAAGAGGCGAGACAATATAGGTATGGTCGATGGCTCTTGTCAGCGCTACAGTTGCCCTTCCATAGCAGTCCTCGCGCTCGTCTGCTGTTGAATCTCTCCGTCCTCCACTAAGAAAGCCTACCCCTGTTTGAACAATGACAGCAATGCGAGCTGTCGCTCCTGCAGCAGAGGAGGTGGTGGAAACTCGCAGCCCGCCATACCACTCGGTCTGAAAGCCATGTTGGAGTAGCAAATTATGTACAGCCGTACGGTTGCATAAGACAAGCAGCTGCGAGGTCGCTCCCTGTTGCAAGTTACGATAATAATTCTTCAGGTAGGTACAGAAGGCAACCACATCCTCAACTGCAGACCTGAGATCCTTAGGGGCTTTCCACAATACTGTGCGGAAGCCTCCAATGGCTACAGTGGACTCATGTGGCACGAAATGGCCAATGTAGATATGGTTGGACTCATGGAGGACTAACTCCGGATATCGAACTGCAACAATGGCTTGGTAGGTCAGCATGGAAACTCGTGAGCTGTTAGGGAGAATGATGCCCCATCGATGAGGACCACAGAGTCCAGCTGCTTCAAGGGTCGTGGTGCACGCAGGTACCCCAAACTCCTCTGGTGCTGTGGCAATCAGCAAGACTGCGAGCACCGCTGCAATGAGGCTGCTGTGTGCATCCAGCTGGCACGAAATTCGGCAGTGGAACACCCGCCTTAGGGCGACAGGCAGCTCGTAATCTTGCGGAGTGGATGTCCATGGGCCACTGTGCGGCTTGTTTGCAAGCCTCAGCAGACTGAAGAGCTCCGACTCCGGATCTTGGCTCGCATCAGGCCACAGCTGAGCTACGAGGGCTGCCATTCGTGCTGGTGGAAAATAGTCGCCGGACTTATCAAGTGCTCGGAGCCCCAACGGCCGTTGCAACAGTTTACGTCGATTGACAGCCGCTGCTCGGCCTTTGGATAGCCCTCCTGGAGTTTGCCTGTGGTCTCCAATGAAGACAGTCAGCATTGGCTGTTGTATGGCAGCAAGAGCTGCAATCTCATGGTAGTTGCCATACTGTTGACTTTCGTCCATAAAGGCAAGCCAGGTGCGAGAAATCCAATGGCCAAAAGAGGAGTAGCGCATCGCCATTTCCGCCGTAGCTGAGCCACCTGTTGCGATGAGTATATTCTTATGTGAGATGATTCTATTACGGTCACTACATCGGACGTCAATTTTGGAGGCGTACGCCTCTCCTTTGCCCTCCTCCATGCGTCCAATTAGCCTGCCGAAGTTCTTGATTGTGGGGGGCGCAAGATCACTCACTTGATCCGCTAGTGCTTTGGCAGCTACATTCTCTTTAGTGTAGACGATTGCAACAAAGTCATTCAGTTCGCAGCTTAGGGCAATGAGCAGGACCGCAAGGGACCGCGTTTTGCCAGCACCAAAAACCCCTGCAATACATAAGTCAGATCTTCCAGTCATAATGGCCAACAAGAGTGCAATTGAGACTGTCAGGACATGTCCATCACCGTGTGCTGCTAGAGGAAGGAGATATTCACGATAGTAACTGTCATGGGCCCCATCCATCGAGATCGCAGCTGGTGTCAAAAATCGGCTCAGGATTCTGACTAACGCATCAGTCAGTTGCGTTTTGCGCTCGCTAGCCATACGGCGAACAGGTATATGCGGCTGCACGATGCCCATTGCCAGTGGTAGGCGCGACTGGTTAGCTTGTGCAAACACTAAGAGTTCATGGCGGCTGCGTGTGTCTCCCAGAAAGGCCAACTCTTCCCAAACAACGGCCATGGACGGGTGGTCTTCAATGGGTTTCAGCCAATCCTGTGCAGGATCAAAATAACTCATTGTTCTAAGATGCTGATCCAAAAGTCGCCCACAAAAGGTCCGAGCAATAGGCAGAGAGACAATAACAAGCTCCAGCATCTTTGGGGCAATGCGCTTGAGCGCTCTTTGAACAGGGTTTTTGCTAGTTCCGCTCGACATCACCTTCTCATGTACCAATGCTATGACACAACGCTGCTGATTGTCTGGCAACTGGAATATACCCAGTAGGGCTCTGCCTGCCATCACGTTCGCTTCCAAGTTGCCCAGGTTCCCAGCTTCACAGAGAGCACGCGGCGACAGCGCTGGAACATCGGAAGGTGCACTAAATAGCAGGAGTGGGGCACCATCAGTATGTAGGTGGATGACATGAAATCCGGCATACGCCTCATATTGATAGGTAACCTGTAACCGTGTTCCAGTCTGTCCTCGCTTCTTCTGCTGAGCAAGTTCTACACTGACCCAAGGCTGTAGATGTTGGAGCTGCCGTCCCGCATGATAGGCGTCTAATTGCGGAAGCACCATGTCCAGGAGGAAGATGAGGGTGCGCAGGGAAAAGCCTCGCAGGAATTCCGCCAGTAAGTTGCGAACTAGCAATCCTCCCTCATCATGGGACCCTCCCGGTGTGGGAATCATCGCAATCAGGGCCGCTTGCAGTTCAGCTTCCGTTTCAGGCTGGCCATCCCGGATATCCCTTCCGTCAATGGGCACTGTGTGCAGTTCAGTGTTCCCTTCACCAGCTGCTACTAACAGAGAACTTAGAGTTGTCTTGAGATGTTCAGGAAGGTCAAAGCTAACCCATGAAAGTACACGCAGCAGACCCTCGCAACGTACCCCATGTGGAATGACTTGAGGGGTAGTGATTTGTAGTCTTTGGACTTCATGAACCCCTTCGTCAAGATCAATGAAGAGCAAGTGGCCATAGGAGTGTTTAGCACGTCCACTCCATGTGGGGTGCCCTTCTATCAGGACAATCTGATAGTTGAATTCTGTCAGAGAGTCAGGTTTCCACACACAAAGCCGGTCCTCCAGGCAGTGCACCAGTGTGACTGTGCGTTCGCCCGTGGCAAGTCTCATCATCTCTGGTGGCGTCGCAATCGCAGCAACTTTGGTGAGGCCAGGGAACACAGCAAACGCACTCAGGATCTCATGGACAGCAAGGCCCGTATAGGACCCTGCCGAAAAACCGTGCACGTTGACATCCCTGAAACCGCTTGCTGCCGCTGTGGTGACTAACTGTGGAAAGCATGACTTCAGAAATAGATGTTTGCCTTGCGGATGGTAGCAACGAAAGATTTGCATAATTGCTGTTGTCCAGGTCGGGTGTGGTGGCCTGGCATGGGCTGGCCGGATATTCGCAGCCTCAATTAGGCGAATCGCTCGCGTGAGCAGCAGTTGTTGATCAGCGAACTGTCCAGGGAGAAAATCTCGCCAAGCTGTCCATCCTTCTGCCGTGGAGAGTAGCTGATAGATCACATATTCATGCACAGTTTTGGTGAGGCCCAACTGGGTGATATGTTCTTCCCAGTCATCTGTCATCGCAAGCGATGGGCCATACACCTTGGTTTGCGCAAGATTTTGCAGAAAAATATCATATTCATGCTCGCCACTAAGTAGGCCACCCCCTAGTCCACTGCAATGCACTTCAAGGGGTCGGTCTTGCATCGGGGCGTCATCTTGCCAGACTTCAGCGAGGGAAAAGACCCAGGAGGCCCACTCTGCAGAGCCTGTGAGGGCTACGGGCAGCGCATCTGCGGGTTGGCCCCCACTGTAGTGTTGTTTGGACACTTCCCCAATATCTATGGCCTGCTCATTGACGGTGACTTCCCACTTAGTCATCTCTCTGAAGGGTAGCGGAAGACCAAACGTGAGGGGAGCTGCCTGCTGCAGCGATGTACATGAAGGTTCAGATTGTTCCTTCCGGTGCCACAGTCCACACAGCAATGTGAGTTGAGCTTGGGAGAGAGGAACAGGAGGCACTTTAGCATGCAGTCGCAGACCAACCACTGGAAGGAAATTGGGATGCAACCATTGGGGCTTCCATTCTTGTGTCCCAAATAGAGCCGCAGCCAGCGGCAACCAGCCAAATTGGGCCAGCTCAGCGAGACTGCTGGGCATTCTTTTCTTGGCAGTACTGCCAAACCCATGCAGAATCACAGGCCGCATGTAGTGTGGCTCAATTGTCATGGCTTGGTACATCTTGTCTCCCGGTAGTACTCGTACGCTGACTTCACCCGGCAGCAGGCTAAGGGTCGGAAGGGGTCCTTGCTCATAGGCAGGCCGAGCCCATTTGTGGAAGTTGGGTTGTCTACCTTGGTAGCCATCAAGGATTCTCCGTAGATGACCGTGGCGCGGCCAGACTCCAGAGGCTGGGACCGGAAAAGTGACTAATCCAGACCACTGGCCCAACACACTCCACGCATGGCACCAATCTGCAGTAACCCGGGTGGACGTGCCAAGCAGAGGAGAGCCAAGTAATCCACTAGCAACTGCTTGCTCAACGTCCGCAGGTGGATATGTAGTAGCAAGGTAGGCTTCGACATGTCTATGATAGGCACTGTAATGTCGTGAGCTATTTCGTCAGGATCCGTGTCCGAGTCCTCCAAGGCTGTGACAGGTACAGGGCTCTCATGACCCGAAGCTAATACAATGACCAGACCCGCATTGATTTCAGTGAATGCCTCACTCACAAGGATGACTCCTTTGGGCCTACACGCACTGGCAGTTTCATCCACGTCTGATTTGTCCTTCCGGGTAGGTTTAGTTGACCCAGCCGGGGAAGAGTCAGTGCTGCTAGACGTCGCCCGCCGAGACATGCGGGGACTCGGGTCTGGTGACCCACCATAGTCAACTTCATCTGCCAGATCGGCACCATAGGTAAGTGGCGGAGCTCGTAGCGGGTCAGCTGTTCGGACAGCAATATGGTCAGCACTATGTGATCTGGACAGCTTCGATGGTGGGCCAGGTTGCTGCATATCCCTGCCCGTGTCCACAGAGCGCGCACGTTTGTGCGATGATGCAATGGGACTTGGCAGTTTGCTTTTGGCAGCTTTGCTTGGCGTAGCTGGGAGGGTTGGATCAGTGCTCGCTAGCCAAAGTTCTCGTATCTCAAAGAGGGTCACAGGCACACAATCGCTGTCAATCAGTGCAAAGTTGATGGTCGGAAAGAGGAATACACAAGCATCAAGGATGTACGTCCCAGCCCATGTCGGGTGTACCTTGTGAAGACCCGTGTCAGCCGAAATGTGGACAAAGACAACTGTGGTGAGTTCACCATATGGACCGACATATCGTAGCCGTTCTTTCCACCAAGCAGCGACCATTGGCCAATGGCTGAGTCCAGGCACAGACTTGACCTTGTCTGATTGCAGATCCCGATTGTCCGTCACCAGATATACCGTGTGGTAGGGCAGAAACGCTGAGCTCTGACTAACCAACCATCGGTACAACTTGTGCCAATCCGGTCCAGGTAAGGCTTCGCTCCCGTCGACCGTGGCAATTTCATAGTCATGCCGATCCGGTGCAGCTGTCTTCTTATGGGGGTCTCCAAATCGCCAGTGCTGCTCAATCGATACATTCAGCCCGTATTCAGTCGAAATGCTCTTGTGCTGTTCGATTGCGTAGAGCAAGTCAAAGAAGCTGATATTTGGGTTCTTTTCATACCAAGACTTCGTAACCTGTTCTCTAGAGAGCAGAGACATCACTCTATGAATTCCTGGGCAACTGATTTGGCTGTAGAAAAGAAGAGCGGGGGAGGGAGGGAGGTGTTGAGAATCCTGACACGTCCTTGGTCAGAAGACTCAAGCACACCAAATGGAAAAAACAACAGAAAAACCGACAGGGAGAAACAAAGAGAAAGACAAACAAAGCAGGCAACAGAAAGAAAGGGCCAACAGCACAACACACAACCAAACCAGACAAACGAAACAGAAAAGGGGGGGGAGAGGGGGGGGCGAGTGTTGAAAAACCTGGCACGTCTTTGGCCAGGCAGTTCAAGCACCCAGAGCTAAAATTGAAAGATCAAATCAAATACCCAGGACACTAAGACTTAGGAGCAATGGCTAAACTAGGCAGCGCACACGTAGTGAGCGAAAGAGGTGAATGAGGGGGAGGAAGCAGGAAGAGGAAGCTGGAAGCCCTGACAGTCTTTAGTCAGAGAATCCAGGCACGAGAAAGAGACAAGAAAAGAAAGGGGGAGGAGGGAAAGGGAGGTGCTGGTAACCCTGGCACGTCTTTGGCCAGAGAAACCAGGCGTCAGATGGAAGGGAGGGAGAAGCAGGATGAAGTGAAATGAGCAATGATGGATGCTATCGTTAAATGTGGTCCCTATGCACGAAAGATCAATATGTACTTTGTTGAATGGAGAAAAAGCGGTAGCAATACCCTTCACCCAATATCCGGGAAGTTGGCTGTTTCAATCCCTTAATGTGGTTAGGAGGAGCTGTATGTCCCTTTCCTGGAACTGAGCTAAGGGCAAGACTGGCTACGACTGTCTCTTGAGCCGATGGGATCGCAGGGAGCAGTATCTCTTTGTGACAGAGCACACAGTACTGGTGCATTGCAAACATCATGGTTCAAATGAAACAAAAATTCTTATGCGTACGTTCTTTCGTGTGTCTTAAGATAACAAGCAAGCCAGAGTTCCTTTTTGCTGATGCCCGCATCCTACTGGGAAAATGGTCATCTGGAGCACGCAATTAGTCAACTTGGTGGAGGAATGTTTCTTCCTGGTTGTGCTCAGGGGGTATCTGCAACTCAGGGCGTAGTTGTACTGGTAAAGACAGGCCATCGAGTATTCTGCGCCATCTAAATGTGGTGAAATTAGTCTGTCGAGACTGTTTTTCGATTATGTGTTGATATTTCCACACTATTTGTTTGAGGATAGCGGTGGCCCTATCTGTCAGAGCAGTGAATTTGATTCGCACCTGAGAAAGTTGCTCACTTCTCACCACGTCGGAGGGGCTACTGGCACGCTGTAAAATGTCAATGACTGTGTCTTCAGTGCTCTGCAAAGCAGCAGCTTGTACAGCGTTGAAAACTTCTTTACGGGCAGGGTAACCATACCATTCCAGGGAGTGGCAAAGCACCGAGGCAATCGTAATCTCCTGCCACGGGTCCGCTTGTGCGTCTAGGAGCAGCTGGACATTAGTCCTGTGTCGATGGAGGACAGCAAGGAAAAGGGGTGGGAGCGCTCCTTTCACGGGTATCACCGAGGCACCAGCTTCAAGCAAAATTTGTACGTGCTGTGAGCTGCCCAACTCAACTGCTAACTCCAACATGGTGGTAGGTTTTGTTTTGGGCGGAATGATATTGGGGTCAGCATGGGCTTGTAGCAGTAGGTAAGTTAGTGTGGCTCCATGTCGAGGAAAACAGTGGCCAGCAGTAGGCTGGTAAGCGTATGGATCAGCAGAGTGGTCTCGAAGGATAGCAGAAGCTACTAATGTACTAATATGCCCTTCCTCCGTTGTCATGTCCATAAGGCCTACACCCTTACCAAGAAGATAGCTTACATCAATCACATCCTTGTGACAAATGGCAGTGAGAAGGTCTCGGTATTGCTGTGCTGACGGGACTTGTAACGACTGTACTATATAGCAGAACGTTGTCTCATTTGTATCTGTGTCGAACTGAACGGCCCTCAAAGGCAATTGGATTGCTGACGAGCTGGCTGCATACAGGACCACTTGGAAAGGTGAGTCTAACCTGAGCACCTTAGCCGTCTGTTTAATAATATCCCATCCGAGGGTTGTCCGTTCCACGACGTCCATCATCAGGGTGGTTTCACCACGGATTCCATGGCAGACACGGAGTCGCATACTTACCCCTGGAAATAAGTAATCAGAGGCAACCCTGACAGTCCTTAGCCAGAGGGGCCTCGCACTTATATTTGCAACCACGAAATTCATAGATGCCTAGGCAGGATACAGAGGGGTGTATAAGGAACTGTAAAAGGACTAGTAACAAATCAGACCATCTAAATTTGAGCCGATATTGCTTAGCAGATCACACGAGAAGAGTTCGCAAGGGCTTGCAAGCAAATACAACGAAAAAATAGTAGCCAGTCAGAAGAAAACGGCATGTGCTGTATAGCATATCTAGGATCCCTTAGGTCTAAAGATCGATCTAGTTGGTATGCTTTTATTTGAGCTGAAAATTCTGCGGGCCTTCTATCGAGCAGCGTGGCAAGGGGTCACATGCAAGAAACTCTTCTACTCGACTGCCAGAAATCTGGTAGCAGATATAGCAAGTATCGCACTTACCATCTTTTTCTGTCCTGCATCCTCAGCGTGAGGAAAGAGCCACAGTCTTCGCTGCAGTTCCTTCGGACTGTAGACAGCATGCAGATGTCAAAGGTCTATGTCACTCAGGTTTGACTTCCCTCTGTAGCTGGATCTGTGCACGATTCTGTCGGAGCAGCGGAAACAGCTTGAACCAAATCTTCCTCTTTGGCCGTGGCTTGTTCATGCTCGATCTGCACCAAGTTGCCCACGACTTCTTCCATTTGGGTGGCTGCCTCCATTACGAAGGTTAATAGAGTTCGTGCATACGCCAGCTGTTTAGCGGCCCGGGCCCGGCCCTCTGTTGCAGGTCCTAGCGGCGGTACCTCACCATGCCGCCACATTGTGACTTTGCTTGTTGTATGAGTTGGCATGGAGGGTGATTGCGGCTCCGATCGACCAGCAAAGGTCGCATTGAGTTTCTGCAAGTCGCGTTCACTGTAATTCCCAGTCGGGTCGAGCTGTTGGGTACTTGTCTGTCCCGTGGGGTCTGTGTACTTCCTCTTGCCATGCAAGTTCTCCTCTCTTCGCGGCATAGACTTTATGGCACTTTTGTGTTCAAAGCCAGTCTTGAAAGTTTCGTGAGCTGCTGAACTACAGCGGGATTCTCTGTTCAGGGCAATAATTTTGTCCATCACCTTGCCTGAGCTATTGGTCATTTCTGTGAAGGGCCAGCAGGGCGTGCGATTCGCCAGGATATTGTGTTCATGCATCCGGTCAACATAGAAATGATTCAATTTCTCATTGTGTCGATGGTTCGTGATGACAGCAAATCTTCTGGGACTGACCCAAATCCATAAATCCTCCTGAAAGGACTCTGTGGCATAGAAGGGCCAGATCTGCCGGCCTCCCATTTCCACAAAACAAAAATTGGTGTAGACGTCATCACTGGCTTCGGTATCTATATGACAAAAGTCATGTGACAGCTTGGCGGAACTGGACCCTGGATAGGCCCAGTCCACTGGGCTCTTCATGTCATCATTGAGAATAATGTTCCAACATTCGCCATTGATGTACATTCTATATTCGTAGAAGGACCATGCATGGAGCTGCTTGGCGTGCTCATAGCAGCCTTGCTGCCGATAGACCTGGATGCCATCGTACTCCGCAAGGTAGGACTCTTTGTATTCAAGTCGCTGGTGTTCACTGTGAGCTTCAGTATCATTACTGCCACCAGCGGGGCCCGCTTGGTCAGGCCCAGTCAGTGGGCCTGCTTTTAGCGTGACCTTATCACCGATCCACTGCGCCATGACTGCCCACCAGGGTTTACAAGGGTATGGCAGAAGCAGGAACAACGTGCAGGAAAAGAGAGGAGAGGAAACAATCACAGACGAGTGAGGGGGACGGACCAGAAGGTAAACACGAGGGGCCAAAAGTTACGGACAGCAGCAGAGGTGGCAATAGGGGGCAGCCAAAGAGAGGAGGAGACTACGGCAAAAGAGAGGGAAGGCAGGATAGAGAGAGGGTACTCCCCTGACACGTCTTTGGTCAGAGGAGTGGGAGCCCTGTACATGGGGCGATGGTTTGAGCCACAGGTATGCGATAGGGTATACTAAGAATGATGCCGTATCTCTCCCTGTCGACATGTACCAGATTCACGTGTACACATGAAGCATATGCTGAACATGCACGCTGCCTTGGCGGAGACACGACTCTCTTTTTGCCAGAATTTTGAATTGGCAAGATCACACCTAAGGATGATAAGCATAGTCACATAGTCCTTGCTTCGCGTCACTTGATTCATCAAAAAACAGTTAAACAGTGAGTAAGTTCAGTGTAACTGTGTTGTACATAAGCTGTGGCGATGTACATTGTAGATGAATCCGTGAGGCCTATTCCTTCACGGAACAGCTGTTCAAGGAGCCCAGCATCAAGGCAATCTACCGTCTCTTCCTTGATCGAAAAAACGCAAGGGGTCCTATGCATGAGTCCATTGGATATGAGGAGATAGTCTTGAATTTGTTGCTCGTCGATTCGGATTACTGCGTGTGTAGCAGTGTGTGCAATACAAGTCTCCGCATCAGGCATTCGTAGGTGCAAAATTAGCAGTTCGATGTTGTCTCCTATCACTGCAGACGGAGGTCTTGCTTCGAGCGAGGTTGCTCCGATAACTCCATCCACAACGTCTAAGTGCTTCATTTCGTCACCATGGCAATTCCGTATGCGCTGTCTGACTAGGTCTCCGTGTCTAGCGTAATTGCTTGGAAACACCTAGTGATCTCAACCAATAACTACAGAGTGGTATTGTTGGATGTGTGTTGTGACGTATCAACTCTTGAGCAAACGATGGCACGCGTAGGTAATGAGTGGCACATAAACCATGTTGTTGCACCGATCTGTTATGCGGCAATTCTAAAATTTTCTAAAATCCACAGCAATTTCACTGTTTTGTTATAGGAGGACGACCTCCGGTGCACCCAACGCTCTGTCAGGACTTCGAGTGGCCGCAGTGGGCGGGTCCTGCACAAGAAGTCTAAATCTTATGTCGGGAGCCATCATTCTGGCTACTTCGACTAGGAGCGTGCTAGGTTGTAGTCTTTGCACAGTTGAATTTGTTCCAGCTGCTCTAGTGGTCCAGATGCGGAGGTTGGGTGGCAACCCTATCCGTAATAGGAGAAATGCCACTTCCACCACTGTATCAACCGTTTGCTGCATGGTCCTGCGGTCCAAGAAACCGCCCAAGGTCGCAGTGATGTGTATTGTCTGGATAATCAGCCGGAATGGTCGGGCATCGATTGGCACTGGTGCAAATCCCGCCTGATCGGTCATGCCTCCATCAGCAGCTGGAATTAAGTATAGGTGATTGACCCACACACCTCGTGTAGACGGGCGACTAAAACCTGCCACTTGGACTATGTCCTCGTATGATGCTGCTAGTGCTGTCAAAGATGCTGTGTGATGCTCTGTCCATCCAATTCAACTTGTTGGAGGTCAGCTTCCAATGTGTTATAGATCAATTGCAGCCCATGTGCTTCTTCTGGAAAGAAGGTGACACATCCACTCTGCACCAGCCGTACTGTGCGCCTGAGGTCTCGCACAGCCACCATGAGTTCCTGTGCTGCTTCCAAGCTATATAAGATCATCTTTACTGGCATAGAGAAACGGTGTTCTTCACCGCGGAGTCGTACAAAGTCCATGGCAGTACGGGTAGAGAGAGTGGGGGCCCACTACATAAAGATTGCTATTTGCAAGTATAAGAGAGTGGCAATTAAAACGGTTATTAGTAATGTTGTGGTCAGTCAGTTGCAATCCCGACACGTCTTTGGTCGGAAAGACAACGTGACCGTCAAGGTTACCCTATTGAATGTCAGGCATGTTGGGAATTGGGTCATATCAGCCATGTCTCTATGATGACTGTCTCGCTAGGGTATTTCAGTAAGTGTGATGGGGAAGGTTAATTTTTATCCCATTGTCGCTGAAACACGCTCACGTCATCTTTGTACACCTTTGAATTAGTGAAGAGCCCAGGGGCACCGTGCAATTTACCATTGTGTGCGAGTGAGCTAGATAACAAGTACAGACAAAAGACATGCAGGTTAGGGACCATCCTAAGCCCTTCGCGAAAATTCCATGAAATTGCCTGTATCAGACTGTCTTCTACCTTGCGGGTAGGTGGGCAGGGGATATTGCGTATTAGGCATGCTAGCTTAGGGGGAGAAAAACCTGTGAGCAGAAATAGCGGCATGTTCACACTGCAGTCATCGCCAGCAATGGCAAGATGAAGATGAATGTGCCCCTACTAGATGAGCATGTGGCTCAATTCCCGTAGAAGTTACTTGCAAGACATGCGAGAATCACCACCGGAAAAGCAGACCAATGAAAACCTCTTTTGATTAACTGTCGATCAGCTTCACCGGTCTTCTGCTAAGTCATGTAGGCCTCATAGGTCATTGAAGATGGTTGCATAAGCTTCACTGAGGGCATACCAATTTTGCTGTAGTCGGTAAAGTGACAAACAAGTGACGTGCAACGTGCAGTAGCGGCCATTCAGCATTTCCCATCCCCCGTTCCCCCTGATAGCCCCTTCATGCGAACACTAGGGACACCGGCTGCCCTAAAAGCCCCACCGCAGACGGACACCCTGGCGCAAAGAGCTCTAGAAGAATGGGAACGCACTGTGTGTGATAAGGCAGTGGCAATCCTCGCCGAGATCCAAGCTGGCCGACCGACTATAATCCATAAAGATGGGGGTGAAATGCTTATTGCCATTGTCCTTGATCGGCCACTGGCGGAAGCGAAAGCACTAGTGGATGACCCTGCGGCATTCGCTTGCGAAATGACGCGAATCCTGCATGACAAACAAACCCACCCGCTTATCGCCCAAATGATGAAACCAGCGGCAAGCAGTAATCCACCCTCCGCCGCTGCAGCCAGTGGTGCTAGTAGCAGTAGAGAGCCTCGCGCTGCCTCACACGAGCAGTTTCAAGTGAGCCACATGAAGTGACGCAGAGACCCCAAATTTATCATCCGTGCATTTAGCGCGTAACTTGCTTCAGGTTGAGCGGGGTTGTCACCATGGGGTCTCATGGTTGATGGCCACCTGCTACAATTGCCTATGCTGTCAGCATGTCGGAGCCAATCTGGGAAGGGAGGCGGTAGGGGGCGGATATCTCAATCCTGTTCTAGGTTTTTAATTTGTATTTGTTCATGTTGTGCTACCTTAATTGTTGCATCGTAGTTTAGTGCGATGTCAAAGTACATCAAGCCATGGCGCCCGTTGCTGTCTTGTTCAGGCAATCCAGTACCTGCATTGCTTGAATGTCACCCGACCATATGAGCTCCATGCAATCAAGTGAAGTAGTATGCCTGCCTCAAGAATTCCAGACTCACAATGAGGCACAGGATCTCCTCCTTTTGCAGGACTATGTGCACAGACTGACGAATACTCTCAGAACTTTGGAAGACACCCACGCCGTATTGCAGCAAACAGAACTCCTTGCAGGTGTTATCAACAAGCAAGACTGCAGAGATATTCGCACAGCCTGCTGTTGCATACGGAGTCTGCGCATTCGAGTAGAAGTCCGTGCCAATGTTACAGAACGTGAAGTGATAAGTCGACAGCTACAGCTCATGCATGCGAGCGTACAACATTACCTGACTGAGGATCTTAACACAGCTGATACAAGTTGCCTGTCCAGAACCTCGCTTGAACACTTTGAGGATAGACCTGGTCCCTGGGCAGAGAAAAACGCTCGCATTCCTACACCAAGGTAACTGAGCCAGCTACCATGATCACCTGACCGCATCTAATGCAGTTGGTTGCAACACCTGCTGAGTTGACCGCTCGAGCTGCTCAACGCTTGCAAGCCTGCATCCATGCTGTCGAGCTCGCCCTTCGCGAACTCGATCGCATTGGATTCAGCTTTGAAAGCGGTATACACCGCCAGAGTGCACTGCAACTCCCATATATGCGTACAATCTCCCATATCACGAAACTGCATAGCATGAGCACTCGCATAGCGAAGCTGCTCACAATACCGGTGCAATATGATGATTGGAAAAGCAGTACTGAGCGGACTCTGAGGGTAGCTGAGTGCTGTTACCGCGCCGTCTTTTTCACCTTAGATCACGTTTCACCCTTCTGTCTCACGGCGGTAGTTTCTCACCACTTTGTTGTGCCGGCGTTGTCGGTGTTTGCTTCAAAGTGTCAGGGTGAATGTCATGCCATGATGGCTGCTCTTTGTGATCTCGGGGATCCTGGCTGGGGGGATCTCTGGTTTCCGCATTGAGCTTTTTTGCTTGCACCCCTCGGAGTGGCCCTTTGTGATTTTGTTGGCGGTTGATTGTTGTTTGTTTATTTTTTGGCCGGCGAATATGACGTGCCGAGACGATACTAAGCTATCACGACTCGCTTCAACAACTGTTTCACCCATAAACTGGAACCCGTCACGTCACTGTGGTGCGTTTGTGTGGTTGTTTGTGTTTTGTGTGGGTCGTTGTTTTGTTTTTGTTTGGGTTTGTTTTTGGTGTGTTTTTTGTTGTTTGATTTCTGTTCTTTGTGTTTCGGTTTTTGCTCTTGAAATGTGACAAGGGATTTGGACTATGTATCGGTCCTCTTCCAGTTTACTTTCGCGGCCATTACAGCTTCGGCCCCTGCACGAGTCAATTAATTAATCTCATTTGCAACATGCTTGGAAACATGTTGAACGACCTGGCGGAAGCCATAAGGCGTTGGACGGAAAAAAGTACAAACCTTGGCACGAGAACAACGTATCCGTGATTTCTCCTCCAAACAAATTGGTCTTGACCCAATGCCGGAACTTCCAATTCATGCACTCGAAGGTCACTTGATCCCAGTCATGCCGACTGTACTGCCCAAGCAACTGCTGCCTGCTACCCGTAAGATTCACCCTGCCAACCTAGGCGTCATGGGCAACAGACCACCATCGCAGCTTTCGCCAACTGCAATTCAACTCCTTCAGAAGAAACAAATGCAAAGCATCCTCATAGGAATGAAGTTTTTCGGAGCAGAAATTGGAAGAGCTGAAGATCTGCTGCAATTCTTCTTTGGTCATAATTATGATGCTGTAGTTGAACGCCATTGTCCACAGGCCAAGGAATGGATCTCCCACAAACTTAAATCCGCTGGACAGTGCACCTCCACCATGACACAAATTTTGCTTTGGTTGTATTCTTTATTACACCATGAACAAGTTTCTGTTCATTTTGTTCATATTGCTGACTGGGAAGATCAAGCACACATTGCTACCTTCGGTGACGCTCCTGCCAAATGGACGGTCTACTGTGTTCAATTTCCACGCTCGCGTACTTTTCACCTTGACACAGCTGCGTGGAATTGTCATGCCCAGGTTGACATCCCATGGCAGCAATTGCCTCACCCTGTGCTGCAACATACACACAGCAGCTAGTTTTATCCTGAACTCCATGGTTGTATGTTTATTGACAATGAAGGTAATGTTGTCGTTGCTGCTGCGCACGACTGGAGGTTTGATGTCAGCATTGAGACCCGTGAGCTGTTAGGGAGAATGATATCCCAACGGTGAGGACCACATAGCCCGGCTGCTTCGAGGGTTGTGGTACACTCAGGTATTCCAAACTCCTCTGGTGCTGTGGCAATCAGCAGGACTGCTAGAGCTGCTGCAATTGGGCTGCTGTGTGCATCCAGCTGGCACGAGATTCGGCAGTGAAACACCCGCCCTAGGGCGACAGGCAGCTCGTAGTCTTGCAGAGTGGATGTCCATGGGCCACTATGCGGCTTGTTTGCAAGTCTCAGCAGACTGAAGAGATCTGACTCCGGATCTTGGCTCGCATCAGGCCAAAGCTGAGCGACAAGTGCTGCCATTCGTGCCGGTGGAAGATAGTCTCCTGGCCTATCAAGCGCTCTGAGCCCTAACGGCCGTTGCATCAGTTTGCGTCGATTGGCAGCCGCTGCTCGGCCTTTTGACAGCCCTCCTGGAGTTTGCCTGTGATCGCCAATGAAGACAGTGAGAGTTGGTTGTTGAATGGCAGCGAGAGCTGCGATCTCATGGTAGTTGCCATACAGTTGGCTTTCGTCCATGAAAGCTAGCCAGGTGCTTTTTTCCGTCCAACGCCGTGTGGCTTCCGCCAGGTCGTTCAACATCTATCCAAGCATGTTGCATATGAGATTAATTATTTAATTCACGCAGGGGCCGATGCTGTAGTGGCCGCAAAAGTAAACTGGAAGAGGACCGATACATAGTCCAAAGTCCTTGTCACGTTCCAAAGAACAAAAACGGAGAACAAAAACCGAAAAACAAAGAACCAAAAGCAAAAACAACACCGAAACAAACCCAAACAACAAAACAACCCACACAAAAGAAAACAACCACAAGGCCACAAAACCGTGACGTGACAGGTTCCAGTTTATGGGTGAAACAGATCTGTTGAGGCGAGAGGTGATAGCTTGTTATCATCTCGGCGCATGCAGATGACAACTTGTGTGTCATGTTGGCAGGCCCATAAAATTAAACAACAACAAGACCAAAGACGAAATCACCATGGGCCACTTGAAGGGTGCGGGAAGCAACAAGGCTCAATGCGGAAACCAGGGATCCCCCCAGCCAGGATCCCCGAGATCACAACGAGCAGCCTTCACGGCATGACATTACACCCTGACACTTTGAAGCAAACACCGACAACGCCGGGTCACAACAAAGTGGTGAGAAAACTACCGCAGTGAAACAGGAGAGTGAAACGTGATCTAAGGTGAAAAAGACGGCGCGGTAACAGCACTCAGGTACCCTCAGAGTCCGCTCAGTACTGCTTTTCCAATCATCATATTGCATCGAAATTGTGAGTAGCACCACTATGCTAGTGCTCTTGCAATGCATCTTCGTGATATGGGAAATTGTACCCATATATGGGAGCTGCAGTGCACTCTGGCGGTATACCGCTTTCAAAACTGAATCCAATGCGATCGAGTTCGCGAAGGGCGAGCTCGACAGCATGGATGCAGGCTTGCAAGCGTTGAGCAGCTCGAGCGGTCAACTTAGCAGGTGTTGCAACCAACTGCATTAGATGCGGTCAGGTGATCATGGTAGCTGGCTCAGTTACCTTGGTGTAGGAATGCGAGCGTTTTTCTCTGCCCAGGGACCAGGTCTATCCTCAAAGTGTTCAAACGAGGTTCTGGACAGGCAACTTGTGTCAGCTGTGTTAAGGTCCTCAGTCAGGTAATGTTGTACGCTCGCATGCATGAGCTGTAGCTGTCGACTTATCACTTCACGTTCTGTAACATTGGCACGGGCTTCTACTCGAATGCGCAGACTCCGTATGCAACAGCAGGCCGTGCGAATGTCTCTGCAGTCTTGCTCGTTGATAACACCTGCAAGGAGTTCTGTTTGCTGCAATACGGCGTGGGTGTCTTCCAAAGTTCTGAGAGTATTCGTCAGTCTGTGCACATAGTCCTGCAAAAGGAGGAGATCCTGTGCCTCATTTTGAGTCTGGGGTTCTTGAGGCAGGCATACCACTTCACTTGGTTGCACTGAACTCATATGGCCAGGTGGCATTCAAGCAATGCAGGTACTGGATTGCACTGAGCAAAAAAGCAACGGGCGCCATGGCTTGATGTACTTTGACATCGCACTAAACTACCATGCAACAATTAAGGTAGCACAACATGAACAAATACAAATTAAAAACCCAGAACAGGATTATGATACCCGCCCCCTACCGCCTCCCTTCCCAGATTGGCTCCGACATGCTGACAGCAAAAGTAATTGCAGCGGGTGGTAATCAACCATGAGTACCCCATGGTGACAACACCGCTAAACCTAAGGCAAGTTACACGCTAACTGCATGGATGATAAACTTGGGGACTCTGCGTTACTTCATGTGGCTCACTGGAACTGCTCGTGTGAGGCAGCGCTGGGCTCTCCACTGCTACTAGCACCACTGGCTGCAGCAGCGGCGGGGGGTGGATCACTGCTCGCCGCTGGTTTCATCATTTGGGCGATAAGCGGGTGGGTTTGCTTGTCACGCAGGATCTGCGTCATTTCTCGAGTGAATGCCGCAGGGTCATCAACCAGTTCCCTTGCTTCCGCCAGTGGCCTATCAAGGACAATGGCAATGAGCATTTCACCCCCATCTTTGTGGATTATAGTTGGTCGGCCGGCTTGGATCTCGGCGAGGATTGCCACTGCCTTGTTTTCACACAAAGTGCGTTCCCATTCTTCCAGAGCTCTTTGCGCTAGGGTGTCCGTCTGCGGTGGGGCTTTTAGGGCAGCCGGTGTCCCTAGTGTTCGTATGAAGGGGCTATCAGGGGGAACGGGGGATGGGAAATGCTGAATGGCCGCTACTGCACGTTGCACGTCATTTGTTTGTACATCATATGACGTGGTCGTTTTTTTGCTTATGGCAGGTTCGGAGTCGGCCCATAGTTGCTCCAGTGTGTATCCTGGTCTCGGTTCCATATACTTTCGGTTCCATACTGCATGATGGGACCATTGTGGCGCGTCACGGTTGATTTCTACTGAATCCCTTTTCATGTCATATTCTTTGAGCATATCATCTAATTCTTGTAAGCTAGCAGCTCTGTGAATACAGCATTGTCTGACAGCGCCATCGATGTGGAGTGGCCATCCCACAGGCATGTGGGAATCTTCCAGGAGTCCGTCACCATTTTCCTCTATGATTGTACCCAACATAGGGACATCAATAGTTGCTTTGAGGCTGACTTGTGCACGTTTGCACTTCCATGTGTCAGGTGCTAAGAGACCTCTGCCAGCCAACAGCTCAAGTGACTGGAATTGTGGTTGGTTAGTCGCTGGTAGCACCTCTTCTTTGATGACTAACTTCAGCCCATGTAGTGGCTGGGGTTGCTCTTTTTGAGGGTCTTGAGGTTGCTGGGATGTAGTGTCCCTGGGTGTTGTGTCTTCAAACCAGGTGAGACGGACTGACTGGACTCCTATGGGACTTGCAGAACTCGCAGTTTTAATGCTTTCTCTGCGCAGGCTATGGTAGACGGGCGGGATCATCCATGCCGGCACAAATACTGTGATGAACTGCACATTCCAGATAACCTGCAAATTCTGCGGCTTCACTTCAGGCGTGATACATCTTACCTGACCATCGATCACTCTGGTGTATGATTCAGAGCGGTCGAAGGACGCTGTGACTTTCAGGCCTAGATACAGTTCTCTAAACCAGTATTCCTTTAGCATCATAAAGGAAAGGTGAGGTGCCCTCACTTCCAATACGTGCGAGGCTGGCATTAGAAGAGTTACCATCCATTCAGCTAAGAACTCAATCATTTTGACTTCGAGTTTGGGGAGGATGGCTTGAACTGCTCGTAGTGCACCCGCGATGTCCGGAACATGCCTACGCGAGGGCAATCCAACTGTTCGCTTGGCATACTCGTCAGCAAAGTAAAGTCTGCACAACTTTGAGACCCATTGGCTCGGTTTCTCCATGTCTATGGTGATCTTAGCTAGGGGCCATGGGTTTGGGAGCGTGGATAAACAATGCAACAATTCGGAGGTTAGGTCCGCCGAGATGACTGGGAGGGCTTCTCCTTGTGGGCGATAGTCAACTGCAGGTCCCACCGTGCCTTTGCTTCTTTGCGTGTGGGTGCGGGCGGCACTGTGCACGGCTTGGATGGTGGTCTCATATTGGCTGACCATGGCTCGTAAGTACTTGCATGCGCGAACAGCTGCTCTTCTTGTGCTTGGCCCATCTTCGGGCTGGTTCTTGGCAGCTACTGCGAGGATATCTCGTGCCTCTTCTTCTGGCGACCGTTTGGGTTCCGTATCTGGTGCAGGTGCATTGAGAGCGGTACCTTGGACTGGCGCCTCTTTTGCGCGTGGCAAAGTGGTCTGGGATTGGCAACTTCGGGTGTAATCGCCATCCATCAAAGAAGTATATGCCGGGCAGGGACAGGATCTCCTGGTCTGGGCCCGTCTGTGCTACTATGTGCCCGGCGCGTGCTTTATACAGTCCTGAGGGTAGGCACACGTAGGTGGGAAAGTGTGTGCGATCAGCAGCAAGGCATATAGGACAACTTCAGAGAAAGGGAGATTTTGCTCGGGGAGCCACTTGTGTTGAGTTCGTAAACCTGCTTGAACTTCTTGGAAGCGCTCCCTGTTCAGCCATCTAAGGTCTGACCCTCGCACCAATATCAGACGATATCTTGCTCGCTTCACTTCGTCAGCTTGCTGATCGTAGTATTGATTGGCAATTGCAAGGAGAGGGTACTCCCAGGTTGGCGCCGAATTTCGTGACCACCGGCTTAGCTGTGTTAGATTCTCTTGGACTGGGTCAGGGTCAAATTTTGGCATGCTCCATGTCGTTTCTCCTCTCCGTAGGCCCCGGATGCCATATGCAATTGCAGCAATCACCAGTGCCATGCCCATGAGCCCCATCATGTCTAGCGGGGAGACCAGCAGGGTTAACGATTTGGACCGGGTGAGTCCTACAGTGATTCTGCCAAGGCAGTCTTCAGTATCTTCTGTAGGAGAGCCATTGGAGTAGTACTTAGTGTTGAGAAATCCAATACTGGGCTGAGCTACGATTGATACCTGCGCTGTTCCTCCTGCCGAATTGGCTATTGTTTCGACACGCAGGGTGCGAACATAATCCCTTTTGAGCACGGAGCGGTTCAAGTTGTTCTTATGATCAGTTGCTGTGGTCATTATGAAAAGTCCATCTGCAAATCCAGCATTGTGAGGAAAGGGGCTGAGTACTTCTGTCACAAGAGTTTCTAAATCCGTCGCTACCAAACCGTTAATCCTAGCATTAGTATCCCAGAGCACTAATTGGAACCCTGGTGGCTTGTCGGGAAGGCCTCCCGAGGCAAAACTTCCCAGTTCCCATAGGCCATTGATCTTCCTGCAAAGATCAGGATATCTAACTGCAACCACTGCATGGTATGTCACAGGACTAACCCTGGAGCTGGACGGAAGCATTAACCCCCAGGCATGGATGTCGCTTACACCGGCGGTCTGGGAGTTTAAGACTGCTTGTATGTCACCAGCCATGGGCAGGAGGGTAGCGGCATGCTGCAAAATCCAGGCAAGGCGCACGAGAGACCGTGAAAAATGGAGAGCGGTACCCGCCAGCAGTTCCGAGTCTACGAATCGGGAGTGTCGTTGCATATTTGGTTGGGCTGCTTCAAATACGGCTTGGAGGCCTGGGAGCACAGTGCTGGCTGCCCTGAGGTCTTCCTCATCCTGCGGCGAGAGGTGACTTGTCCATAGCTGACCTAACGTGGACTGGCCTCGTTTGAGGATTTGACTAAGAGCCGTTAAGCCTTCATTCGCCGAACCGTCTAGCAGTCGGATCATTGCATCGGCAAGGTTGGCTGGCATGTAGTAGTTGCGGTCGCTTCGCAGGCCATGCTTTTTAGCTAACAGTAGTTGTCGTGACCGTTTTGCGTTGCGAGCTGCCCGATCAATGCCGCCAGGTGTCTGCTCAGAGTCTCCTGTCCACAGGACCAGGGGTTGCTGTTTCAGCAGGCTGATAACTGCAATTTCGCGGTCAGTGCCATACTGCTGGCCTTCATCAATGACCAGGAGGGAGAGCTCTTGCATAAAACCACTCATTGTGGACCATTGCATGGCAAGATCCTGGGCTACCGTTCCCCCAGTGGCTAATATTAACTGACACTTGTTCAGCATTTGCCTTCTTTCTCTCGGGTGGATATCAAATTTCGTGTGCGAGTAACTGCTTTTGTTGCGCTCTTGGTCTCCCACCAGCCTACCTATGCGCCCAAACACCCCCGACGGGGGGTCGAGCCATAGGAGGAGGTCAGCAAAGGATCGAGTGCCGGAGTTCTCTTTGCAAATGAACAATATTTTGAGGCTGTCGGTAGTGTCGATTTCAATCAAGGCCAGGATGAGGATTGCCATCGATTTCGACTTGCCTGCTCCGAAAAGCCCTTGGATGCACAGATCTAGCCGGTTGGTGAGCAACGCCATTGTCACTGCGCAGAGTGTGCCTAAAACGTGTCCGTCAAGCTCAGCGGCAAAGGACAGTGCAGTGGAGCGGGTCCAAGGGTGAAGCTCGCCCTCCACGTGACATGGAATTAGCACTAGGCGGAGCAACTGGCCGCACAAATGCAAGAAATGTGATCTTTTGTTGCCCTCCATTCCTTCTACTGCCGTTTGGACATTGTAGATGCCTAATCCCAGGTGGTACCTGCACGGGGGGGTTTGCGCGACCGCGGTAAGCTCTCGGGTAGGCTTAGTACATCCGAACATCCACATTGTATTTAGAAAGAAGGTCTGGGGGACCGGGCTTTTCTGTCCCTGGACGGTCGCATCAATGGGGTCCAGGTGCTGGCCGGAGGCACTATACAGGTCTTGGAGGGCTTCAAGTTGTTCCTTTGCAAAAAACTCAATGGCCGGTCCTGAGAGGAAAGCAACTTCGATGAATTTAGGGTTGCACTGTCTGTATATGCGTGAGGCAGCCAGCTCATCCTTTTTTTTGGCTGCGCGTGGCGTGATGGCTAGGACCAAGCCAAAAAGGATTTGAAGGTCATCTCCATCATAAGCTAGTGCGTCTGCTGTACCCACCATGGCAATAAGCCTACCCGTGCCAATGGGACTGACTTTGTGATGGTGCGCATCACTGGCTAGCAGGCTGAACACTTCAGTTTTACCCAGGCTTGGGTGTCGGAACGCGAATGCATCCTGTCCGCCTTTAACTTTCCAGTGTCCAAACTCGCTGCCTTTGAAGAGGAATTCAAGGGCGATGGGTTGCGATGGTTGCCGGATAGGTCCTGCACTTTGCATTGTTAACCCTGTTTCATTATAGCCTTCATTTGGGCTGAGCATGGGCAAGTAGTAGTCTAACATGTAGACAGCCAGGGGCAACTGCAAGGTGCCAAGGAAATGTTGTACCATGGTGGTATAGTTGAGCAACTTGGTCCTTGAGGAGATGGTGACAGTTGCCAACGTGGCTAAGTATTGGGTTGCCTCTTGCTCAGTTTTGACCTCTGAATTATGGGCAGCAATGTGTGTAACAAGTGCCTGTGTCGTGGTTTCAGGTAGCTCGCACATTTCCGCTAATTCACGCAGGAGTTTTCTGGCAGTTCTTGGGAGCTCAAAGCTGCACCATGAGATCAGACGGAGGGGAGCCTGTGAGTACACTTCGAAGGGGAGCACTCCAGGGGTACCTTCTAACTGCTCCATATCTGGTCGTCCTTCTGGGAGGGCAACTCTTGTCCAATGCGAGTAGTTATGTTGCGCAGTACCGAGGTACGCTCTCCATCCTGTGATATGCGTAATTTTAAAGCCCCGTTGCCTAAGCAGCTTGATGTCATGGTTCGACGGGTTCCATACGCAGAGCCTGTCATCTGCATGGTGAATGAGGTGGATCTCTCTCAGCTGAGAGAAATTGCATGTCGTGAGCAGCGATGGTGGTAGCGCAATGGCTGCTAGCACGGTTTTGCCACCAACGTCTGGGAATTCTGAGAGGATGGTTTCCCATACCATTCCTGCATACGAGCCAGCGCTGTGCCCTCGAATGTAGATGGAGCCTACCATGTATCCTGTTAATCTCAGAACATCTACTGGGCGGATTTCAGGGGGCAGACATACTCCGACTAGCGGATGTGCAACTAGTAACTTAGTGAAAAGTCGCAGGCCATGTATGTACCCGGGCCACGGCGGTTTCTGTGTGCTGGGATGATGGGACAGAAGCGCAACAGTTTCATGGCCCGACTGATGATCTGCGCTTGCAATTGGTTCGCACTGGGCATTCCTAAGACGCGGCACCAGAAGTGTGCACCTATGGGAAACATGGCGATGTGCAGGAGCAAGTATTCTTGTGTGTGAGCAGTGCCTGCTACTGTGCCAGCTCTTGCATTCCAATCGTCCTGTTTGCTAAGGGATGGCCCGTAAACATGTGCTTCCTTTTTGCAGGCTAGCAGTACGTCCCAGTCTTCATCAAGTTCTCCTCCACCCAACCCAGTGCACTGAACTTCCAGGGACCCTGGGTCAGCGTCATTGAGTTGCCAGGAGGTGTTATCCATGACAGTGATTTTCCAATCAGTGTATTGGGGGTCAGTATGGCTAGCAAGCACTTCGTTGATTGCTAGTTCTGCGTTGCTGGGGTCAATTTCCAGTCGCCGTTGCAGCGCTTCCAGCAGAGGGAGGATTGGGGCACTGGGGAGCTGGAGGCTCGCATGCTGACCGCAGAAAACAATGGCAGGATCACAAGTCTTGGACCAAGGTGTATGGTCATTGCTGTTGTTGGGAGCTTCCACCGGTGTCCAAAGACTCTGAAGAAGCAACACCTGCAGCTTGGTAAGGCTTCTGTTTTGCAGGACATGCGGCTTGGCGATTAGTTTACTCCCTCTAACAAAATCGCAGCCTGTGGGGTGTGTCCATAAAGGTGGTGCCTCGTCGACTCCTATGAGCGACACAGCAAGCGGTTGCAGCCCTTTGCTTAGCCACTGTTGGAGTTGTTGTCCTAGGCCTACTTTGCTCCCATGGAAGGCGTGCACTATTGGCGGCAGGCTATACCCTATGGTTAACTCCTTGCTTTGGAACAATTTGTCTCCTGGAAGACAGAGTATGGGGAAGTCGGCTGGGAAAACTGACATAGGGGAGAGTGCACCTTGTTCGAAAATGGGGCGTGCCCAGGTAAGGAATGGCGGGGTCCGCTCGACAAAGTCCGGTCTAAGGTATCGGCCATCCCCGTGACGTGGCCATTCTCCTCGTTCCGGGATGGGGAATGCAATGGCTCCCGCCCATTCGCCCAACATTGCCCATGCATGTGTCCAGTCAAGTGGGGTTCTAGCCCTACAGCCGAGTAGGGGGGTGAGAAGTAGCCCTCCCCTCATTGCTTCCGCAGGGTCTTCTGGCACAGCGGTTGTAGCTAGGAAACTGGCTCTGCTATCCTGGAGTGCGGTAACCCAGTCATCTGCTGTGCGGTTGGCAGGGTGGGCTATTCGTCGTGCCTTTGGGGCGGGTGCAGCACTCGGAGAGGAGCTTTGGGCAGGGGCCGGTGGCATGCATGCTTCCGGGGTTGCTTGGGCCATTTCTACATCAGTTGCCTCGGTCGGGATGTGCCCTGTCACAATGATCAAGCCGGCATTAAGTTCGGCTTTGGCTTCTGTGGCAAGGAGTACTGCTGGAGGGCACTGGTTAGAGCTGGCCATTGTGTTATGTTGCATTGCTGCGGCTCTGCTTGCCTTATCCGTCATAAGATTGACTAGCTCGGCTATTTCGAACAATGAGGTCGGCACGCAGTCAGAGTCGATGAGAGCAAAATTCACAGTGGGGAACATTAAACACAGCGCCTCCAGAGCTGCAGCACCAGCCCAGGTATAATGGACCTGATGCAAACCTGTGTCAGCATGAATGGGAAAATGGATCGCAGTAGTTTTCTCCCGGTAGGGGCCAGTCACTGTACATCGGCCTTTGATCCAGGGTGCGAAATGTGGCCAGTAGGCTGGAGGATCAGTGCCTGACAGTTTGCGGTTGTCCACATAAACATAGACGGTGGCATACTGAGGTAACCATGAGAGATTATCTGTTATCCACTGGAAGAGCGTTCTATGATGGACCTGGCTGGCTGCGGGGCGTTGGATGCCGTTCCCTTCGTCCACCATGAGTGCAGGGTATGTCAGGGGTGACCGAGGCATTCGACAGGAGCCTACATCGTCCCATTTCCACCTTTGTTTGATGTCGTCCATGCCGAGCGGGGTCTCAACTTCTTTTTGCGAGAGGAACAGTTGGTCAAGCTGGTGGCTTAACTGTGTGACCTCTTGGACATTCAAGAAATCGATAGGTGCGGCAATTTCCCACTTCTCCTTTGGGGGAGGCTCAGTCCCTTGTTGGAAATACGGAACGTCATCATCTGTCTCGAGGGCGTCAAAGTATTCTGTATCACTGTGCATTGACACATCCTCGACTGTGTTATCTGGGGCGGTTGGCTCTGCTGGTTCGATGTCTGTATCTGAGTCATCAGGGTCAGGCGACGTCAATGAAATGAACCTATTTGGTGTCATAAGCTGTTGCAGCATGTTGACGCCAGCTTGACCCTGAACAACCGGTGCCCGGGTGTCAGGTGCCAAGTGACTAGCCGAGATAGTGAATGCTATACGGGCAGCGAGTGCAAAAGTATACCAACAGGATTAGCTAGGCTAGGGAAGCCCCGAACACCCGGCACCCGGGGTCAGGGTTCCCCCTTGCAGGGCCAATGCGTTGGAGGTGAACCAGGTAGGAAACAAAACAATCAGGGTTTATCTTACACCTTAGTGTGCGAATTGATGTCAGATGGCTGACCTAGCTATGAAAACTAGTGGAGCCACAAAAGCTGCAGTGCGAACAATTGAGCCACTAACAGTTTATGCAACCTACTTACCCAAAGTACATGTGAGTTCGACAGACATTGAGGTGACCAACGGTGACGGGACCTGGGACACACACCTAGCCAAGAAACTTAGCAGACAGTCCAAACGAATTGAAAAACCCATAAATCCCTTTGCCCCGGTTTATGGGGGTCATACTTAAGTGGGTACTCTCCCTTACAGTTGGTTTGGGGGGTATTAGCCTGGCACGCAGCTGCTTTTCTCTTGGCGCATCTGCGGAGTAGGCGGCATTAGAATGCTGATCAGGTGATTTCACACAGTCAGGTGCACACAGTGCTAGCTGTCTGTATGGTCAGTCAATGATTTCCATTTCCATATCTGCAACAGGAGAGGGTTGCGGAGTGCCTGGTGAGTGGTCATCTTGCATTCTTTTAAGGCGCTTTCTAATGCGAGTTAGGTGCTCGCGGGCATTGAAGAGTCGCGTTTCATAGGAGGCCACTCTTTCACAGGCTGTCTTCTCCATGTTCTGTAACGTTGGGATGTCCGCTGCGGCGAGGTCGACGTCCTGCATGGAGTCACTGGCGGGCTCAGGGCTGCTAGCACCAGCAGTGTCAGTTGCTTGAGTCTCTGGCGATGCTTTGGGTGTATTTGCAGGCGACGATTCTTCTGTTGATGTGTCGTCGTGGGCTGCGAGCTGTTCCGGAGGTTGTTGTTGCTCATCATCTTTGCTGTGAGTTGCAGAGTGAGAGTCAGAGGATAACACGCCGGTACCCGGGGTATCCGTTTGCGCTTTGTTCGCAGGAAGGGCCGACGGTGGGCCTGGTCTTCTGTGAAATAATGATTGTGCACTGATTTTGTCAGGTGGCTTGCTTTGCTGCGGGGTTAGAGCTTCTGCCACCACGCCTGTACTAGGATTGGACGATGCGGCGGTTGCTGCATTGTCTGTGCTTTGTTGACTTGCGGCCAGCAAATTGGCTGGTTTGTGGGTCTGTCTGGTCGCCGCTGGTCGGCTATCTGCCAACGTTTGTTGGTTTGCTTGATGAATAATAGACTGCAATTCCATGTATTGCCGCTCTCGGTCAGCCACTTGCTGTGGCGTGCTCTGAGTACATTTAGGGTCCTGTGGAGCATCTGCTTGCATTTTTTGTACTGGCTGTTTTGCTGCGGATCGCTCCGTCCACCTGGTCGGTAGCGGCGGAGGCGGAGGCAGTGCCCGTTTCGCATGTTGTGAAGACTTATGTTGGTCAATGCGTGGCTGAAGTTCATCTCGCAGTTCCTGCGGGTACGGCTCTCCGGTCTCAGCTAACCACTGTATGGTTTCGTCATGCGTCCACAGGGTGGTTCTCCACAATGGGATGGTATTGTCTTCATTGACCCAGAACAATGGCTTAGGCGGCAGCAACTCATGGGCTTCTACTATCAAAGGCAGCAGGAAGGCTAATCTTTTTTGATCATGGAAAATCATTGCTCCGTTCGGGTGAACTTTCAGGTGAGTATGGTTCCACACAAAAGGTTGCACAACACGCATGGTGTGAGCGTCACGATTAAAGATGGATAGTCGGACTTGGGCATACTGTGGTGCAGCACCGTAGACTTTTCCATCCCAGGGTGGTTCAAGAAAGCCCCACCGCTCTTTTCGGCCGTAATTAACGGTATCCCAGAAGGCAGGGTCAAACTCTTTCTCAAGGGCGTCGGCAAGGGTCGAAAAGATGATCCATGGCACCTCGTCGATATGCAAGTGGTATTCTACCAACGTGAAATTATATGTTGTCTGGCAATCTCCTACCCATATTGTGCCCCTCACTGCAAGAAAACGAACGCTGCTGGCTGCTGGCATGTCCCAATTCATTCCAGCCGATATGTCCAGTAGGTGTTGATCAGAAACACTGATTTGGCCAGACGGGAAAGGGTTTTGCCTCGGCATACCAGCAACAGGTACCCTGCAGTGGCAGCACTCGCCGAAGTGGAGGCAATTGCACGGCGTATAGTAAGACCAAACGACAGGAACCACTCGCAATTGCGTGGCAGCGGCCAAACAACGAAAGGCGGGCAGCGGCCAAACAACGAGGACCCCGTGTTGGCTTGAAAGTATGAACGGGCGAGCAAATTAGAAGTTGGATAAAAATGAGGATCCAGTCAACCCTGGCTTATGCAGGTGTGGTGTCCTCACAGTTCGAACCAATGGCTGCTGACGGAGACAGTGAATCATGTTCGGTCCAGGCAGAGTTAACAAAATACCAGACACTGCAACAGTAGGAAATATGTACAACATATGACCGGTGACAGGATTGGAGGGACGGTGCATTGTGGTTCAGTAGTAGATTCATGACACAGGAGGGAGTAGCAAGGGGCGGGGCAAGTGGTGGGGCCGTAGCACATGACAGGCGGGGGTGGCTATCTGTGTAAGATATGCTAGAAAAGATGGACACTGAGGAGCATCATCAGCAAGGAGTACACATTATTGAGAGTATAGATAGCTGTCGGGATATTGGGAAGAGGGTGGCAGTCATGGGGGCATGAACCATGTGAGATGAGTACCTGGTAGGGTGAAAACGGAGCTGAGCCCTCACCATTACCCAAGGTGCCCTTGGGAACAGTAGAGGAATAACAGACACATGTGTCATGTTCCTACCGATGTGAGGGGCACAGCGGGGGGTGAGGGCATGCGGGACGACTTAGATAGATGATGGAGTGCGGGAAAACCCTATGTCATCAAACCCTATGTCGTCCAGGGCATTCATGGTTCCATCCAACTGGCACTGCAATCTCATGGTCAAAAGTTTGACAGGATGGACAAAGGAAGATCTGCTGGAGTAAGGCACGAACGTGGTCAGCAGTTGCGCTACGCGCTGCCCTGTGCATGGACAAGGTCCGAAATGCTGTACAGCGCTAATGGGCTTGCTGACCAAGGAGAGCTTCACAGCTGCATGCCGCCATCTAGATGGGGCGAGGCAGAGGCTATTTCAGCGCTACTTCAGTACAGAACACTAAGATAGCACCGGCTTGGAACAGTGTACCGCATTGCAGTGTAGTAGTTAGACTCGCCATTACCCAAGGTACCCGTGGGAACAGCAGCTGTCCTAAACTGCGAGCACTCGAGGCTCTATCAAGCTCTGAGCATGAGGTGCAATGGGCGGCGAGAGCTCTATCTACCGAAACTTGGCGGCCCTGGATGTCCCACCGGCTCAACTACCCTGCACGAGGGAGGCGTCATCGTGGTACTTCTCTGTCCTCTAAGGGCAAAATGTTGCACACGTTGCTTCACGATGTCTGTTGCACACGCTGCCTTGTCATTGTCCAGTAGCTGAGGTCCTGCATGGTATCTCCAGGTTACCAAGAGGCAAATTAGTCGGCAATCAATTTGTTGAGCTTTGTAACTAGACAAGGAAACAGGCCATGATAGCTACTGGCAAGACGCTTGCTGGAGCTGTGTTACCAGAGATTAGGAAGCACTAGTCTTTCCTGCAGCTGTTGGCAGCATGTCTGAAGGGTTCATTAACCTCTGAAAGTTATTGAATAATTATTGAACAATTAACTGGTCACTCATTACTACCACGAGGCCCGCAATCAATACCCTCCGAATGGATATGTTCGAAACCAAAAATAATAACATTGAGGTCATGCAGTAAAGGATAATCATCGGGCACAACAGGGGGGCTAGGAAAAACAGCATTTTCAACGTCTTCCCTTTGGACAGATGGTGATTTCGATTCTACTACGGCAACTGGAGATTTCACCGTGGCCAGAGCTTCTTTCTGTGCCTGGCGCTCTAATGAGACTCCGTCCACGACACCAGCGCCAAGACTTGCTGACAAATAAGCTTCACAGCTGCATGCCTCATCTATATGGGGCAAAGCAGAGGCTATTTCAGCGCGAATTAAGTACAGAACACCAAGATAGCATCGGTTTGGAACAGTGTACAGCATTTCAGTGTCGTAGTGAGAAACTCGCCATTACCCAAGGTGCCCTTGGGAACAGCAGCTGTCCTAAACTGCTAGCACCCTAGGCTCTATTAAGCTCTGAGTATGAGGTGCAATGGGCGGCGAGAGCACTATCCACTGGAACTTAGCGGCACTGAATGTCCTACCGGCTCAATTATACTGCACGAGGGAGGCGTCATCGTGGTACTTCTTCGTCCTGCGTCGGTGGTGCATGGCCCTGGATCTTCAGCGGTGTCATGCGGGAAGTGATGTCCCACACCCGGGAGCAACCCTCATTCATTGGATAGTTCGACGGAATTTCTTATAGCCACGTGGATGGTAGTACTACAACTTAAGCTGAGATAGTGCGCCAGTTGGCAAGATGATATAATGGGAGAACGACCCTAAGCATAAGCGTTGCTCAGCCTAGCGATGCTGCCAACAGGGCAATAACTATCAGGAACCAGGCCCTCTTTGATGTGGTAAACTGGACTAATGACAATTGGGCAACAGTTATTTCTGGGAGCAGGGCCAGCTTACAACATCCACTCGCAGGGTGAGCTACAATGTGGGAGATGAGGGGTTGTGCGCTTGGGTAGTGCATTGATGGTAACCATTATGGTTGGAGCGGAGAAGATATATCTTTTCCTGGGACAGGCGAATCATCCGTAACTACCCAGCATTTGTTGGCATCTGAACGTGGACAGGGAAGTGTTATCCATTCGTTTTTACTACGAGAAGCTTCATTCGAAAAGGAAACAATGTAGGTGGCAAGTAACGCCGAAGGGCAGGATTGCTCAGCGTGAACTGCTGCACCTAACCATTGGTACAGCACTCGAGTAGGACGACCCGAAGCAAATGACTCCAAAAACTAACCTAGAAGCTTATAATTGTGTCGTGGGATACAATGCGCAGGTAGATCGGAGGATCGTGGAATATGGCATGGTACAGGACGTACCTACGGACCGACAGAAAACGGGATGCAAAGACAGCAACAGGTGACTACGGCTTTTTACGTAGTTTATATCAGTCCGAAGGAGCCTTAGCCGCTCGATGGAGGTCACTGAGAAACTTTTTCCATTACCCAAGGTACCCTTGGGAATAGAAATGGTCGCATGGCAGTTGCATAGTGATGATCTCACCGCTAGTCCATCCTCTCAAGGCAAAATGTTGCACACGATGCTTCACAATGCCTGTGATTGCTAAGGAGCTGGAGTACAGAGAGTATTGTAGTGGTATTTTTTTTTCCCACTTTCCACCATTTCCCTAGGGTGGAAAGCTGATTCCCTCTGGACGCCCAGAAAAAAGCAAATAGGAGGTCAAAACATAGTGGAGCTATAATGCGGGATGGACTTTTGGCCAACTGTGAGGTGGACATGGTCGTGTTGAGCAGTTACTACAGCCTGGCAGTCTAATAGCGTTGCAGATTGATATTTGGGCTTGGCTGAGTTTCCGCGAGCGGCTGAACCTGGGTCCTCTCTGTAGGACCACTTAATCCCTTTGAAGTGCCCTATCATTAGTGGGCCGCAAAAAGTCGCCTATATTTAAGGTCCTCCAGGTGAAACTGGTGCGCATGTAACACTTTGGGCTAGTTTGCTGAATGATGGAATGGGTCTTCGGCTACCCGAGACTAGTGGTTTAGGATTACGATGTCCTCATGGGTCTTGCACAGGTGGGGAGAGCTACCCAGGGTACCCCTGGGAGCCCACCCCACTGGACTGACCAGTGTTCATGAGGTATGAGAACTAAATTGGCAGGGGGTGGGTACAAATAAGGTAGTGAGCTGATGAGGGCTACTCGGATGTCACAGGAGATCACAATCAGCAATAACTACGTTGCAGCAGCCTAAAGCTGCCTGGGCAGTGGCAGGCCGTTGGTCTTGGGGTTGGTCTTGGTTTTAACTCCCTCCCGTCGGGCGTTCGCGTCGAGCACGCAGTTTGGAAAGGGCTTCCAAGGGCGTGGCGCAGATGTGTGGCGATCCTTGAGCACTGCGCTGCTTACGTTGGGAGCTGTGGGGTGCACGACGGGTGAGGGATAGGGTATGGCTACTGGAGGTATGCTTGAGGGTGTCTACGTATGCATTGCGTGCCGTGCTAAGGGAGGTGACTTTAAACCATGTTTGACCAAAGTAAAGCTGATGATTGGACAGAACTTCCTTCTCGATCTGCCTTACCATTTGTTCAGGAGGCGGGGGAGCAACTAAGAAACCATCGTGTAGCCACACCAAGGATTGTGTTGGGTGGCGGGCAATGAGTGCACGAATGGTGTCCTCGACAATTGTGGCTTCAAAATGCTCTAGCAATCGAAAAGCGCTGTCGTTATGGTTGACCAGGAACTCTGGGCGGAAACGCGGTAGCAACTGAGTAGTCAGGGTTGTACTCAAAGACTCGAGTTGGCAGAGGATTGCGCTGACACTCGCACTGGGGGAGTCATCAACCAGAGAGCTTAGATATCGGTATGTAGTAGCAAGAGAGCTATTGATAATTCTCAATGGGAGTTGCTTGATGGTGTCAGGGCAGACTGCTTCAACTTTTCGAATATAGGGGTCTCGAGCTAGCTGCGCGCGGAACTCATCGATGGTTGGGAGGGGTACAAAGTCGGGCGCAAAACGTAGTCCCAGGCGTCGAACAAGTTCATAAAAAGATCCTTTGAGGTCAATTTCGCAGTGATTCTGTCCGAACAATAACAGCCTGGCAGCTCGCGGTAGTCGCTGGCCTCCTATGGTGCAGCAATATTTTCGTCCGTGGTTGTCAGCAGCTTTGGGGGAGTAGTCAATTTCAATACTGCAGTTTTGCGGTAGACACGGGGAGAGATAGGATTCGATCAGCTGGCGGTGATGGGGGTGGAGGGTCACGTGTTTTCGGAGAAGACCGTGATCGATACTGGGCCTCTCTACTAGAGTAAGTATGGGCTGGCTCCAGGGTTGATCAAAACTTTGAATGTGAAAGCCTCCGACCTGAAAGAGGCCCGTTGGGAATGATGGCTTAATGGACACCGGTCCAGTATTCCGATTGAAGGCAGCAGGGTTGCTCCTATATTTAGCCAACAGGAATTGGGTGGCTTGTCCAGCCAAGTCATCTGCTATGCTGTTGGCCACTCTCGGCAGGTATATGAATAAACTACTCGGGAGATGCAGACTAACGGTTGAACGAATGCTTTCCAATGGTTGGTGCATATCTATCCTCCGGAGACGGCCTGCAAATTGAAAGTACTTAATGACAGGAAGAATGTCCCCTTGGATGACTACCTTGGGCGTGAGGCCGCGGCTCGATAAACGCTGCTTAACGACAACAGCAACTTCTTCAACAAGATACAAACAGGCCATGATTTCTGCTTCTATATTATCTGAACAATGTGGCAGAGCGACTGACCGACATGCAATAACGCGAGACCGACCACCTTCTATTACATAGATGACATAGCCAGCTCCTCCTAATTCATCTTCGTGCATACAACTGCCATCGAATTGGCCTACGATCTGAATCGAGGGTTCGGATGGTGTATCGTCGGGAGGGATTGCTAAGATCAACTCATTAGGACTGATGGATTGAAGAGCTGTCACAGTACAGAAGGAATCAGGCGAGTTGGGGCAGGCTGGTACAATTTTAGCATTAGGGCGGAATCCAGCGACCCGGGCTCGAGCTGGGGCAATGAGGCTAAGCCATGGATGTCCAAGGGGGAGCACAGCGATAGGCTGATCCGGGGCAATGGGTGTAGTAGCTGTGCAAACTAGATCAGGAAGGGCTGCAGAGTGGAGAGTAACTGCTTCGTTGGCGGCGGTTTGCATGTAGCAAGGATGGTTTGGGTTGTCTGCGCCTGCACTCTGGGGTCTGACGGGAGAGACAAGCTCCGGGAGGAAACGAGTTGGGATTGCCTGTAGAGCATTGTCATGTAGGCGGGTTAGCCATTCAGGGACACTTAGGGGAACTGAAGATGGCGCATGTTGCATGCCTCCATGCTCAAGCAAGAGTCGGCGGAACTGATGCAGAATGTGGCTCGCGATCACGCATCCAGCTGTGTTGACTCGGGCTAGTTGGTCCAACGATTTCACTGGATTGGGGGAAGGTGACAAAACGTTGGCAACTAGGACAGGCACTATGCAGAAACGAGCCCAATGTTGAGAGGAATTGTCTCCATGTCCGCACGCTACACAGGGGGCTAGATCTCGTGCACGGTCACGCCATGAGGCAGGAATATGAAAAGATCCCCGAGCAGATTCTGCGATGGCATGCCAGGGGGATGCGGTCGGGATCCCCCATCTCTCACCGCTGTACAGAGTGGTAGCGTTAATATCATGGTCATGGCAGCATTTCTCACAAGCTGGGGCAAAATTGAGTCCAAGTGGGTACAGCCGGGTAGGAATTCCACAGAGTTGGCATGGCTGCTCAGCCTGCAGCGAGCCTGCAAGTCGAAGCCGCAGGCATTCATCGTCATCCTCATTCACCGCCCACCGCAAGACAGCAAAGCGCGCAACCCCATTAACAGCAAGTTTAGGCACTGTGGCTAAATGGGTCAACCAAGCCCACGATACCCCGCCTGGTAGAAGCTGTAAGCTAACTCTAGACTGTAGATATTGCAGTGCATGCACTTGGATGGCTTCGTAAAGTCTGAGTTTCAGCTGGCGGAGGAATTGGAGGTGTTGTTTCCTGGTGTTTTGTCCTGCAATTATGCGTAACAAGTTGCCGACTGTGTCAATTCCGCGCAGGGGAATCCATGTGCGGAAAATGCGTTGGACAACCGCTCCTTGCCTTGTCCCTACATCCGGGTACCCCGGTGAGAGAAAGGCGGTAGAGCCATTCTGTCTAAGCCAATAACCCAAGCACGCTGCAGTGAGTGTGACCGCTGGGTCTAGTGCAGGAGCAATACCTAACCACCGAAATATGTGTGGGAGGTACCGTGCGGCCAGCCATGGTCTGCCAAGAATAAGTTTCGCAGAGCGTTGTTGGTATAAATTGATGTCGTCCGGAGTGAAGCCAAAGTATGTACTTTGGTAAATATTAAGGGACAGAATAAAACAGTTATTGGCAAGGCTTCTTTGCACTACAGAGTGAGCAGGTGTGGCGAAGAGGGCAAGCCGATGGTTAGCTTTGGACATGGCTTTGGGGTTAATGGCTTGTGTGCCTATAAGTTCCTCTACTGGGGTCCACCCTTGATGACTACGGGTATATTTACCATACAGGAGCAGACCCAGCGCTGTAGTTTTTCCCTCAATGAGGTGGGCTCCCCAGTCGGAACGTTCAAGCGCATTCAGAGTACTATGGGAGGCAGGGTGATTAACCAGTACACTGCACTTGTTGGAACAACTACACTGTGCTAGGAAGAGTGGGTCAATTTTAGCCAGATGTCCTCCGGTTAATATTAAATCAACCTCTGCTGGGGTAAGACACACAAACAAATTTGCTCGGCACACTATGGTGGTGGTGCTATAACCTGCTCTGTGAACCAAGGCTTGCCGCAATGTAGCATGTCCTGGTAAACTTTGTGCCCAGTTTAATGGAGGGTATTGGTCGATCTGACCAGAGCTAGCTGCATGCATATTGATCCCACTGGTTCGCCAGCAGTGGTGTTCATCTATTTGGATGCCAGCGGATTTCAAACGGACGCAGGCTTGCCAGGCATCCGAGAGCCATTGCATGCCTGCTGCAGTATCTCCCACCATTGTGGTGTCATCAACATATCCTTGAACTGTCAGCATGCCAGGGATTCGGTTAAGGTAGGTCAAAACTGGATCCATGGCAACGCAAAAAAGCAGGACTGAAAAAGATCGACCCATGTCAACGCCTGTGACAATCATTTTTGAGGGTAACAACTTGCCTTGGACTTTGTGCCTGCATCTTCGAAAAAGGAGGATGTGCCGGGTATACATGATGATCCACCAGGGGGCTTTACATGCTGATAAAATTTGCAAGATCCAGTGGGGGTTAATCCGCTCGAATGCTTTGGAAAGGTCCAATGACAGGCATGCGCATGGTGCATCTTGGTCTAGAACAGCTTGAACGGATTGGACAGCACTTTGCGGTTCGCGGAAGACATTTAACACCGTTTGAGAGGGGTGGAGTAGCGGAGCAATGGCTCTGGTCATGACTGTCGCGATGCTTCCGTCTATGACTCTCTCAAATGTCGATGGCATACCCAATGGACGGAAATTATCAGCAGTGGGGCCCATTTTGGCTTTCGGGATCCATGCTTGGACTGAGCAAGGGGGAGGGACTGCGGATCTACAGATATCATTTAGATGTGTAATCATCGCATCAGATGACACTCCAGGGTGGAGTCGCCATGCTGCATAGGGTATTCCGTCTGGACCTGGGGAAGAATCGTTGGTGGCAAGGACAGTTCTGATGAGATCTTCCGCGCCCGGTGGGGGAACATGTGGCCAGGGCTGGGCTTGTGCTTTATACTGCTCCAGGTAATCTGTCCACTCAGGATCATATTTGACAGGCGGTTGGAACCAGAACTTGCGAGTGGCGAGCATGGCTGCTGACAAGTCCAGGTCAGTCTGGCACTGGTTGCCCGCACCGTCCAGAATAGGACCATTATAAAATACAGTTCGCGGGCAGCTAGCTCGTAATCTCTGCCACAGAGGGGCATTAGTGCCCAGGCCACGACTGCGGGTAGTTTCATCTCTATTCCTAGTGATAAGATGCTGTTGTTGTAGCTGCAGATCAAGGAGCTCGAAACACTTCCAAAGGAAGGTACGAGGAACCGTGATTACCGTGGATGTTTGGCAGTATTCTTCTAGGGCAGGGCGGAAGCCTGGAAGGGCCGACAGAAGCTCTCGTAGCAACCGTTTAGAGATGTTGAGAAGTGGTCGATCAGATTGGAGATGCTTCCTCAGAGTGTTGAAGTCCCGGGGCCGCTTGGGGAGTGACATCCACCATTGCCATAATAATGCCTGAAGGGATTCAAATGTGGGCTGGGAGACTAAGCAAAGTCGGCGAACCAGCGATTGGAGTGACGGCCACACTTGTCGGGTGTCATGTCGGTCCTTACCCGGTTGAAAAACACTTGCTGGTATGGTCATATGTAGAGGCAGGTCTGAGCTACTCGAAACTGGCGGCCTGTGGCGCAATTGGATGGATATGCATGCATGCCCAGCAGACTCAAAAAGACGATCATAGAACACCTGATGTTGGATTAGCCCACGATTCATGTATTCGGTCGGAAGAATGACTTTGTCGATTGCTGACGAGCCATTTGGGCCCCAGAAGGTCGGTTCATCTTTGACAATGTCGTCTCCTTGAGCACAACTTAAAATACGGTGCCAGGCGTCAAGGGAAAGGTGATGACCATGATTAAAGTCTCCGACGATGAAGAAGGGGTCAGGATGGTCCTGATGGTCAGATAGCCATCTGGCAAGCGTTTCACAGTCTTCTTTAGCGCTGCTGGGATGACAATATGCCGAAATCACCCAAAAGCAATCGGTTCTGGTCTGGACTTGTGCAGCAATGAGTTTGCCAGGCGTGATAACAATTTCTTGTAGTAATCTAAAGGAGCATGGAATCAATATGGCTACTCCTCCCGACAGGCCTCCGTTTTCTGTTGCGATCGATGGGGAGTGCGCAATATTAAAGCCTGGATAGGTTTGGAGAAAGTTGGTAGCAGTACTCGCAGTCCATCTGGTTTCTTGGAGGCAGACAATGCCGTGCCGAGCCCGGCGGAGAATGGCTTGCGTCTTAGGGTTAGTCCATTGTAACGTTCTCCAACCTGATACATTCCATGTGGTTAACTGTCTGAGGGCAGTACAGCAATCTTGTTTCTTTTCGAGACGATATTTGAGGACTTCAGCACAAAGGAGGCTAAACTCAGAAGAGTTGGCCAGTGATTGTGCAAGGAGTTGTCGAGAGTGGGTAAAACATTCACTGCGGATGCCACACTTATGAGCCACTGTCTGGATATCTAATATTGGCCACGGTGCGGGGATCTGGAGTACATGCGGCAAAAAAGAGAGTGACTGCAGGCAGTGTAGGTTTTTCGGACATTTGGTCATAAATTGGAGTGAATACAACGCTCGAATTTGCCGGGACCACGCGTTGCGAAATTCGAGCAGTAGAGGTTTCGCAACTGTCCCGAGGTGCTGCATGTTTACTAGTGACACTCGATCAGGGAACAAACAAAAAAGGCAAAATCTGGGGGAGTATCGTTTATGTTCCAGTTGCATGCGAGTTCCTGACTGATTTTCCCAATGGGGTTAATATGTGGAAGGGTGTCACTATGCTCTGGGTACTTGAAAACACGGCAGTCAATAGATGCTTTGATCAGGCAGGTTTGGTATCCTGTAGTGTCATCAAGCTTCCAGTCGTGCGCAGCAGCAACGGCGACATTACCTTCATTGTCAATAAACATACAACCATGGAGTTCAGGATAAGAACTAGCTGCCGTATGGATATTGCAGGAGGCTTGTTCGACAAAACGAGACAAAAAGCAAACAATGCACTGGTCATATAAGAATGTGCCAATAAATCGATGGCAAATCAGATATTGCCCTTTAGGTCCATAAGGAACAGCAAACCAGATGCAGTTGGGGTTGGTGCAGTGGAACGGGATAGGCGCAGCCGTGAAAACCACAGGGTGAGGCAGTTGTTGCCAGGGGATGCGGGGATCTGGAGTACATGCGGCAAAAAAGAGAGTGACTGCAGGCAGTGTAGGTTTTTCGGACATTTGGTCATAAATTGGAGTGAATACAACGCTCGAATTTGCCGGGACCACGCGTTGCGAAATTCGAGCAGTAGAGGTTTCGCAACTGTCCCGAGGTGCTGCATGGTTACTAGTGACACTCGATCAGGGAACAAACAAAAAAGGCAAAATCTGGGGGAGTATCGTTTATGTTCCAGTTGCATGCGAGTTCCTGACTGATTTTCCCAATGGGGTTAATATGTGGAAGGGTGTCATTATGCTCTGGGTACTTGAAAACACGGCAGTCAATAGATGCTTTGATCAGGCAGGTTTGGTATCCTGTAGTGTCATCAAGCTTCCAGTCGTGCGCAGCAGCAACGGCGACATTACCTTCATTGTCAATAAACATACAACCATGGAGTTCAGGATAAGAACTAGCTGCCGTATGGATATTGCAGGAGGCTTGTTCGACAAAACGAGACAAAAAGCAAACAATGCACTGGTCATATAAGAATGTGCCAATAAATCGATGGCAAATCAGATATTGTTTAGGTCCATAAGGAACAGCAAACCAGATGCAGTTGGGGTTGGTGCAGTGGAACGGGATAGGCGCAGCCGTGAAAACCACAGGGTGAGGCAGTTGTTGCCAGGGGATGTCAACCCGGGTATGACAATTCCACGCAGCTGTGTCAAGGTGAAAGGTACGTGAGCGTGGAAATTGAACACAGTAGACCGTCCATTTGGCAGGGGCGTCCCCGAAGGTAGCAATATGTGCTTGATCTTCCCAGTCAGCAATATGAACAAAATGAACAGAAACTTGCTCATGATGTAATAAGGAGTACAACCAAAGCAAAATTTGTGCCATAGTGGAGGTGCACTGTCCAGCAGATTTAAGTTTGTGGGAGATCCATTCCTTGGCCTGTGGACAATGGCGTTTGACTACAGCATCATAATTATGACCAAAGAAGAATTGTAGCAGATCTTCTGCTCTCCCAATTCCTGCTCCGAAAAACCTCATTCCTACGAGGATACTTTGCATTTGTTTTTCCTGAAGGAGTTGAATTGCAGTTGGCGAAAGCTGCGATGGTGGTCTGTTGTCCATGATGCCTAGATCGGCAGGGTGAATCTTACGGGTAGTAGGCAACAGTTGCTTAGGAAGTACAGTTGGCATGACTGGGGTCAAGGGACCTTCGAGTGCATGAATTGGAAGTTCCGGCATTGGGTCAAGACCAATTTGCTTGGAGGAGAAGTCACGGATACGTTGTTCTCGTGCCAGGGTTTGTACTTGTTCACGCAGGGCTTGATATTGAGCGCGAGCTTGTTTCGGGTGAACGACTCCAGACCATGCATGCTTGGTTGCTGTTTCAGCAGGTTCAGTAAGCCAGTCGCGTAGACGCTCAGGGTGTCCTACGGCTGCCTGAATATATTCTGGATGAAAGCTATTGCCGCAATAGTTTCTAACTGTAAACTCAGTGAGCAGCGAGCGATGAGCATGTACCCGGTCAAAATGGTTGTGTAATCCAGCTAGTTTTTCGACCTCCTCGCAGAGCAAGATTCTCATGGGTGCTTTGATGTGGGGATGATGGAATATTGGCAGGATAGCACGGACAAGCCGGTCTCTGTCGATGGTGCTCACATTTTTTTGTCGGAGAGACTGCAGGAATCGATTCCATGCACGCAGATAATGTGGCGGCAGAGATTTCTCAAAGTCAAGGGCAGGGATTATATCACTGGAATGCATATTGGCTTTGAGTTGAAATTGAGCTTTATCCCCCCAGAAAAGGTAGTCCCATATAAGAGAAATTGGTTGATATGCCGTCCAAGATAGCTGATACACGTTGTATCCCAGGACTGACCTGACTCGTAGGAGTGGCCCAAAAGGAATCGGATGACCATTAAAGTTTACTAAAGGCCCTTCTATGTCACTCAGTTCTAGGACAACCGTCTTGGAGACTTTGACACAGTCTTGGTAGTTGCGAAAGTAAAATCTGTTACGTCTTATGCCATGCGTATTCTTGGGGTCAACGTGGAAGCTATCGGGAGACGAATCAGGGTTAAGTCCAAGGGCACGTAGGATTGCTTTACGATGGATATCAAGCATTGCACCTGCATTCTCAAGCAGAAAGCGGATGTGCTCCAGAGGATAGTTCATTTGCACTAGCCACAGGATTACGTGGACATAGTAGAAAAGGGAGCTACAATGGCCAGTGAGTCCGAGGAGTCCTTTCAGGGGGCCGGCTGGGGTAAGATCCTGGCAGGGTGAGCCAGCAATTACAAACCAGCGGCACTGTGGCCCAGCTAATGCAAATGCTTCCTTAAGTATTCGACATTGATTGCGAAGAAGCTGCCGCACATCGTCAGCATAAAGCGTGTAAGTGTCCTTGCTGGATTGGGTCCATTCACCATCAGTGCGAAGAGCAAATTGTTCACCAACGAGTTGTCTAAGGATGGGGTCACATTCTGCAACAATGATGATGCGCGGGGCACATCCGATAGCTTTAGTGATGGCCGGAATAGCTGAGCCTACACCGTCAAATAGGCTAATGATAGCGTATGGGTGAACTTGGGAATACTTAGCTCTTTTGGGAGGGGATGCATCTTTCTCCTTCGCAAAGGAACTATGGGAAGCACCACTTTCACCACTGACTGGAGGGCGGAGACTATCAGCATAGCTACAGGACGGGTTTACCTCGTTGCAACTATCATTGGGGCGTGACCGGACAGCCTCCGCTGGTGCATGCTCATGTGTTGGACACTGGGCACTTGCGTTACTACTGACTAGTGTCAAAGCCTCAGTTTCATGAGGGTGAGGGACAGCAACAAGCTCTTTACTGCCAAGGTCTGCATGGGATAGTGAACCGTTATCGTTTTGAGGGGCTTCCGTCAGTCCAACTGTGGGTGCCCCACAGTGGCTTACTGACGTACCACCTGCAATGTCGTTGTCCTGGTCAGCATGTGGAATGGGTGTGCCATCGTGAGGAAAAGGCGGACCAATTCCAACCATGGGTACCCCATGGTGGCTGCAATGATCATTGCCGGCCGGCTCATTTTGCAGAGGGATAGACGTGTGTTCGGTTCCGGGTGGGTAACCAACCACGGGTGCCCCGTGTTGATCATCCACCGAACTGTGTGTCGGGTGAGTGTGTTTCGGGATATCGGCAGGACGAGGGCTCTCACTTGGTGGTGGGGGGTCAATTGGCTTGCTATCCAATGCTTCAGTTAATTTATCCGAAGTACTGTTATTTCCCAATTTCTTTCTTGAAAGGTTGGGGGCCTGATATCGTTTGGCACTGATGCCGAGGATATTTTTGGGTTTTAACTTTGGTTTTTTGGGACGGTGAGACTGCTTGGCACACTGAAGTGTGGCAGGTGCAATGGCTTTGTACTGTGGAGGTTGGAAAGAATAAGGCTGATGATCATGTCGACGGAAGACAAAACCCCAAACAAAGGAGGTAGCTTTCAGTTGTTCGACCGGGATCCATGCATGGCCTCGGAGGTTGTCATAGACAAGAACCTGTCCTTCGTTCCACCGCTCAATGATAAGGAAATGGTGTGACGACTTTCCTTGAACAATGATGATGCCAGTGATTAGGAAAGATTGAGAAACAGGATTGGCACTCAGGGTGGGAACATTGAGGAGCTGTCCAAGGAGATTTAAAGCCTTGGTGGCAATTGGCAGTTGCTCAATGGGGCTTGTAATTTTAAGGGTAAAAATCAAACAACCTTCAATTTCTTCATTATTTTGTTGGTCCTGATTGTAACAGTCGCTGGCGTGAGAAAAACCAACATCCTCTCTGTCAAGTGCAAGGCGCGGAGTCCGATCTGCAATCATTTGTGGAAGATCAATGGTATCATTCTCTAGGTTAATACTCAACATTGTATCAAACAGAGCGGCTGAAACTTTGCCCGATGCGCTACATGAAAGGCAGTTCACATGAAATTGCGCAAAGAAGCGTTCGCTATGGTCTGGAAACAAGTCATCACAGGCTGCAATAATAGCGGTGTCAAGGTCAGAAACTTGCCCAGGCGGGAAGGCATTCACGTTCAGGTAGCTGGCAAAAGCAGCGCAGACTTCTCCAATGCTTACTCGTCTTCCTTGCACAGTAGCAGTCTGGTCAGCCCATGTCCATCCATTGCTGATAGCGCATAGGACTAATTCTCTGATGTGGCCATGAAACATGTTATCATCCCAAGGTGCATGGGTGAGGACACGTAGTGCAGTAACCGCATAGCACATGTAGCTTGGGAATTTAATGAGATAACACATTGCAAGCTTGGTAAAGTAGTCGCAATCAGCATGGGAAAATGAGCTGGGCCATCCAGTGATGATTTCTCTATTGGAAATAAGGAGACTACTGCTTTGCGTACTGCCACATAGAATATTGTCAGTAGGGCTGTGTGAGGCTTTGACAAAGATTACATCATCGCCAGGAGCATGAGTGTTAGCACTGTCATCCAGTGGCTGATAGGCGGCCTTTTGTGCTAAGAGGTCTAGGACAGTTTCGGGTGGCTGATTAGGTACACTCCTGTGTTCAGCTTTGCTGCGGCTCGTCTGCTTGCTGGTCTGCCGACTCTTTTGTGTTGGTAAGCCAACTTTTGAGGTAAGATTGTCAGAATGGTCTTGTTGTTCGGGCGTTGAGTCATTGGCGATACACGCAGGAAAGTTGAGTGGTCCTGTGGCCTGAGGTATGGAGTGGGTACGAGTGGATCTGTCGGTAGCATCTTTTCGCTGAGTGGTGCAGTCCAGTAGTAAGGGTTGTACAGTGGCTTTGGAGACACAATGAGCCTGGGCAGTAGATTGGGGAGTGTCACACAACCGTGAGTACCCCACGTTGGCGACATCTTCGTGATCAGTGGGCGTACCTGTATTACGGTGCAAGTGTTTCACCTTGGGGGAACTAAGGTTGTTCATATTGCTATCCTGGGCATGTTGTCTTGGTTCGTGAGGGTGATTCTGATCAAGGTTGGCCATGGCAAGGTTATTGTCAGAGGCGAGGGGGTTATGACCATGGGGGGTATTATCATGTCGTTGTGATTCTTTGTCCGAACTATGAGTGTTGTCGTCAACCGGATCAAGGGCTGTTGCAACACATTCCATGGGCACATCTTCACAGTGTTCGCCGATGCTTGCCTGAAGGTGCGTTTTCGGGGGTTCTGGGTGTTTGCTGTTATTGGTTGGTGCAGGCTGCATTTCAATATCGCCCTCAGGAGGTGTGTTGGGAGATCCTCTACACGGCCTGGGTTTGTAGGGTGGGCGATAAGTTGGTCTGTTCCCTGTTGGTGTTGGACTCGACTGTCCGTGGGAGGGCACATTCTTAGTGCTGTTCATTCCGTGGCCGTTTGGAAAATGAGCAGTCGGTGTGGCAGTAGTATATTGCTCCTTCAATCCAGCATGTGTAGTGCCAACATCAGGGGTTCTTTGTGATGGTACGATGCAGGCATATGCTTCTCGAAGGTGACAACATTGCGTTTTATCGACGACCTGCGATATTGAAATTCCAGGTGGGAGTGTGACAAAAATTGAGGAGGGTTCAAAAGTACGTATGATCAATTCATCATAGTATCGTACCTTCCATACATCACGCTCGAGATGGATGGATTTCAAGTGGAAACACTGTTCTGGACCAAGTACGATATGATAAAAGAGCCACTTCTGGTGGTCCCTATGCTTGATAAATTCATGATGAAGTAGATCAATCTTAACAGCGTCAGGATTTGTCACAAAGGATTCCTGGATGAAAGAGTTGTCACAAAAGTTAACTTTTTGTAAGCATTCCATCAAGGGCATATGCAACTCTTTAGGCGAGAAAAACCACGCAGGCGGTTGGGACGCAATGGCAATAATATTGGTGAAGTCCTGCATAGAGTCAATGACAGCGGTACGCAAATCATAGTATCTTCTGGCTGACTGTTTCTTGTTTGGTTCAAAAGAAAGATGACTGATTCTGCCTTCTTTAGGGATCATTTGTTGAGCAATGACTTTATTCCAGTGATCCCGTCTGGTTTCGACTTCAGTAAGGGAGACATCAGCACGAAAATCTTCTGCAGAGGGGCACTGGTGCTGAATGACAACTTGGCCAGGGTCACAATCCAGTGAGAGAGGGAGAGAGTCTTCATGTTTAATCTCGATGTCAAAACAGAGACACTTTTGCTGTGACCTGTCAACCTGGCACCAACGAATGGAGAAATTAACAGCCCCCACCTTTCGTCTTAGTAATTGTACTAGAGGTGATTGGTTTGATTGGTCGAGTTGATCCTCCGTACATATTGATGAGGGAATTTCAGCCCATAGAATCTGTGCAGGTGCGTACTGAAAGGAACCAATCTTTCCAAATTTGACTTGAAAATGATTATAATCATGGGCGGTCTGTGTGCAATGCGGTTCTGATCGCAGCATGTGGACAGTGAAAGCACCCTGCTTAGGCCCAATCGGTAAATGAACGTCAAATGGAAGAAGGGCTAAATGAAGATTAATGACCAGTGACGGCGATCCAAAGATGGCAAGTCTTCTGTAATTCATGAAATGGTACCTCACTTTAAGGTTGGCTAGTTGGACAAGTATCTCGTTAAGCACGGTGTTCGGAAACGCCTTCAAGTCCAATACTGACATAGTGATTCCATGTGGAAAATGCTTTTGGAATTCTAAGTCATTCCATGGAAAGAAATGCTTAACCTGACACTCTGCAAGTCCATGCGACCAAGCGGCATCAACAGTTGGCTGAAGGACCTTCTCAACAAGCTCGATGTCTTCCAGGCACTCATTGGCAATTTGGACAGTGAGTGAGGTAACATCAATCTTATCTGATATGCGATGGCATCCATTGGGTCTTCTGAAGTCAATATAGTTAACTGCAGAAAGGCTCTGAAGTTCACTGATCGTCTGGTGTCGTTCAACAACAGTTCTGGGAAAAACATACTCCAGCGTTCTGCAGGGTCGAGACCAAGAAACATGGCAGTGTTCAGCATACGGTTCAACCTGGCATGCAATGAGATATTTCTCTTGGTTATTTGCGGAGCAAAAGGTAACTCCAAGATTTTGCATAAAGCCGACATGCTGAACCTTATCATTGAGAAGGTTGTATAGCCATGCAGAAGCTTCAAATTCGCTGGTACTGCTTGAACAAGTGAAGACAAAATGAACAGAGATATCCTTGTTAAGGCATATGTCTATGAATTTCTGAAGGACATAAGCTTTGGGGAGCAATAGGCAGAGGCCGACTCCTGTATCACTGTGATCAAAGGCTTCTTCATAAGTGATCACAGTGCCTGAATATCTGTTCGAATCAATATCACTGGGACAGTTCGCAACAAAAAGATGTTCTTTCCCAAGACTTGACACCAGCTCAATGGCATGCTGTTCAATAGTGTCATGAGGATTGCAGTTCATGTTGTCGACTATAACCCAGAGTACCCCTGGGTACAGTGACTACACACCGGCAGGCCAGAGGGGCAACCTGGCCGAAGCAAGACGATAACAAGAACAATAAAGACTACACTGAGTACCCCAGTGAGCCTTGTGAATAAAACCAACAAGATCACAAGTAAAAGAACTACACTGGGTACCCCAGGAGTCCTTAAACAAGTGGGGTTCAAAACAGGTGTGTTCAACGGACACAATGCAAGTAGGCCAAAAGTGAGAAGGTAGATCTTAAACAAACAAAACTAAGATAAACCCCCCCCTCCCAAATAATCTTCTAAACAAAACAGGTTGACGGGCACGTTTGTGCTCTTCCTACGGCAGTACTACCCTAGCCCCTTTATACTGGTGCCCCCAAAATTAACTCACGCAAATCACCCAAGATGGATGTTTGCCCCTTGAGTTAAAATCAGGTTACCCAGTCCCACGGGGTTTGAGCCGATACGGCCTTGAGCCAATGGCTACGGAACATGAAAGCTAGCCAGGTGCGAGAGATCCAATGGCCAAAAGTGGAATAGCGCATCGCCATTTCAGCCGTGGCTGAGCCACCTGTTGCAATGAGCACATTCTTGTACGCGATGATTTTATTACGGTCACTGCACCGGACGTCAATTTTGGAGGCATATGCTTCTCCTTTACCTTCCTCCATGCGACCAATTAGCCTACCGAAACTCCTGATTGTGGGGGGCGCGAGATCACTTAATTGATCCGCAAGTGCTTTGGCAGCTACATTTTCTTTCGTATAGACGATCGCAACAAAGTCCTTGAGTTCACAGCTCAGTGCAATGAGCAAGACCGCAAGGGACCGCGTTTTGCCAGCACCAAAGACCCCTGCAATACATAAGTCAGATCTGCCTGTCAAAATAGCCAGCAACAGTGCAATTGAGACCGTTAAGACATGTCCATCACCGTGGGCTGCTAGAGGGAGGAGGTACTCACGGTAATAACTGTCATGGGCCCCATCCATCGAGATCGTGGCTGGTGTCAGGAACCGGCTCAAGATTCTGACTAGTGCATCGGTCAGCTGCGTTTTGCGCTCGCTGGCCATGCGGCGAACAGGTATATGCGGCTGTACGATGCCCATGGCCAATGGTAGGCGCGACTGGTTAGCTTGTGCAAACACTAAGAGTTCATGGCGGCTGCGTGTGTCACCCAGGAAGGCTAGCTATTCCCACACTACGGCCATAGACACGTGTTCTTCAATGGGTTTCGGCCAGTCCTGTGCAGGATCAAAGTAACTCATTGTTTTGAGATACTGGTCCAACAGTCGTCCACAAAACGTCCGAGCAATGGGTAGTGAGACGATTACAAGCTCTAGCAACTTCGGGGCAATGCGTTTGATTGCTCGCTGAGCAGGGTTCTTGCTGGTTCCGCTGTGCATCACCTTTTCATGTACCAGTAGTATAACACACCGCTGCTGAGTGTCTGGCAACTGGAGTACCCCTAGTAGCGCTCTGCCCGCCATCACGTTGGCTTCCAGGTTGCCTAGATTCCCAGCTTCACAGAGATCACGCGGCGAGGCCTTTGGAACATCCAAAGGTGCACTAAAGAGTAGGAGAGGGGCACCTTCAGTATGTAGGTGAATGACATGAAAACCAGCATACGCCTCATATTGGTAGGTGGCCTGCAACCGTGTTCCAGTTTGTCCTCGCTTCTTCTGCTGAGCTAGTTCTACACTGACCCAGGGCTGAAGGTGTTGAAGCTGCCGTCCCGCATGATAGGCGTCTAGTTGCGGAAGCACCATGTCCAGTAGGAAGATGAGGGTTCTTAATGAAAAACCACGCAGGAATTCCGCCAGTAAGTTGCGAACCAGCAACCCTCCCTCATCATGGGATCCTCCTGGTGTGGGAATCATCGCAATCAGAGCTGCTTGTAGTTCAGCTTCCGTATCAGGCTGACCATCCCGAATGTCCCGGCCGACAATGGGTACTGTTTGTAGCTCAGTGTTCCCCTCTCCAGCTGCTACTAACAGAGTGCTTAGAGTCGTCTTGAGGTGCACAGGAAGGTCAAAGCTAACCCATGAGAGTACTCGCAGCAATCCCTCGCACCGTACCCCGTGTGGAATGACCTGAGGGGTGGTGATTTGTAATCTTTGAACTTCATGGACCCCTTCATCAAGGTCAATGAAGAGCAAGTGGCCATATGAGTGTTTGGCACGCCCACTCCATGTGGGTGCCCTTCTATAAGAACCACCTGATAGTTGAATTCTGTCAGAGAGTCAGGTTTCCACACACATAGCCGGTCTTCCAGGCAGTGCACCAGAGTGACTCTGCGTTCGCCAGTGGCAAGTCGCATCATCTCCGGCGGCGTCGCAATCGCAGCAACTTTAGTGAGGCCTGGGAATGCAGCGAAATCACTCAGGATCTCGTGAACTGCAAGGCCCGTGTAGGACCCTGCCGAGAATCCATAAATGTTGATGTCCCTGACACCTCCTGTATCCGCTGTAGTGACTAAGTGAGGAAAACATGACTTCAGGAAAAGATGTTTACCTTGCGGATGGTAACAACGAAAGATCTGCATGATTGCTGTTGACCAGGTCGGGTGTGGTGGTCTGGCATGGGCTGGCCGGATATGCGCGGCCTCAATGAGACGAATCGCTCTCGTGAGCAACAGTTGGTGATCGGAGAAATGTTCAGGGAGGAAGTCTCGCCAAGCTGTCCATCCTTCTGCAGTGGAGAGTAGCTGGTAGATCGCATATTCGTGCACTGTTTTGGTGAGGCCCAATTGGGTGACATGTGCTTCCCAATTATCTGTCATAGCGAGCGATGGGCCATACACCTTTGTTTGTGCCTGATTTTGTAGGAAAATATCATAGTCGTGTTCGCCACTGAGTAGGCCACCTCCTAATCCACTGCAGTGCACTTCAAGGGGTCGGTCTTGCATTGGGGCGTCATCTTGCCAGACTTCTGAAAGGGAAAAGACCCAGGATGCCCACTCGTCAGAGCCCTTGAGTGCTGTGGGCAGCGCAGCAGCAGGTGTTCTTCCAATGTAGTTTTGTTTGGACAATTCTCCAACATCTATGGTCTGCTCATTGACAGTGACGTCCCACTTAGCCATCTCTCTGAAAGGTAACGGAAGACCAAACTTCAGGGGAGCTGCTTGCTGCAGCGATGTACATGAGGGTTCCGGTTGTTCCTTTCGTTGCCACAGTCCACACAGCAAAATTAGTTGAGCTTGGGAAAGTGGAGGAGGAGGCACTTTGGCATGCAGTCGCAGACCAACCACTGGAAGGAAATTGTGATGTAGCCATTGAGGCTTCCATTCTTGTGTACCAAATAAAGCTGCAGCCAAAGGCAACCAGCCATATTGGGCGAGGTCAGCGAGACTGCCAGGCATTCTTTTCTTGGCATTGGTGCCAAACCCATGCAGAATAACAGGCCGCATGTACTGTGGCTCAATTTCCTGGCCTGGTACATCTTGTCTCCTGGTAGCACTCGTACACTGACCTCACCTGGCAGCAGGCTAAGGGTCGGAAGGGCACCCTGCTCGTAGGCAGGCCGAGCCCATTTATGGAAGTTTGGTTGTCTGCCTTGGTAGCCATCAAGGATCTTCCGTAAATGGCCATGGCGCGGCCAGACTCCGGAGGCTGGGACAGGAAAAGTGACTAATCCAGACCACTGGCCTAACACACTCCACGCGTGGCACCAATCTGCAGTAACACGAGTGGACGTGCCAAGCAGAGGAGAGCCAAGTAATCCACTAGCTACTGCCTGCTCAACATCTGCAGGTGGATACGTGGTAGCAAGGTAGGCTTCAACATGCCCGTGGTAAGCACGAGTAATGACGTGGGCTATCTCATCAGGATCTGTGTCCGAGTCCTCCAAGGCAGTGACAGGTACAGGGCTCTCATGACCCGAAGCTAATACAATGACCAAACCCGCATTGATTTCAGTGAATGCCTCACTCACAAGGATGACTCCTTTGGGCCTGCACGCACTGGCAGTTTCATCAACGTCTGATTTGTCCTTCCGGGTAGGTTTGGTTGACCCAGCCGGGGAAGAGTCATTGCTGCTAGACGTCGCCCGCCGAGACATGCGGGGACTCGGGTCTGGCGAATCACCATAGTCAACCTCGTCTGCCAAATTGGCACCATAGGTGAGGGGAGGGGCTCGTGGTGGGTCAGCTTTTCGGACAGCAAGATTGTCCGCACTGTGCGATCTAGATAGCTTCGATGGTGGACCAGGCTGCTGCATGTCCCTTCCCGTGTCAACAGAGCGCGCACGTTTGTGCGATGACGCAATGGGGCTTGACAGTTTGCTCTTTGCAACTTTGCTGGAGGTAGCTGGTCGGGTTGGGTCAGTGCTCGCAAGCCAAAGTTCTCGTATCTCAAAGAGGGTCACTGGCACACAATCGCTGTCAATCAGTGCAAAATTGATGGTCGGAAAGAGGAACACACAAGCATCAAGGATGAACGTTCCTGCCCATGTTGGGTGTACCTTATGAAGACCAGTGTCAGCTGAGATGTGAACAAAGACAACTGTGGTGAGTTCTCCATATGGGCCAACATAGCGTAAACGTTCTTTCCACCAGGCAGCGACCATTGGCCAATGGCTGAGTCCATGCACGGATTTGACCTCGTCCGATTGCAAATCACGATTGTCCGTCACCAAATAAACGGTGTGGTAAGGCAAGAAAGCAGAGCTTTGACTAACCAGCCATCGGTACAACTTGTGCCAGTCAGGTCCAGGTGGAGTTTCAATCCCGTTTACCATTGCAATTTCGTAGTCATGTCGGTCAGGTTCAGCAGTCTTCTTATGGGGGTCTCCAAATCGCCAGTGCTGTTCGATAGATACATTCAGCCCGTACTCAGTCGAAATGCTCTTGTGCTGTTCAAGTGCGTAAAGCAGATCCAAGAAGCTAATTGCAGGGTTCTTTGCGTACCAGGACTTCACAACTTGTTCCCTGGAAAGCAGAGACATCTCACTGTTCAGTTCCTGTGTAGCTGATTTGGGTGTAAAGGTTATAAAGGGGGAGAAATGAGGGGGTGTTGAGAATCCTGACACGTCTCTGGTCAGAAGACTCAAGCACTCTTGTCAGTATCGAACCACAAAGTCGAAGTTAGTAGAAGGAGCCCCAAAACCAAGACCAACAAAACAGAAAGCGACCAGAACAAACCCAAAACAAAAGGGGGGGGGAGGAAGTGTTGAAAAACCTGACACGTCTTTGGCCAGGCAGTTCAAGCACCAAAACAGGGGGCAGCCACGTTTCCCATCCATGCATTAGCCTGTGACTTGACCTAGGTTGAGCGGCTTTGTCACCATGGGGTACTCATGGTTGACCACTGCCCGTTGCGGTTACCTTTGCTGTAAGCATGCCGGAGCCAGTATGGGACGGGAGGCGGTAGGGGGCGGTTATAATAATCTTTTTCTGGGTTTGTAATTTGTTTTGTTCGTGTTGTTCTATCTTAATTGTTGTATGGTAGTGTAGTGCGATGTCAAAGTACATCTAGCCATGGTGCCCGTCGCCGTTTGACCTTCGTTCAACCAATCTTTCGACCGGCCAAATGACTTTCACCACACTTCCCATGCCTTTCCTCGACCAGGTTGCAACACGGTGAGTGTTCACTGAATGCCCAGAGACTTTACGTCTACCGAAAAACCTCAGACAGCTCAGCCTTTTGGGATGGAACGACCGACCCCTATCCCATACCATGAAGACGAATTGCAAGAGCACTAGCACAGTGGTACTTACCGCAACCACAATTTTGACGCTGATTCGAGAAAAAAGACAACTGAGCACAGAGCCTTTCTGCACGCGTGGCAATGCACATGTCTAGCCCCTGCGAGTATGGTGATTGGAAAAGCACTACTGAGCGGACTCTGAGTGTGCCCTGAGTGCCGTAGCTTTGCTGTCTTTTTCACCTTAGATCATGTTTCACTCTCCTGTTTCACTGCGGTAGTTTTTCTCACCACTTTCGTTGCGACCCGGCGTTGTCGGTGTTTGCTTCAAAGTGTCAGGGTGAATGTCATGCCGTGAAGGCTGCTCTTTGTGATCTCGGGGATTCTGTACTCATCATCAGTGCGTGGTGATATCTGTGCATTAAGCTCTTCCGATGACGTGCTGGCTCCTCTGGCTGTATGATCAAGCTGTAGTATGGCTTTCTGCGCCTGGGTTACTTCGTAACTGGCAGATATTATGCCACCTTTGCCAATCCAGACAAGGAGGTCTCCTCTTCATCAGAGAAAACAAAGGGACCAGCAACAACCGTGCAATGGACGTGTGGACAAGTGCCACCACTTGCACCCAAGGTAGATGGAGGTGACAGGAAAGAATCTCAAATTGCCTATGCAAGAACCCTGCTCACAGTGTTTCAGGAGGCAGTGAATCAAATGGCAACGGTCGTAGAGAACCTGGAGCAAATCCAGACAGAAGGGGTGGCCGAAGGTAGTGCGAGCTCCATGAAGGAGGCCGTGCAAGAGCAACCACAAGATGAGAACCAAGCTGCTCAGGAAGAGAAGCAGCAACAGGACTCCCACCAGTGAATATGAGCAATATGTTGGATGTCCATGATTGTAGCGAAGACTACTAACATGCATCCGTCTGCCGGTGTCTCAAAACAAAGCGTGCCTTGCTGATCGAGAGTTAGCCATTAGGAGTTGGCAAGGGGCTGTAGAACTGAAACAATGAGCACCGACCTGCTCGTATTGCAATGAAGTTATTTCATCTTTCGGTTCCCCTTGAGGTACATCCTAGGTGATCCCCCCTTGTTGTTTCTTTACCCTCCGCTGCTTTTGACTGTTTCTGGGGTACATTCATGCTCAGCACTTTCGTTTTTCGTTCGCAGCTGTTTTGCATCCTGTGTGGGGTTTAGGGGATAAGATTAGCTTAGGACTAACTGATATGCCTGCCCCTGAGGATTTACCTTCCCTCTTGATTACCACAATAAACAAATTGCAATGCGAGTAACTGTGCGCCATGGCATCAACGGCGACGAAGAGATGACCATGCATGTAGTCGTTGGGGTAACAGTTGGATGGGATCTGATGGAGAAGATGGCACGGAAGCTGGCCTTAGATTCACCTTTTCAGATTGTTTTCTACTTAAGCTGTACTGCGGAGATGCTCTCTCCGGTGCGAACTATCAGTTCGCAGATGGCGCCCACAGACTCAGAGGTATGCTATCTAGTGCAAAAGCTACAATATCCAACCGCCGAGCACTACCAAACGCTAATGACAGCGGTATATGAAAAAGATGTCATTGAGCTACTATACCTTCTAGGCCAAGGAATTGATCTTACGTGGAATGGCCCAGATGGCGGAGACACCAGCTCACTGCTCACAATGGCAATCTTCCGAGACAACGACAGTGACACATATAAGTTCCAAGCCACTAAGGATCTGCATTTTCCCAGGCCTGGGGTCAGCCTTACGTATCTGCTTTTGCAATCGTTGGCTAACCCCAACATCCTCCCGCCAAAGCAGCAGCCGACGACTATGTTGGAACTAGCCGTTGAACTCGGTAACTCACACTTAGTCCAGCTACTCCTAGAAGAAAATGCCATGGTACACCCCGAAGGGGATGCAGTGCCGCCTTTGATGACGGCAGTTCTGCACCGACACAAGATAAATGTGCAATTGCTATTAGAGGCGAGGGCAGATCCGTGGAGGACCACACCCATTGTGTCGCTATGTGACCATCCATGGTACTGGTTTGGCTTCTTGTCACGCCATGAATCTGTTAACGCGGTACAAATATCTTTTGTCCAAGGTCCGGAAGATACAGTGGCTGATCTCCTCACCAATACGGCTTCAATCCAACAAAGCGTAGGTGAGACTCAACATCCAAATTATGATGACACTGCCATGACGGATCACGCGAAGATCCTCCTAGGCAATTTAGTCCAGAAGTATTATAGTTCCAGGCCGCACATCACGAGAGGATGCTATACAACGCATCGATGGCGACGTGTTTTGGAAGGCCTGTACCTACCCGTTCGAATCAGAGAGGAACTTCGTCGCCCTGGAGGGTTGGCCCACCCAGGCACACTTCTGGATCAGCTAGATTAAACTCACTCCGATAATGCCTAGAGAGCGCGGAGCAACAAAGGAGTGAGCGACGGCTGTCATTGAAGCTTTCTTGCTCAACTGAGGTTTGAACTTTATTCGTCTCTTTATCCCTGTGAACCTTTCTAACAGGCTAGGATCATCTGTCACAATTGCCGTGCTTGTAACAGCCTCTGATTATTCTAAGGTAGACTTGCTGTAAAGAACGCGGAATGGATGACTTAACCAAGGCTCAAATCAGAGGAGTATATTGCAAGCCGTGCTTTCTTAAGGTAAGCTGCACGAACGAAGACGCCAATTGGCCACCCTAGGCGTTGTTGACTTACTCATCAACAGTGACTTAGTGACACATGTAACCCACATCCATACACTTGGTGATTTGACCGATGACGGGTCGTTTCTAATGTGACTGTTTGCCTCTGACCGCTATGGCTCAAGTTAGAAAATAGAGGTGTATCCTGTTGCCCTAACCAAAGCCCACCTTGGCACGGCTTTCTGGCAATTGGCTTTGGTTTCCTTCAGACCGCTGTTAGGGCTGCTTTGCTAGTACTGGGTGCCTTTTTCATCCAGCTGTTTCACTCTCTCCTCCTCCTAACACCGGTCTAGCCTTCCTCCTGGGATTTGTAGGTACCTGACTTTTCTGGCCGTAGACTGGCTCAGGACTGTCAGTGCCTCCCCCCCTGGTACTGCGTGGTTGGTTTATAGCTGTTCCCTTCCGCCCCTGACTCCCCCCTGGTGGTTCTCCCCCTTTCTGGCTGTGAGCCTGTGTTCAACACCCTCGCCCCCTTTTGTTCTCCCTTCATTGCTACTCTCCTTTTGGTGTTTTGCTCTTCAGTCTCTTTGCCTCTTGGCTATCGGATTGCCCTGTTTCGTCTGCTCTGTTTCTTGTTTGTTTGGCTCTTCTCTGTCTGTCTTCTTGTCTTGTTTTGGTGTGGTCTTGGGTCTGGTGCCTGGTCTTTCTGGCCGTAGACTGGTCCAGGATTTCCAGCGCCGTCCTTCTACAATTTGTTTGTTTCCTTCCCTTGTTCGCTTTGTGCCTAGATTAGCAATCGCCAATTGGGTCATCACTGCTGATCATCATATCCCCCACAAAGATTCCAGTGTGGTATTTCTGGCCGTAGACTGGTCAGGGGTATCACCTTGCTGGCCCCCCAATCCATATCAGTTCAGCATTGTTTCTGGCCGTAGACTGGACCAGGGACTTTGCCACCCAACCTTAGTATGGATCTTCTTACAAGGCAGCAAGCACAAGACCACTGGTTTGAAGCTAATCCCCGAGCGAAATTTGATGACCTATTGGAAGCTTTAGACCTCTACAAAGACATCTCGACGGAGTACGGTCTGAACCAGTCTGTGCATCAACATTGGCGGTTTGGAGACCCTCATAAGAAATCCGGAGACCTTGATCGACACGACTATGAGATAAAAGTTGTGAATGGTGTGGAAGTAACTCCTGGACCAGTGTGGCACAGCCTGTATCGATGGATTATCAGCCTAGCTGATGAATTTTTATCCTTCCAAACAGTATACCTCATCACCGATAATCGAGATCTGTTGGCAGCAACTGTCTCCAGCACTGCAGGGCTTAGTCACTGGCCTATGGTCGCGGCATGGTGGAAGGAGCGGATACAATATGTAGGCCCGTATGGGGAACGTACCACTGTGGTATTTGTGCCTATATCGGCAGACACTGGTCTGTCTAAAGTGCATCCAACGTGGGCAGGAACCTATATTCTTGATGCGTGTGTCTTTCTTTTCCCAGATATCAACTTTGCTCTCATTGATAGTGACTGTGTGCCAGTTACATTATTCGAGATTCAAGAGCTATGGCTTTCATGCGCGGAAATTGACTCCCCTGCAGATGAAAGCCGACATCCAGCAGCAATCCCGAGTAGTCCAATTGCTCCTGCACAGGAAAGAGCGAGATCAGTTGACACGGGTCAAGCCACGCAACAACAACCGGGCCCCCCTATCAAACTGCCTAAGTCGCGAAGCGTCGAGAACCTGATGGCTAGTACTGGTAGATCGCCAACTCCTGTCCAATCCGGGAATTTCGAGGATGAGGTTGACTTTGGGGGATCCGAGCCATCGAGCCCACACTTAACAGACGATGAAAAGAGCCACAACTCCACGCCAACGGCTCAGTCGTGCCAAGGATCGACTGACAAGCAAGCTGCTGCTGAAACATCAAAACCGGTTGCCATTAAGGGCATCATCCTGGTTAGTGAAGCCTTCACGGAAATTAATGCTGGACTGGTTATCGTGTTGGCATCTCGGCATCGCAGCCCAATTCCAGAGTCTGACCTGGTAGACCCTGATCGTGACCCTGACGAACTTGCCACTATTGCCAGCAGGGCCTACCGTGACCATGTGGACAGCTACCTATCGACCACACAACCGCCCTGTGATACGGAAACAGCTGTTTCTAGTGGACTGCTAGGATCGCCACTTCTAGGCACGACCACTCGATGTGCAGCTGACTGGTGTCATGCCTGGAGCATTTTGGGGCAATGGTCTGGCTTGGTCACGTTTCCAGTGCCGGCAACGGGGCAGTGGCCTCGCCACGGGCACTTGCGAGGAATTCTTGATGGATTCCAAGGCAGACAGCCCAATTTTCATAAGTGGGCCCGTCCTGCTTACGAGCAAGGAGCTCTGCCAACACTCAGTCTCCTCCCAGGTATGGTTACGATCAAAGTGCTCCCAGGAGACAAGATGTACCAGGCTATGGAGATTGAACCGGGCTTTATGCGGCCCGTCATATTGCATGGTTTTGGAACAAGGGCTAAGCAACGGTTACCATCTCGACTTGAGGACTTGGCGCAGTTTGGCTGGCTACCATTAGCAGCAGCCCTTTTTGGGACAGCGGAGTGGCAGCCACAGTGGCTCCACCACAACTTTCTCCCAGTTATAGGACTGCGTGTCCATGCAAAGCTTCCTCCTTCTCCGCTGTCGTATCAGCAACTAGTGGCGTTATTGGGTTTGTGGGAGCGAAGACCTGCCCTGGGAACCCCTTGCCGTGCTCTTGCCCAGGCTGCTGTGCTCGCATTTGGTCTTCCGACAGCCTTTCGAGCACCAGAGGAGTGGACAACATCAGTAAAGGGAGAAGTCTTTGATCTCGTACAGTGCTCCCAGCGGATCTATACGGGAGAGGCAGCCAACACATCGCAAGCTCCTCATTCTCGGGTTGACCGGCCGAAGAGATGGGCGCAGTGGATCTTCTCGATGAATAACCTGTGGCAAGAGGACTCCCCTATGCCAGATCGACCTCTCACTGTACATTGCAGTGGACTGGGAAGCGGACTGCTAAGCCCTGATCATGAATACGACCTGTTCTTCCAGAACCATGCGCAAATGAAAGTGTATGGCCCTTCGCTGGCAATGACGGATGACTGGGAGCAGCACATCACCCAACTCGGGTTGACCAAAACAACGCATGAGTATGCAATCTACCAGCTTCTCTCCACTGCAGTGGGATGGGGTGCATGGAAGGAATTTCTGCCGGACAGATTTGCGAACCTCAAGCTTTTGATCACCCGTGCTATCCGGCTGTTGACGGCTGCTACCATACGGCCGGCACATGCGAGACCTCCTCACCCCACATGGGTCACAGCGGTTCGTCAAATCTTTAGATGTTACCATCCACAGGGCAAACTGCTGTTGGTGCGGGCGTGTTTCCCCCATCTTGTGACAGCTTCCATCCCAGACGGCATAAGAGACATTGATGTTCTTGGATTCTCGGCTGGATCATACACTGGACTGGCTCTCCACAAAGTGCTCAATGAATTCGATTGCTTCCCAGGTACCACAAAGGTTGCTGCCATTTCTGCTCCACCAGAAATGTTGAGGCTAGCAACTGGGGAACGAAGAGTTATTCTTCTCCACTGCCTTGAAGATCGACTCTGCGTGTGGCGTCCGACCACCCTCACAGACTTCAGCTATGACGTCGTACTCATTGATGGACAGCCTTCCTGGGGTGGCAGAGCGCGACATTCTTATGGGCATCTATTGTTTACATCAATTGAAGAAGCCTGAACTCTTTGAAAAAGATGATGGCCTTATTGTGCAAGGTCTGTTGTCTTCGCTGTGCAGATGTTTTCTGCACTGCGTGTGCGCCGCGTCTCCGTAATGTAAAGGTACTCCTCTTGACTTCGCTGTCCTCGCCTCTGTACGCGTCAGCGTGTTGCTCTGCGGTTTGTTGTGTTTTTGCAAACCTCAAACAACTGCTTTTTATGAAAACACTTTGGCAGTGAATGTCTTTCAGTGCTGAGATGTGTTTCATGTTGTGACACCAAACTGTGTTCCATGTTTTTGAACAAAGTTTGTGTCTCTGTCAAATTTTATAATACTGAATCCACTTCATTTTATGTTGTGTCCGCAACATACTCTTTCAAGGTGTGGGTGGGTGGGACCTCAAATTTTTATGAGGAAACCAAATAGCATGGGGGGTCGTTGATGGATTTTCATCGCATTTGGGCTGAGTGCCCTGCTGACAGTTCTTTGAAGTTGCCTTGGGAACATGGATTCTGGAAGACAGTTTTTGAGGGTCCAACTGAGCCCAATGGTATCATGGACTGGAAAGTAGCAGAGCCTCCTCTTTTTGTCCCTTGTGCCTCCCGCGCTGAACCGGCGCCTGCCAAGAAGCTTCGTGTGTCAGATCATGGGGGGAAGCAAACCACACAAGGGGGAGAGGCCGAGACAAAGCACACACAACAACACCGGCCACACAGAAGGAACGAGGAGAGGAGCCAGGAGGCAGAAGAGGACAGAGGGAGAGGGACACACCCGCACCAGAAGGGGTACAAATGTGCCTTAGCGGAGTTCAAAGAAGGGGCCACGGATCATACAATGATGAATACCTCAGTGAGGGGGCACACAGCACTCCAACAACACGGGAAACATGGTGTAGAGGGAAAGATCCCCACACAGGGCCAAAGGCCTTTAATGCCATGAGACACAATGAAGAGGAGAAATCAATGCACAGCTGCACTCCATTGCGGATGGCAAACCAAGGCCGTGCCAAGAGCAAAGCACCCCGAGGAATGCAGTTCAACCTGGACCGTTTGGGCCAAGTGGCATCCAGCGAGGGATGAGGGTCACGCCAGAAGGGAACAGTTAACCTAAACTTGGAAACAGCAGAAAGAGGCCAACACCAGTTAGCGCTGCAGCATAAAAATCTTGCTGACAGAATTCAAGTGCCTTATGGAAAAAAGGGTGGGGGGTGGGTGAGCCATAACGACGACATGTGCAGGAACAACACCGACATCTTTGCCACACTTGTCAGGCACAAGATGTGAGTATGCGAGCGTGCACAAGGCTTTCAACAGAGGCAACACTTGAGTACAGTATGCGTGAGGCATGATTCTTTTAACAGGTATTCACGGTGCCATGGGCACGATCTGTTCAATTTGCGCTGGCAATGTCACAAAAGCCAACGGTTCAAATCTGCTGGCGATGACTCATGGTGGAGCCAGGCATGAGTCATTAACTGCCAAAATTATTTTTGAAAGGTGTGTCTCCTGCTGCATACCAGTGCACCTGTCACGTCCTTGGACACCACACTGGGATGGACGCAGGTCATCTTCCACCACCAGATGATGAAAACTGAAAAACCGGTGAAACTTGTGAAAGTTTGAGCATGTTGAAGTGTAAGATGACGCCTATCCATTCACACAAGATGCACAGTCACCTTGAAGTGCTTGAATGAATCCTCAGGAGGGACTTCCCGGCTGCCTGTCGGGGATTTCAGTAAGGATGAGACTGCCCCTCAGCAAGTGGAAGAAACATATGGTTTGTGATGTTGTTCAGAATGACATTCATGCCACAAACGACTGTAATTGGAAGCAGTCAGTGGGCACAGTCTTTTGCATGATCAGAATTCGAGATTGGTTAGACAGGTTCAACGAGCCCTGGGTGTACGTGAGGTTCCAGATTCAAAGATCCAAGCCGTGAAAACCAGCAAAGAAACAATTTGACTCTTGGAGCAAGTGCACTTTCGGGCACGTGAGGTTGATTTCTTGTTTCACCTTTGGGCTGGTGCTCGCAGAAATGGCCCCGCAAGCATGGGGCGGTGAGTCCCTCAACAAGGGAGGGATCCACTCACCAGTGACGTAGTGCATTGGGACATGGAGACAACCCATTCATTTCACCCAAGATGTCAACTCAACCAAGAGAGACCGATGCGCTCCAGCAGCTACTGGTCCAAGTGGAAACGCTCAGTGACTCCAGTGGATCGAGGCCGTCCTGTGAACGTTGCTCGACTGCTCGTTGGAATGGTTGCGGCTGGGGCGTTTCTTGCCACCTTGACAGTGTCAATTCAAGATCATTGCATCATCCCGTCTTAGAAATTTGTTGCCGGCACTGTGGTACTCACGTCTTTCCAAGGCTTGTAGGAAACCTTGGAAGTTTGATCCGCCGAAAGGCTGTAACACACGCTCTAGACCAAAACGTTGCACCTGGCATGGCTGAACAGTTTCAGAAATTGATGTCATCAGACGCGGAAGGGTGGCAAAGAGCCCAGCCGTTGACTTGGTGCAGTCAAGATTCACACTCCGTGTTGAGAGAAAGATGCACTTTTTACACGGCGCATTTTGCCCAGTATGCTTGGAGGTCAGTGCCTCGAGCCAGGACGGACGGCCAATATTCCTTCAATTGGCGAACATGACAGGAAACGGTTTCAATCAAAGGTGACTCTCAGGCCCAGGTCAACCACTTCGGGTCCGAAGTCTTTCCTGACGGGCAGTTGATGTCCCGATCATGGAGCAGTCATGATCAAGCACGGAACAGTAGACAAGGCCAACACGCAGTTTTCTCATAGAATGCGACCTTTGTGCGCTTAAGTCCATTGAGATTGTCATAGGAAGACTGTTTCTCGCCAGTTTGCACTTTCATTTTTCTGGAGGTTTTGCCGAGATGTCACTTCAGACGTCAGCATTGCCGCAAAAACAAGTGATGAGAGTTGGATGCATTCACATGGGGTTCAAGAGACCAGTGCAAGTTTTCATTCGTGGCATTGGCAAAGGAATTGCAACTATTTGCCTTAGGTTGATTGTGTGATGCCATGCGAGTTGATGCGTTCCTAGATGGAACATCAGGGCTATTTTCCTACAGATGGGATTTGAGGCGGGACAGGGGTGTGTCGAGTTTGCAATGGGCTGTAGGTGTAGACTTCAAATTGGAATGTTTTTGCCTGACTTGCTGAACGAGTCAGCAAGTGCCTAAGAGTTAGAAGTTGGCCTTTCACACTGCTGAACCTTCACAGCCCAAACCACTCTTGCCCGAGTCCGCACATGAGGAGAAAACTGCGAGCTGCGTTGGCTCCAGAGTGCAGTTCAGATCGAAGTGTCCAAGCTCCCAGGAAGTTCAGCAAGCCGTTTCTCTTTTGTGTTCGACATTCATCTTTTTCCTCTGGCCTCGGATTGCCCTGAGTCGTCACTCTGTGCTTTGATGTTTGCTCTTTTCGTCTTTTTTGGTCTGGTTCTGGTGGGTCTTGGTCATGGTGATGCGCATTTCTGGCTGAGACTATCCAGGATTTCAGCGCCGTCTGATACCAATTTGGTTTTTCCTTCCTTGTTGCCTGTGTCCTAGCTTTCAATTGCCATTTCCTTTTACTACTGATCATCATATCCCCACAAAGTTCAGTGTGTAGATGGGCCGCACCTGGCCTGCACAGCACTTGCTGGCATTCAATCCAATCAGCCATGTTTTGGTGGCCGTCCACTCACCAGGGATTCCCACCCAACCTTAGATGGATCTCCTTAGCAGGCAGCAAGCCAACGGGGTGGTTTGAAGCTATCCCCGAGCAAATTTGATGCCTATGGAAGTTTGACCCACAAAGACATCAGACAACGGTTGAAAGTCAGTTGTGTTGGAGATCATTCAATGATTGAACAAGGGATGGTGCAAATGCAACCAAGAGAGGACGCTGTCGTTTTGGTTTTCATGGTCATGCATGTAAAACGTGTCTGGCAACACTGGTTGTGGCACATGGGCAGCAATATTCGGACAGCGTTGGTGGAGGGGTTGGCATCAACTTTGCTCTCATTGATAAAACTGTGTGCCGTTCATTATTCGATTCAGTGAGTAGGCTTCATGACGAATAGGAACCCCTGCAGATGAAATTGGCATCAAGCGCAATCCCGATAGTCCAATGCTCCGCACAGAAAAAGAGAGATCGTTGACAGGGTCAAGAATCCAACAACAACCGGGCCTCCTATCAAACGCCCAAGTCGCGAAGGTCGAAAACCGGGGAGCAGTTGGTATTTGCAACTCCTGTGACATTGGGAATTTCTTGATGACTTGACTTTGGGGGATCCGTAGAGCAGCCCACCTCACATGCATTTTGGACATCAACGGACGCCAACTCTCAACGTGCCAAGGATCGACTGGCTCCATCCCAAAGCTGGGCATCAAAACGGTTGTCCGAAAGGAATCATCGGGTTACTGAAAAGCCACTCGCTTAATGCTGGACTGGTTAAGTGTGGCACTCGGCATGCGACCCAATTCCAAGTCTGACCTGGTAGCCCATGGCGTGACCCTCACAACTGCCACTATTGCCTCAGTGCCTGGAAATTTTCAGTGGTTGCTACCTTCGGAATGAACCGCCTCAGATTTGAAACAGCATTTCTAGTGGACTGCTAGGATCGCGTGACTAGGCACGACCACTTTGGTTGGCTCCTGGGACATGCTTGGAGCATATTGGGGCAATATTCTGGCTTGGTACTTTCAGTGCCGGCAACGCCGCAGTGGCCTCCACGCCACCACGAGGAATCTTGAGGATAAGGCAGACAGCCTGCATTGATAAGTTGCCCGTCCTGCGCGTAGCAAAAGCTCTGGAACACGCCTCTCCCCAGCTTTGTTGCGAGAAAGTTGCCCAGAGACAGATGACCAGGCTTGTGATTGAACCAGCTTTAGCAACCAACATATTGGATGGTTTTGAACAACTGTAAGTATGGTTACATCTCACTAGAGGACTTGGTGCAGTTTGGCTGGCTCCAGGGCAGCAGCCCTTTTTGGGACAGCAGGTGGAGCCAAGTGGTCCACCCAACTTTCTCCTGGTTATAGGACTCTTCCATGGAAAGCTTCCTCCTTGTTGTCTGTCGTAACGCTGTGCGTTGTTTTTGTGGGTGCGATCAGGTGCCGTGGGAACCCCTTGACCGTGCTCTTCACGGTTGCTGTGCTCGCATTTGTTGTGTTTCAACCAGAGGAACAACATCTTTTTATGAAATCTTTGCTCAGTAATGCTCCCAGTGGATTATCGGGAGACACCAAACTGTGCTCCCATTTTTGAACAAGAGATGGGCCCTTGCATCTTTTATAATAGCTGCAATCCACTCCCCTATGTTGTCGACCTCATGTACTCTTGCAGGTGTGGGGGCGGACCTAAGCCAGATCATGAATACGACCTGTTCTTCCCAACCTGCGCTGGTGTCTGACCTTCGCTCATGACGGTGAAGGAACACACTCACCAACTCGGATCAACCAAAACAACCTGGTATGCGCTTCTCTCCATGCGTTCCCCGGACAGCGATGGTGATAAAAAGGATGCGTCCTGGTCGAGAGATGACCATTGTGAGGACAGTTCTTCGTTTCATCATACACTTGTACATGCTCATCGAGTGACAACTGTTTTTTGTCACACATGACTGTTTGCGTGGTTACATGTTGTTTTGCATGATTCATTTGGCGATGCGATACGAAGCGACGCGTGTGGCGTTTTTATTTTTTGTTTATACCTTTTTTATCCACACGACGGTGGTGTTGATCAAGGTATTACTTTATGTTGAGGGGTACTTGGGGCGCGGCGCTTTAAACTGACCTGTAATAATAAGGCACCTATCATATTGACTACCTCCAGATAACGACCCCTGAGGTCATACCACACGGAGTACGGTGCGAGGGGCTCCTACGAGTGCTCTCATGGGTTAGCTTTGATCTCCCTGACCACCGCAAACGGACCCTCAGCTCACTTCTGCAGGCTGCTGGCCAGGGATGTGCTGATCTGCATATGGTGCCATGGGATGACAGGGATGTCCGTGATAATCCTATTGCTACAGAGCAGGATCTCCGACAAATCCTGATTGACATGATCTTCCTGGGCAGGCGAATGCAGAAGGTGGAGCACTTATGCGAAACCTGCTCACCGAATTCTCCGTGGGTTCCCTCTGCGCATATTGATCTTCCTGCTCGATATGGTGTTGCCTCAACTGGATGCGTACCATGCAGGTCGTCAACTACAACACTTGCACCCTTGGACGAGTGTATTGTTGGCACAACGACAAGAGCGAGGTCATCCGGGAGTTGAACTGGTGGTCCGATACGGCTATGAGGCCTTTGCGGGATTTCATGTGATGCAATTGATCACTGACTGCAATCCTCTTTTGCTTTTCAGTGACCCGAAGGCGGTTCCTTCCGCGTCACCATGGAGTCTGTGCCAACATGGTAGCTTGGGAAGCATGGAAGCCAATGTGATGGCAGGGAGAGCCTTGTTTGGGCGCTTCCAGCTCCCAGAGGGCCCGCGTCGTTGTGCCATCTTCATAGTCCAAGAAAAAGTAATGCAAGGTACGAGTCGTGCTGCTGACTCCCGGGCATTCCGGCGAATTGCCCCGAAATCCCTTGAGCTAGTCCTGGTCTCCAAGTCAGTTGCGTTTGCATTTTGTGGCCGCCTCCTAGTGCAACAGCCAACGGAAGTGGAATACTTTGACCCCGAACGAGACTGGCCGAAGCCCATTGTCTTTCATGCAAGCTTTTCAGTTGTGATGGAAGAAATGGCTTTCCTTGGTGACACAAGAAGCAGATGTGAATTGCTGGTATTCGCACAGGCAAACCCGGCACGCCTCCCGCTGACGATGGGCATTTTGCAGCCCAACATCCCAGTGCGAAGAATGATGAGCGAACGTCGTACGAAGCTGACGGACGCATTGGTCCGAGTGCTCTGTCGATTACTGACACCTATTGGAGTTGCCATCCCTGGCCCGCATGATGAATATATGCGTAATAGCCTACTCCCATTGGCTGCGCATGGGGATGGGCACGTCCTTACGGTAGCAGTAGCATTGCTCCTGGCGATCCTCACTGGCCGCTCTGACCTGTGCATTGCAGGTGTTTTTGGTGCCGGTAAGACACGTTCGTTGGCGGTTTTGCTAATTGCCCTCAGCTGCGAGCTCAGTGATTTCTATGCCATAGTGTACACCAAAGAAAATGTTGCTGCAAAAGCCTTGGCAGACCAAATCAGTGACCTTGCTCCCCCCACACGAAGTGCCTTTGGACGGCTATTAGGTCGCATCGAAGAAGGGAAAGGTGAGGCGTATGCAACAAAAATTGATGTGCGATGCAGTGATCGCAATAAGGTTATTGCTGAGAAACGCATCTTGATTGCAACGGGTGGCTCGGCTACGGCGGAGATGGCCATGAAATATTCGTCCTTTAGTCTCTGGCTCTCTAAAGTCTGGCTTGCATTTATGGATGAAAGTCAACAGTACGGCAACTACCATGAAATTGCCGCTCTTGCTGCAATCCAGCAACCAGCACTGTTAGTGTTTGTCGGCGACCATAGGCAAACGCCTGGAGGTCTATCCAAGGGAAGGGCGGCAGCAGCGAACAGACAAAAGCTTCTCCACCGTCCCCTGGGACTACGGGCTTTGAATCGCCCTGGAGATTATCTGCCTCCTGCCCGGCTCCCCAAGTTAATTGCACTCCTGTGGCCGGATGCAAGCCAGGACAACGATTCGGAAGTGGCGCGGCTACTCAACCTCGGCCAAGCACCGCATACAGGGACTTGGGTAACGGCGACAACTGCCCAACAGTTACCAATCTCCTTGGCGCGCCTTTTCAGTGAGGAAACGCTTAGCCACCTGAATGTTCAGAGTTGCTTGATTTCTGCGATACTGGCTGTCTTGCTCATTGCAACGGCACCAGAAGAATTTGGCATCCCTGAGTGTACAACCACGATTGAAGCAGCCGGCCTGGATGGTCCGCATCGATGGGGCATCATACTGCCCAACAGCTCCAGAGTCTCCCTATTGACGTATAAAGCCATTGTTGCAGTCCGATACCCGGAATTGGTGCTCCATGATCAGGATCCCATACAAATAGGCCATTTTGTCCCCCACGATTACACGGTTGGGCAGGGAGGATTCCGTACGGTGTTATGGGAAGTACCTAAATATTCCAGAGACCTCCTGGCAGCTATTGAGGATATTGTGGTCTTTCTCAATTACCTACAAAAGTGTTATAGAGACCTCAATCAAGGTGCGACGGCGCAGCTCCTCGTCATGTGTAATCGCACGGCAGTGCACACACAACTGTTGCAGCATGGCTTCCAGGCTGCATGGTTTGGAGGTCTGCGGATTGCCACCACCTCATCAGCAGCAGGAGCCACGGCACGAATAGCAGTCGTAGTCCAGACAGGATGTGGTTTCCTCAGTGGGGGACGGCGAGGAGCAACGGCTGAAGACAAAGAGGATTGCTTTGGACGAGCCACTGTTGCGCTCACTCGAGCGATCCAGCATACGTACATTGTCTCCCCCATTGATATGGCTGGGCTGATTGGTATGGCGCAGACACTTGCAGTGTACCACTACGGGTATTATACCCTTAAAGATCGCAATGTCCAGTTCCACGAGCCCAAGCACGTGCCATCTGATGCAGAGGCGGTCCTGGAGTGGGGCCTAGATACACCGTTCAGCTCTCAAGACAAACCACCTCTTGCCATTGCTATGGTAGTGACCGTGAATGGCGTACGATCCCTGAAGAGGTTTCGACTGGTCATTGCACAGAAATCAAAGCTTCGGCTCACACAGGAAGTCACTGCAGCATTAGCTTCGCACAGTCGTGAGCACCGTCTCACGGCAAGCAGCTTCTTTCCGTGCTCCATAGATAGGGAATACCTCTACGGCTATGCTGGCGATGGATATCGTTCACCGCTTTGGTTGTGTGCTTCCTACAATGGCAGCCCTGTGCTGGTGCATAGGCTCCGAGGAAGTAAAATGTATTTTCATCAAGCCACCAAGGATCGGCGAATTTTGCTCATCCCAGGCACACACTATTTTGACGCACATCGACTGCAACCACTACTGTTACAAGCTCCTGCACTGCAAGTACACATGAGAGAGAGCTCCCTGGTAGGCCCGGAAGGGGCTGGCGAGCAGGTGGATGATCCCTCGTCGGACGAAGAACAAGCCACCACTGCAAGTGAAACTGAGGCTGAAAGTGAAGAAGATGACGAGAATGCACCCCCTGAGGAACCATGGTGCCCACCAACCCCACCGGCCATGGACGACCCTCCGGAACAAGAAATCAAAGGTGCTGCGGACAAGTTAGCCACTATGATCAGCAGTTCTCAGCCTAGTGCCAGTGTTTTCTACCATCCTGACAACCTTGGAGCCCTTCCACACCTATGGCTGCAAGCCAAGCTTACCATCTCCCTGACGTCAGTGCAGGAAAAGTTTGCTCGCCTTTTCATGACGATTGCGTCAGAACTATGGTTGCGGGGCGTGATTGAGAAGGTTGAGGAGGTCTTTGCTCAGGCTGCCCGGAGCTTTACGCTCCGGCTGGCCGAAACGCTCTCGAAGTACATCTGCTCTCTCACTCGAAGAGCGGAGTCCCTGGCCACCCCAGAGACGGAGTGCCTGTTATATGCTACTTTCTGGTTCCGTCCAATCCTCTCTGAGCTCATTGTTGCAGCCAGAGAGAGTGCAGATGTCAATCGGAAACGTGCTCCTAGTGGCCCTGTCAAAGTTGTCGTCACGAACCAGCCCCACTCGCGGCGCCACACCGGGGTCGACTTGGTGAGTGGTACTACGGCCCTATTGGCGTGGTTTCCGGCGAGCTGGGCCAGCAAGATCGCGCCTTGTTTTCTCGAAGAAGCTGGCGGCAACACTCAAGCCCCACAGGAGGTTTCCTTCTCCTGCCCCCACCGAGCAGTTGAGGGACTGCAAAGAGATGTAGCTGATCAAGTCTTGCAGGCGGTTAAGTTTACTGACAAGAATGCACCAGGTTTGAGCTTGGCTTTGGATGAGGAATTTCAGGCCGCTGACTGCTTTTCAGAACTCGCTCGAGGATACGCACAAGGAGTAGTTGACCCCTATACGATGGTGGGCCTGCAGCCAACTGGACCCATCCGAGTCAACCTGGAAGTAATTGTACCATCTGCTACAGGACTGACGCCTGAAAGGTGGAAGCAGACAGCCACTTTGTGCCCGCTTGACTGGCCATCCAATTACAGCCTCTTGAGATTGTGGCACACGCCTAAAAGTTTCCACCAATATGCTGCGCAACTCAAGCAACAAGTTCAACATCAACATATGTTCACTCAGTGGGAAGTCAATCGCGCTAAGCTTGCCAGCCGAGTATTGTTCCAACGACCAGCTTATTATGTGCCGGAACAGACTTTGCAACAGCATGTGCGAGAGCGAGTCTTCCCAGATCGGAAATTACGCAAAAGAGCACCGGATCTTGACATCGCTGCGTTCGAGGCTACATGCAACGACGTACGTCGCTTGGCAGCAATAAGTGAAGCAGAGAAACCGGTCTCCTTTGCCATCGGGAATAGCTGGAATGACACTCTCCGAGCGGACAAACGCCACTATCTTGAATACACTCAACGGAGTCAGATATATAACCCACTTCTTCTTTCCCCCTACCCCCTGGGTCGCACTCTTAGATTCACCTCTCTGCCTTCTGGCTTGCTTGTTTTGCGTTTGGCCCCCGTGTTCACTCGGTTGGGCCCTTTTTGCTCCGGTTTGGACCTTTGTGAGGCTCCTCTTTTTCGGTCTGTCCAAATCTGATTGTTTGTTGTTCACTTGGGTTCTTTAGTTTGTGTGGCCACTGGTGCATCTGTCCATAGACGCGGCAGGTGCATTGGGGTCTCACTCCCCCTCGCGAATGACATGAGCCTAGTTTTGGTGCTTGTGTGTCTGTCCGTAGACGTGACAGGTGCACTTGCACTCCCCAATTCGTTTTGCGTTGAGTATTTGCATGTGCTGCACGCCCCTCTCCCTATCTATCCTGTCTGTCACCTCGCCTTACTTTGGTCTGGCGTTTGTTGTCTCCTTCTGCCGTGTCGGTGCAGTCCTCCTCCCTTTTGTCTTTGTTGTTTGTGTGTCTTTGCGTGTGGTTCCCGGTGGGATCTGCGTTTTCTTGCTTTCTCTGGCTTCGCGGGCTCGCCCCCCTTTTCTGTTCTTTGTGCTCTTCTCGTTTCTTGTGCGGTTTTCGGTGTTTCCGTGTTGCCTGTTCTCCCTTGTTGTGTTTCCTGTCTCTGTTCTTCTTGCCTCCCCTGCCCCGCGGATAGTCTCTTGTGTGCTCTGGTCCAGCTTACACTCCTGTGTGCTGGTGCCTCCCTCGGAGTATCTGGTTGCAGCTGTGACGGCTCCGTTGCCTTGCCTTTCATGCTGGGTGTATGGTCTTGCTTTGTTTTCCCTCCGCCATTCGGTTCATGGCAACAAAGGCTTTTTGCCCTGTGTGGGGTTTTTTACCCTCTACACCATGCTACTGGTGACGTCGGGGAGCTTAGTTCGGCCATACCGAGGTATTCACCGTTATGATGATCCAGACACATCTTAGGCGCCGCTAAGCTGCACCTTTGCTATTCTAATGTGATGTGTGCAGCCTTCTCCGCCCTGTCCTCCTCTGCCGACCCGGCGCCCCCTCCTGTGGTTGCCTCACCTGGCCCCCTCTTTCTCGTGGTTTTTTGTTGGTTTCTCCTTTTCGCTTTTTCGTTGGTTGTGTTTGCTGCGGGCCTTGGGTGCTCCCTTTGCTCCCCTTGCTGTTTTGCTCTCCCCTGCTCCTGCTCTTGGCCACTGGTGCATCTGTCCATAGACGTGGCAGGTGCATTGGGGTCGCACTCAGGTACATTAATGGAACATCGTGTGACTGCTCTTTTTTTTGTTGTTGTGTTAGCCGTCGTGGCTCTGAAGCTACTGGCGTGGGTTCCGACCCACCAGCGGTGAACACCGGCACGTGGTTGGGGCTGCTATAGGGGTTGTAGGGCTGCCTTACCAAGATTCACCTTTGCTTGATTGCCCTTTTCAGTTCTTTCCACTTCCCCTCAGCCTACAATGAGGTGCATTTGTTGTGTCATCTTTGTTCTTCATGTTTTCCTTTTATGTTGTCACACAACTGCATTGTCGCATCCTGTGAGCGCCGTTGCGAGCGGTATTTCGCACATGGAGTCTGGGTCCAAGCGCTCCGCTTGGGAGTCGAAGTCATCCAAGCCAGGCATCCAAATTCCTTTCCTCACCGAACTGGAGCTGGTGTCTGGTGATGACATTCAGTCCTTGCAAGTTTTCCCCATGGAGCGATTTCATGACAGTTCACAAGGCATCAGCTTGGCAAATTTGGGCACCATAAAAGACAACTCGGCTACCCGAACCAGCCAGACATGTGCCTTGATCTGTAAGGGCTACAACAAAAGAAAGCTGGAGTCTTTTGGGTTGGAAGGATCCCGGCTCGAAGAATGTGTGATTACAATTCATGACCCAGTTCTTGGTCGCAATGAGAGCCGAGCAGTGACGCTAGTCAACATGGCTCTTGACGATGGCAACTACATCCGCAGAGCTCAGCAGGAGATGACCGTTGAAATTTCATGCTCACCAAAAATTGCCCTGTGGGCTGAAATTCGGCAGTCCGATTCGAATGCTCATGATTGGCAAGCCCTCAGCAAAGAATCACTTTGATGCGTTCATTGCGGAAGTTCTGAAATCCGAGTGTGAAGACGGAGACTTTGTGGCCCATAGATGCCAGAACAAAGGCAACTACTTGGTGAAAAGACTTCAGGTTCCAGTTTCTGATCGGGATCGTCTCTACAGCAAATCTGGAAAAAATTCGGTCACGTTCCGACAGGCGCGTGGACCTTTTGACCCTGATGAGCCTGACCTCGAGATCATCAAGATTGAGGATAGTCCTCCCGATACAAGGGCTGGTTTCGAAAAATATGTCCATCTCAAGGGATTTCTTGGTCTATTCTGCGCCCAAAGTGTGTTTTATCTTCGGATTCAAGATGTGCACCTGGGAGAGGCGCGACAGTTCATCTACGGCAACAGTGGCATTTTCAATGCCCACACCATGAGCATGAAGCTCACCAAGAGATTCAAGGTCCAGGGCTTCCCTTCTGGAGCTACTGTGGCCACAGTTGTGGAGACATGTGCCTCGCTTAGCTGGCATGTCGTTCCGCTCCGTATCATTCATGTGGCTGAACTTGCTATTGCTATTGTAGGAAGCAGCTCCTCGCCAACTTCCTGCCGAATTCCCACGAACCTGGGCTTTCTTCAAGTTGAAGAGATTGGGAAGAGAGCCCCTAGGAAGCCAAGAGCCAATAGCGAGTTCAGCTCAAGCTCAGGTTCCAGTGACCGTAAAGTGGAAGTCTCTACCCGGTCCTCCTTTTCCAAGCCGCCAGTGGCCAATCCATCTTCGGCCCAGTCTTCGCCGCCAGGATCATTTATGTCACCTTTCGCATCCAGTTTGGCTGGCAAAGTGCAAGCCCTGGAAGATCGCATGAACAGAGTGTGCAGTGATGTGAAGGTGTTGCAAAAAACCCAGGCGGAGACCCGCGAAGACATCAGCCAGATCAAACAAGTTCAGGAAGGAGGATTCTCATCTTTGATGTGTGCTATCAACGAGTTGAAAGACATGCAGGAAAGAATGATGACAGCAGCCAGTAGTGCAAGTACCCCGATCCACTCACCTCCGCCAAAGGTGGCAAAGTTCTGATATTTTTCATCGATGTCAATCTCCATGTTCTGTTCTTTTCCTACCGGTCCCTTCTCAAAGTTGTGCCCTTTGCAATTGTTTGGTGGGATTACTTCAATTTTGAACAGAACTGGCCACACGGCGAAAGTTTTGACTTCAGATCTCTAATGTTCATGAGTAGCTTCTCTGCCTTAATTCATTTAGTTGGCTTTTTTGCACGGGCCGGATTTGTGTTCGCACTGGTTTCTGGGATATGCGCCTTTTCTTTGTGTTTTTCTCTTTTTGTCGGGTGCCTCTTTGTTGCCTTTTGGATAAGGATACGCCTCCTTGGTCGCTACTTTCCCTTTCCCATGTTGAACAGGAGCTCTCGAAAATGTTTGGCTCACAGGGGCTTTTCAACTGCTGTTTTCGTGACAATTTCTTTTCGTGCTTCATGGCGAGGTCATTTGTGGAAAGTAAGCAGAGGCCTTTTCGTTATGGCGCTTTTGATATCCCAGTGCGTTGAGCCAACCATGTCTAATGACACAACCGGCAGACAGGTCAAAATCAAAACGGATGGTATCCCTTTGTTTCAGTTTTTTTCGGAATCCTACCCTTCTCGCCCACTTTTCGATATCTACAGTCCTTGTCTCGGGTTTCCTGGGGAAGGGCCTACTGGCGCTTTTTCCTTTATTTCTGCAAATGTGAGTTCTTGTCCAAAGTACAAGGATCATATTGCTTCTTTCTCAACATATGATTCCAACGGAGTTGCGGCGATGTTCTTGCAAGAATCTCGTGTGCCGAAGTGTTCTGCTGTGTCCCTGCAGAAATCTTTCTTCAGGGCTGGATTTGATTTATCCTTGGGTCCTCAACCTGCTTTTTCTCGAGTCAAGGGCTCTGCCAAAATTTTGAGACAGGGACACGGCGGAGTTGCAGCTCTTGTCCGAAAAGACATACCATATCAGCAAATCTCGATACCCGACGACTTTTCCGTAATCCGAGACCATGTACAGGTGCTGTGGTGCTCAGCTGGAACAGCCCAGAAGGGCTTTATCTTTTGTAATGTGTATTTGCCGGCTGGATCTGTCAGAAAGACGAGGTCTGACATTTGCGAATCTGTTTTTTGCTTCCTGTCAAGGTTCAACTCTTATCCTTGTTTTGTGGTTGGTGATTTCCAGGAAGAACCAGAACAGATTTCAGCAGTGGCACAAGCCATGGTTTCCTGTACTTGGTTTGATGCGTATGCGCAAATCCAATCAGTGCATGGTCGTGATCTAGAGGCTACCTTTTCCAGAAAAGGGTGGGAATCCTTGCTACCTGGTCCTTACCGAACAAGAATTGACCATATCCTGGCTAATAACCTATAGGCTTGGAGCTAGTTTCTGACATTCAAATTTTGCGCGATTCCATTCTCCCCGGGCACTGCCCTTTGCGAGTTTCCTTGAATCTAGGAATCTTACATGAAGATATCGCGGTGGTTCCCCTAAGGAAAAAGTGGCAACTCCCAGCAAAGCCTAATAATCAGGCAGAATGGGCTGCCCGTGATAGCTTGTGTATTCCTGTATTGCAGAAATTTCTTCCTGACATTATCGCGGCGGCTGCAAGTCACAATGCCGAGAGGCTCTGGCAAATAGCGTGTCACCTGGCTTCATCCATGCTTGATAGCATTTGCATGTCAGAAACACAGACAAACTTTGGCCGAGGAGAGATCCCAACTTTTTCTTGTGTTCATGTGGTTCCTGATAAGCCTAGTCCCTGTAAAGATCAGAAGCTTGTTCGATGTTGTAAAGAATTGCTTACAAAAGTTCAGCTGGCCGAAAACAATCATGACTTGCTTCTGCGAGACCAGTTTAAGTTGCTTGAATCTTCAATTTGCAGGCAGTGTCAAACAGCAGGGCTCCCGATGCCAGAATTACCCGTCCATGATTATGACCATCTCCTTTCTGTAGCTGAAACTCTTGTGCAAACAGCGCAAGAGCATGCCGAACGTGCAGCCACTGCCCGCCAGCAAGCGGCTCTTGGGCGGTGGCAAAAGAAACTTCAGCTTTCTTCAAAAACCGACAAAAAACAAGTGCATTCCTGGCTTCGAGGCGGATTGTCTCAAGTGCCGAAAGCTTTTAAAGATGAGCACGGTCAATATACATCCTCCACAAACAAAATGCTTGATATGCTGACCTCCTACATGGAAGATGTGTATAATGTTCATCAGCGTGAAGACTTACCCTCTATGATCCAAAATTTCCAAGAGAAATATTCACAAACCATGGAAGACATGAGTGCCAGTTGTCATCTCCCCCAACTCACTTTCCAACAAGTTTGGGAATTTGCCCAAACCAGATCCCCTAGCAGGGCTGCTGGAATGGATGCGTGGGGCATGGATGAGCTTCTGCATTTACCCCCTAGTGGTTGGATTGGTTTTACTATGACAATGCTTTTGGCAGAAGAAACAGGCCAATGGCCATTGGTTCTCAAATTTATCTCACTTTCGGCTATCGGGAAAGGGACAGACATTAAATCCCCGAAAGACACGAGGTGTATTGGTGTTTCTTCCTGTGTTTATTCTGTTTGGAGTGGGTTGCGATTTCGGCATTTAATCCCCTGGATGTTGCGAGTTTTCCCATCTAACATTATAGGCGGGGTACCTGAAAGACACATGTTTGAGTCAGAAGCTCAACTATCTTTGGATATAAGAGATTTCCAAACTGAACCATTGTTGGTCCTTCTTGACAGAGTAAAATGCTTCGATCGAATAGTACCTGCAGTAGCGGTGTCTGCCCTAAATTCGTTGGGTTTACCCCCTCCAATTGGCGTGGCCATTCAAGGTTTTTACTCCAATCAGGTTAGGATTATGAAATTGGGGAAAGCTTTTGGGAAAAGATTGATCCATGGGCCTTCAGCGCTTCAAGGTTGTACCTTGTCTATCCTGATGGTTAATGGCATTTTTTCAGTTTTGATGGCGCACCTTAATAAGATATGTCCCCAAGTTCAAGCAACTACATTCATCGATGATATGAAAGTTTGGGCAAAACGTGAGAACATTGGCATGTTGCAGTCAGCTTTGGCGGAAACGGTCGAATTCGATCGCCTTACTGGCCAACTTATCAGCGAGGAAAAAACAACTGTTGTAAGTAGACGCGAAAAACAAAGAAGGCGCTTTCTCATCCAAGTAGGTCGTACCTACAAGTCCAAATCAAATGCCAAAAGCCTCGGCAACGTCCACAGAGCAGACAAAAAGAGGGCAGCTGTGACACAAGATCAAAGGGCCAACAAAGCAGTAGCTACTTTGCAGAAAATTGCGCAACTACCTCTTTGCAACACCCAAAAAGCTTTACACATCAAAACCAATGCCCACCCCCAATGGTTGCATGGCACTGAATTCCAAATTCCGTCAAAGCGAGCCTTGGCACGCCTTAGGACACATGTGGTAAAATTTTTTGCGAACAGGCTGAAGCGTATCAGGTCCCCGTGGTTGTTTCTTGCTACATATGAGGACGTCTTTATTGACCCTTTTGCTGCTTTGGCAAAGCAACTTTTAGTTAAAATCAGAGCGCTTGCGTGGACGCACCCTGAACTAGCCACAAAGGTACTAAAAGAAGCGGCCCTTGTCCAAAGAACAGTTGAGCAAACCAATAATGGTCTTGCTGCTGTGCTGGCATTTGTGTGCAACTCGTTGGGCTGGACATTGAACTCAGAAGAGCCGTTCTACATAACCACTACCCCGCAAGGCAATGGCTTCTGTATCAAGGGAGGGAGCAAATCTTTCCTTGTCGAAGAACTGGACCATGCCTGTCGATTTTTTTTATTAAATCAGGTGCCCGAGCGACATGATTTTTTCGATGATCTGGATTCCATTGACGTTTTCCTGACTCGATTTCTTCATGATTCGTCATTTGCAACTAAGGATGACATGGAATTACTCGAACCTTTCTTGCGGGATTTCCCAAAAGATATTCAAAGAGTTAGGGCAATCCTCCAAAAGTTATGGTCGGGACAGATTTTTACATCCGTGAGGTGCAAGGCGGCCGGGTTAACTGCGTCCGACAAATGTTTTGCATGTGGGGAACGTGAAGACCACTTACATTTGTTTAAGCAATGTCCATTCTATGCCCAAACCAGGCCGCCAGATGTTTTTCAACGTTCTACATGGTGTACTGGTATATTCCCCCGAAGCCAAATTTATCGTGAATGGGCCCAAGAACAAAAGGATTTACCGGTACTACCCCCTGAAATGTTTTGTGCTTGTACCTCTGATCCAGTTTTTATAGATGGATCGGCCTTTGCAAACAAATGGCAGCCACTTCGGACTGCTGCGTCGGCTTTCTGGTCAGCTTCTCATGAGTGGAATGCGGTTCTCCCGGGATGTGACCAAAGCTCTCAGAGAGCTGAGATTTATGCCCTTCTGTATTGCTTGGCGTTTTTTAGGGGTGATCTTACAGTATATACCGATTGCATGAATGTCTTGAATGGATTTAACCGCTTGGTGGGTTGTCATTTTTCACCGTCAGTGCTGGGTCAGTTAGACAATGCTGATTTATGGGAAAAGATGGGGCAGGTCCTTGCTCAACGGCAAGGGACAATTTCGCTTCGAAAAGTCAAAGCCCACGTGTCTAACCATGCGCAGCAATGCCAGTACCTAACTGAAGGAAATTCCCGCGCAGATGCGTTAGCCAAGTCCTGCGCCAAAGAGAAACTCCGGGTTAAAATTTCTTGCTTTCGCGATCTCATTTCCCAGGCAGTTGGGCTACAAGTTCATTTGGTCACTACTCTGATGTCACGAACTGAACATTTCGCGCACGATGATCTGGAGCGTTTCAATTCCCCCCGTATACGGACTGCGATGTCGTGCTCTTGTGTACCCCTACGTCGCGTGCGGTCAAACATTTCAGCGTGCACAGGCGCGTGCCGCGTTTTTTCGGAGGTGATCAAACCTGGCTCAGTAGAAACTTCTTTCCTTGACATTTTAAGCAGTGGCAACCCGATCCCTGAAAATCTTAGGCAAACACTCGCAATTCATTACATCAAATTTCATAGGTTGCGCAGTCTTCCCAGGGTCTTGGGGCCAGTTGGAAGATTGCATGACTTTTCGTCTGTCACATCTGGTCGTAACAGGATCTCCCAACTTGCCGCAAGAACTCTGGCTACTTGTAGCTACCTTTCTGCTCCTCACTGGTTTGTCCCCGTGAGGGGGGCCACGGCTGAAGAAAGAGTCTCATGGATAGAACTAAGTCTAGATTTTGTTGCGACCCATGGTTGGCAGCCCGGGTGGATTCACAGTGAACTAACCCTTGGTAAGTTAGCTAGACGTTTTCAAGTTTTCGTTGTGAGACTCTTGAAAGCAAATCGTATCCCAATTCGTGCAATATCATCGCTGCATTTGTCCGAATTTGGTTTCAATCGCGTGGCTAGCATCTATCTTCATAAGAAGTTCGTGTTCCCTGATAAAGTATTGGCCTTTCTGCTCCAGTGTTCCCGGTCTAATCCTGGCGAGTGGTTAGATCCTACTCAGAAGAAACATGTCGCTTTGTATTGGAAACCTTCCTTCGACGTTTTGTTGTGACTGCTCAAAGTTCACAATCTCCTGCATCTTGACCTGTCCTAATTCAACGTATCGATGATAACGTCTCCAGATGTTGGATGCATCATTCTGACACTCTGGCTGGATTGATCCCGTGCGGAACCTCATATGGCTGAAAAAAAATTGTTGTTGTGTTTTTCCTTGTTGTTTGCTGCTGTTTGGTTGTATTTTCTTTGGAAGGGAGGGACTTCAACACTGCACCCTTATGACACACTAAGGTGACTTAGGACACTCGTTTCGTCTCTGCCCGTGCTGGCCGCTTTCTCTCGGTCATTTGTGCTGGCTTAATTGTTTTAATTTGAGGGGCTGCTTTGCTCACCCACCCTAATTTGTTTGTCCTCTTTGGGCCCCCTGGTTTGTCCTCTGGCTAGGTCCTCTCTTTCGGGTGCTGCATGCAACTGGAGGGGGCGGTAGTTAGCCGGCCGATGCCATGGACCAGCCTGTGCTGCAGCGAGCTCCACCGGTGCATTCCGGTGGTCCTCCCTGTAGGACAGCCTGGGGGGCCCGCGAAGCAGCACAAGCCTGCCAGCATGGCTCGTCACTGGACAGAACGATGTGGTAACTCTGCTGCCTGTCTACTCTCTGGGTGAGTGGCACGTCAGTCGGAGGTTGGCTACGATTTCACAATGTTTCTGGTACGTGCTGCAATGCACTGCGGGTCCTTCAGGAACGATGACATCCTGATGTCCCGAACAGTTCTGCAGTCTGTATCTTGTGCGAATCAGCTCTGTGAATGCCATACTACGACAGCACTGGTACTGTGGCAGATGCAATCACTTTTTTTGGACGCAAACTTTTGTCTGCATGTTGCTCAGCTTTGCGGATACTACTAGTACGTCGCTGACTGAGACCATACAACGGATGGATGTCTCTCCCCTATGAAACTAGAGGCGTGCTCCCCCGTTTCATTCCCATGTTTTTGGTGATGGCATGATCGGAAGCCGCTCCCGGGCCTTTTGCTTCCTCTTGTCATCCCTGTCCCCCCCTTTTGTGGGGGGTTGACTTCTTGTGACAATAGGTTTCTGATCGCAGCTGACAGTCAAGAGGAAGACTACTTCGTCCATGAAAGCCTATGACGAGCTGACCTGAGCGGACTCTGAGAGATTTTGGTAGTGGATCTGCGTCCATGTACAGCTTGTCTGATGCTAGAGTAACCCTCTAGTTAGAGTCTTCATTATGCCTGCACAGCTGCGATACTTAATTCGTTTTCTTAGTTTGCATGTTTTTGGTTGTGACGCAGTGGATGCCGCTGCGTCCGACAGCTGATCGATTCGATGGGTGTTTTTGTTTGGGCTCTGGCCCCGTTTTTGGTGTGTCTTGGTGCTGTTTTGCTTTTGCCTTGTTTCCGCTGGCGAAACGCAAATCTGGCTGGGGGATTTGCGGGTCGTCGCTTTTTGTGTGGTTGTGTTTTTCGTTGTTTGTTTTAATCGATCTGCTGATTTCAAGGACTTATGTCCTTGTACAATGTTTTAGCTGCTTACTCTCATGTAAGGACCGAGCCTTAGCGCGACATCGGCCAATCTCGAGGGAAAAAAAAAGAGTCTCGAGTGTCTGTCACTCCATCTCCTACGTCACCAGCAGATACTGCAGATGTAGCTATTGGTAGTCCTGAAAGTTCTGAAAGAACTTCACCTGACGCATCACACTTTGAACCGACTCGTAGATGTCCAGCATGTGAGAGTGGCATGGAAGCTCCTGGTATTAGGCACAACAAGGCATGTAAGAAACGTTTTTCTGAGTTTGAAGAACAACGGAGAAAGGCAAGACGTGTTGAACCTGAACTCTCTCCGGAGAGCTATGTAGTAGTGCCCCAGGTCCAGGTACCAGTAGAAGAGGTCGATGATGAAGAAGTGGTACCAACACCTGAGTCCGCTCGGCGACAGCCAGAAACACAGGTTGAATATACCAGAAGGTTTAAGAGGAAAGCTGAGACCGACCGAGAACAGTTGGAACGAGAGATCCGTGAAGATTCGGAAGAATTGCTTCAAACAAACATGGATTTTGATTGGTTTTGGGTTGGTAGTGGTGAACCTGTGTTGGTTGCGAGTTTGGGTACACTTGAAGGTCCAGCGTCTTTTGCTCCGGCAACATCTCCAGAAATGTTTTCTGGTTCTCTTGATTCTGTTTGTTTCTGTCGAGGCAATGAGCATGATTTTGTGAAGATGCGTCTTGGAGGTCAAGATGTCTTGGTTTGGAAACCGGACAGTATCATAGATGACCAGAGTTTGCAAGAGCTTGATTTGGAACAAGGTTTCAAAGGTATGCAAGAGGAGGTTAGGAACTTGGAACACTGCAAGACTGGCCGCATCATCACCCAGTCAGAACTGGACGATATGAAGAAGGCTGTTCCGAACCTTCGTTTGATCCAGTCGAGGTGGGTTGCAGCTTACAAAAGCAGTGAGAGGGTCGAACCAGGATTGTTGCAAAAGACTTCAATCGTGGCTCCTCAGCTAGATCTTTGGGATTTAGTAGTCCAACTCCTTCGATCGAAAGTGTTCATGTGGTGCTTGCAATGGCAGCGACACGGAAGATGCTTTTGCGTGCATTGGACGTGAGTCATGCCTTCATGCATAGCCCATTGGGAACTGGTGTACATGTTGTCTTGAAAATGCCGTTGTCGATTAGTTTTCCATCAGGTGAAGCAACCCATTATTTGCTTGAAAAGGCATTGAATGGGTTACGTGATGCTTCACTAGCATGGTTGCAGCTTTTGACATTTACGGTTGAACATGTAGGCCTTTGGTCTGATTCGTTGGAGCCATGTGTGTATGGTGGACAGATTGTGAAGGATGGTCATGAACTTGGATTTTGCTTGTGTGTGGTGTACGTTGATGACATCTTGTTGTTGTCGACCACTAAGGAAGCTGAGGAACATGTGGTTGCAACTTTGTCGTCTGTAGTGCCTGTGAAGACAACTGGAGAGATCGAAGAAGAGGGAGGACCCCTGACCTTTATTGGTCGTGTCATCAGAAGAGAAAGAGATTCCTCTGAGATCACTCTGGGTGTCGATCCACATTATCTTGATTCTACGTTTCTAGATTATGGTGTGACCCATGGGTCTGAGAATGTTCCTGACATTTCGGGACATCTTGAGAAAACACTCACGGATAGCAACTTTCAGAAACCTTTGTCAGATGAAGCATCTTCACGCTTCAGAAAGGCGTTGGGCAAATTGCTCTGGCTTTCACAGGTACGCCATGACTTGAAAACATGGATGTCTGTTCTTGGGACGCAGCAAGCGAAACCGATGCACGGGAGGCAAGCATTGAAAGCAGTCTTGAGATTCTTGTATGTTGACATGCATGCATGCTTGTGTTTACCGAGCAGGGATGAGACCATCATGAGTCAGGTTGACGATGCTCAACTGAGATCAGTCCATCTCCACTCCTTCAGCGACGCTTCACATGCGCCGTACCGCTTCAACAACCGTAAGGTGTTAGCGGTGGATCTCTGGTAAGGTCTCTGAGCCGACAGCAACAAGCTTTGAGTCTGAGTTCATGTGAGGCAGAGCTCTATGGTTTGCAATCGGTGTGTCAAGAAAGTGTTGCGTTTGGAAGATTGGTTCACCGTCTTCTTTTGCACTTCATGAGATCGATGAACCAGAAGAAGTTGTGATTTGGTTGGAGAGCGATTCAAGCTCCGCATTGCAACTTGTGAGGTCCATGGACGTGCCACGACGTTCGCGACACATCGAGATAAGATTGCATTGGTTGCGAGAGCAGATGAGAGAGGGTTTGTTGAAATTGAGACACAGAAGTGGTGTTGAAAATCCAGCAGATCTTTTCACTAAATGCTTGAGTGCTAAGGCTTTCTACAAACACCGTTATGCTCTTGGGATTGTTGTTCCAGATGGTTTGGCAGCTGAGTTAGCAGAACTTCGTGAGCTGTGTGTGTTGCAGCAAGTGTTGACTCAGGGTTCTTCAATTGCGATTGTGGAACTGTGTTGTTCGGAACATTTGAACTTGAGAAAGGTTTGTGAAGTTTCAAAGGTCCCATACATTGGTGTAGTTGCTAAGGTGCAGAGTTCTGGAACGTTGAGTCGTGTAGCTGTTAGCATCCGACAGTGGAAGAACTCGTCATGCCCACCTTGGGTGCATATTCATGCGTCGACTCCTTGTGGAAGTGGAAGTCCGCTTCGCAACTTCAATCAGGACTCAGTCACTGAGAAAGACCAGGAATGGGATGAGATCATCAACGCGATTGGTGGTTACTTCAAACACATGCAGACTCATGTTTGTTCGAGCTTCCAGAACGAAATGCCATTTGGTCCCGACCTGAGACAATGAATCTTTTGGAGAGTTTTGACATGAGGCATCAGGCTTTGGTGAGGTTGTGCAAGACTGGATGTCAGAACAAAGATGGTATTCCAATTGGGAAAACGTTGAAGTTTGTTTCCAATTCGGCTTGGTTTGCATTAAATCTCCACTCCAAACTTTCCACATGTACATGTCAGACACACGCAGAACTTTATCAAATCAACTATGCTGAGACAGCGTTTTACAACAGAAAGTTGGCGAGATACATTTTGGTTGCAGTCAAACATGCTTCGAAGAAGAGCTGAATTTGCGTTTGAAAGGGGGACACTGTGTGAGAGAGAGACAGAAGTTGACGTCACGTTTCACTTTTCCTGTTTTGCATGTTGTTTTAAACAAACGTTGCCAAAGACAGACAGGAGTTTTCACAGTATTGCAGTTGAGCAGAGTTTTGATACGCGATGCTGTAAGATGCAGTGCGTGCGCGATGCGAAACAATCTGAAAGGTCACTGTGCCTATCACGAATGTGATAGCGGTTTGACACTTCGTTTCACGTTCTAGGTTGATTGCTCCTAAGAGTTTGGCCACGGTCTAGTGCTTTTTCACTACCGGACGTGGTTTGATTTTGCAGCCATGGCATCATCCAATTGGAGCATTGAAGATGAGAAGATGTTTCAGCAGTTGGCACAGCGTCGTACTTCTCAGATGCCATTGCCGACAGCTGGATCTAGTGGTGCAATGACCGATGCATCGAAGCGCAGAATTGAGGATGCAGAGTTTGAAGTTGACACAGAGTCAGATTGGGTGGTTGGAAGTAGTTTCATGGAGCCTGTGGAAGGCACCGAAGATTTGGCCACAAAGGCCTTGCTTCCAGCTGGTGTTACCAATATGGCTATGTGGGGAAAGACCAAGTTTGCATTTGGAAAGTATGAGAAGGAGAAGATCAGTTACAAGACTGTCTTTGAGAAAGATCCCAGCTATGTTTCATGGTGTCGAAAACATTTGACCAAAGACTCAGCGAAGGGTCCTGCCTTGGATTGGTCAAGGTACATTAAGGCCCGAGATTTGGTGGACTGCAAAGCGGCTAATGTGCCATTCTATGCAGGAACTGCCGTACGTCGAGAGTTTTGTGATTGATGACACTATGATAGAGGTTGGATCTATACAGGATCTCATTCTATGTGGACAACTGTAGTTTGCAAGATTGTCGAACTGGATGAGTGGTCACTATGTATGTAGCCCTTCGGCTAAGGGCATTTTCTTTATGTATTGACCTGTCGAGCTTGGGCGATATGTGCTGAAGTCTGGATGGGTTACAGCTTATACGTATGGAATGGAGTTCATCTCAAAAGGGGGTGTGAAAATTGTGTGACATCTGTGGTGAGATGAATCCATTGGATATTTTCTGCATTGGAAGAAGTGAATTTGTTTTTCACCTTGATGGTGAGATCAACCGTGATGGTTGACATCGTATTTGCACGTCTCATATACTGCACGTTTTATTGGAGATGACGAAACCCAACAACAATATGTTTTTCGTCTTCTTTGAGTACTTTGATTGCACGGAGAGCACAGTGAGGATTTGAATTTGTATAGTGACATGGAAAATCAAACCATTTCCCATATCTTTCACTCTAGTTTTCACCGGTGAAGTGCACGAAGGAATCGTGAGAAGATCGTAGAATTCATCTTTGTGACTTCGGAAGAAGGAACTTTGTTTGACATTGATTGGAGAAGTTAGTTTGTTTTGTCTCTCAATGATGATGACGAGAGCAACGTTCTGAAAGGCATTCAGAACTTGGAGTTGCTAACAGATCTGAGGGAGACATCACAGAACATGTTTTGGTGCTTGAAATGTTTCAACAGTTTTCAAACACTCAAACTTATTTGAACAAACAAACCATGTCTTAGATGTAAAGACTTTTTGTGACGACATGTGTTTTTGATCGCTTTTGTGAAGTTGGCAGAAAGATGTCAACAGGCGACTCTGCATTTGTTTTGTGTCAAGGAGTGATTCGTCAACAAGAACCATAGCGATATGAGCAGAGTCATGTCTGTTTGTGTGTGGTAAAAGTGGCTGAGCTCTGGGATCGGTTGACTTGGTTGCGTGGACGGTCTTTTAGTGTGTTAAGGACGACGTCCTGGACGCTGACCCAAGTAGGTCTAGAGGTTTCGAAGGTTTTTAGTACCTTCCGCACTCTAGGGGTGAAATCTCAGATTGCATTCTTTCGCATTCAGGAGGCAAATGGTTTTGAGCTTTTGAGATTGCTGCGCAGGGAGTTCAGTTTGATGAGCCGTCCAGAGGCGCTGCAATACAGAGAAGCCTGCCTGAAGTACACAGTGAAAATTCAGAGAGGCATCTTCTTATGGATGTACTGAGAGAGATGGGGGCTGAGATCGAAGGATTTCACTCTATGCTGGAAGCTTCACAGATCGCTAGTCAACTGTCTGACTTGCGCATCAATGAGGGGGATCAATACCTTTTCTACATTCGAAACTTGCCAGACAGGGTAGCAGAGTTCGTGCAGCTTCACTGTGGTGCAGCAACAGTGGCCAGAGTTTGGGAGTCTGTGGTGGCATACCACACAAGAATGAGACTCACCAATGACCTAGACAGCAGGATGCATGTGGCAACAGGGCCAAAGCAAGGCTCTGAAGGCATTACTTGCCACAATTGCGGCAAACGAGGACACATAGCTCGTGAATGCCCACTGCCTGTGAAATGCAGCCACTGCGGCAAGTCAGGTCACACAGCTGAGGACTGCTGGGCCAAGGATCCGAGCAAACGACCAGGAGGGTCAGCTTCCACTCCTAAGCCTGCGGCAAAGCCCAAGGCCAAGTCTGCTGCAAAGAGCAAAGGCAGCAAGGGCAGGGGCAAAGGCCGAGGAAAAGGAGGGAAACTCAGAGAAGTAGACGAAGGTGAAGAGCCTTATGAAGCTGAGGAATCTCAAGAACCAGAAGGTGAGCAGGAGGATGGAAACCAGGCTGCTATGGTATGTCAAATCTTTGGCAGTGAAGACTGGATCAGATGCTGGTGGGCCAAGGGGGGTCACAGGGACATCGAGTACTGAGAGACCGGTGACACACCACCTGAGCAGCACACTGCAAGATTTTGTAGGTAGTGTAGGGATCGGAGATCCTAAGACCTGGCTGGTAGACTCAGGGGCTACATGCCACATCGTTTCTGAGAAGTGGGTCAAGCACTACACTGTGAGTTTTGAGTATCCTGGTCCATCTCCAAGCTTGAAGGGTGCAGGAGACAACGATCTGCCTGTCAAAGGGGTTGTAGATCTGGAATTCAAAGTAGGTAAGACGAAGATTACCATGAAGCGTGTAGTAGTGGTAGGAATTCTTTTGAATGTGATCTCAACTTACGCCCTTTTGGAAACTGGTTGGAAGACAGTCCTTGGCAATGCTGAGGAGAGTGGATTGTTTTTGAAGAAATTGAAACTTCCTTGAAGATTTCTGAGAGAGCATGGTGGCTGAAAGTCAGTTTGCTTTCGAAGCACAAGAGTGGTGTGAAGGGTTCTGGACCAGCACCGATGGACTTGAGCACCGTCAACACTGGAAACACTGTGAACACTGAACGCACTGAAACGAAACAAACCAAACGAAACACTTGTTGTGGTTGTAGTTCAGTTGCAGCAGTTGTCCCTGAGGATGTTGTGGCTAAGGACCTGGTAACTAGGGAAACTAAGGACTCTTTGACCAAGGACCCTGTGAATCATGTTGCCACTCAGGAGGTTGCGCAGGTCACTGAGGATAGGTCAGGAGGTTCTATCCAGGTCAAGGCCAAACGTCGGGAGCTTCAGATGAAGAGTGCTGACATGTTGCAGTCGTTTTCCTATGTTTGTAGGAGGTTTCATTTTGGAAGCAGTCGCCTTTTTCAGCATGTTTTTGATGGACATGAGCCCAATACGGTTGAGACAGACGTTTTGTTTAAAGCAAACGTTGAAACAAACGATGAAACGACAGACAGTGAAGATGATTTCATGTCATGTTGTGCATCTGAAACGACAGACAGTGAAGAGGATTTCATGTCATGTTGTGATTTGTCAGAGTTTTGTCAAGAAGATCATGGTACATCTGGAGACATGGATTGGGAATACCATGGTGGGAGGACAGGTTCAGGTCAATCTGATCGGAAATGCAGGTGTGACTGGACGTTTGTGGACCCTTGTTTCAAGATGTTGCGTGGTTTTCCTTAGGTGGAGGACTTGACACAGGATGAAGTTGATGACAGCGATGTCATGGGTGATAGGCCTCAGGTAGGTGAGGTTTTTGAATTTGACTCCCCATCACTTGCTAATTCAGTGAATTTGGAGGGTTGGGGACCAACGAGATCGCTTGCAGGGCATGGACCTTTCAGGCCCACTGGAGTGCAGCCATGCATCCTATGATTATGTGGCCAAGATGCTGGAGCAAGGTACACCAATGTATTTGGAACCTCACAGGTTCACAACCAGATCTGCAGAGGTCGCAAGGGAGAGGCCCGGCAAAGAACTGGTATTGGACCAGACACACCTTACGGTCAAAGAGGTGGAGAACAAAGACAAGTGCCCTATGCAAGGGGAACTTCAGGTCTTCCAGGCCTTGACCAGACGCTCCCTGGCCTGTGACCTCATGGGCGTGTGCACCTTTCGAACAATGGAGAGGTGGCATCGTTTCCTCATGGACAGCATGCAGATTGCAGCGCCTCCTGGGTACAAATCTGCAACCATTGAACAGATCCTGCGAGCAGATCGAGCAGGATGGATCAGACTTGCAGAGCGCATTGACACCTTGCGCCGTGCCCCAGACGGTTCATTGCCCCTCGACAGGGCCATTGAGGAGTGGCGCACAGACCCAAATGTGGTGTTTCACATGATGCCACTGCCCATGCCCAAAGTGCAGGAGAAGTCAACTCCAACCAAACCAGCAAAGAAAGACTCACCTCAGAAATCCCAAGGTGGTCAGGGCAAAGGACGCGGCAAAGGAAAGGGCAAAGGCAAGAACAACAAAGGCAAGATGCCTCTCGAACTTGTTGGATTCAGCCAGACCACCAAGTCAGGCAAACGTGTGTGTTACAACTACAATTTGGCCAGAAGTTGTCCCTATGCGGAGCCCAACAAGGAGTGCAGCAAGGGGATGCACGTGTGCATCAAGTGCGGAGGTGCCCATCCATTGCACCAATGCACTACAACAACCCCTGCGTGACTATCTGGGGACCCAATCGTCCCCCCAAGCCAGAAAAAAAAATCTGAACCTGGGCCCAAGCCCCAAGCGCCTGATCGATGCATCAAGCGGCACCATGACAATTTTTCAGAATTTAATGTGCAATTTTCAAAGCGTGTTTTTGGCAAATCAATAGCTGACCTCCTCTTTATCGAGGTTTTCTCAGGGACTGGAGGCCTTACTGCAGCCATCCGGCACATTGGGCTAGCACACAGCATAGGAGTTGATGCCCACGTGACAAAGCGGGTGAAATCCCCAGTCGTCCGATTGGACTTGACCTCTGAACATGGGCTTGCGCTTCTGTGGCGCATTTTGCAGCAGGATAATGTTGCAGCAGTACACCTTGGACCTCCTTGCGGCACCAGTTCCAGAGCCAGGGACATCCGCCGCAGGTTTGGCAGTGACCCCAAACCGCTGCGATCAGTTGCACACCCCGATGGATTGCCCTGGCTACAAGGCCTTGACCCAAAGAGGGTAGCATCGGCGAACACCCTCTATGACATCACAGGCCAAATCTTTGGTGTTGCGACAATGGCATCCTGTGCACCATCGAGAACCCAGTTAGATCACACATGTGGCGTACATCGCATTTTCCCGCCATTTGCATGGCAGATCAGGTGTTGCTGAAGTATGCTTTCACACTTGCATGTTTCAAGCCCAACGCAAGAAGCGCACCAAACTGCTGTGTAACCACAAAGCATTTGAGGTTCTGGCCATTGACTGTGATGATAACCATCATTAACACCTACCATGGGGGCTAACTGGCAACCAGTGGGCAACAGCTCAAGAGACGGAGTACCCCCACAAATTCTGCCAGGCATATGCCAAAGTTTGCTATCACTTGTTTCTGCAACATGGAGCCCTGGCAGTACCACAGCAAATGGACCACGATGCTGTCCAACTTACTCAAGCCAGCCGCGCAGCCTTGGGAACACAACCCCGTGGCAAGAAGCTCAAACCGCTGGTACGAGAGTTTGCAGCCAAGGTGACCATTCAGGGCCCACAAGCGTGCCTTGCAGCCCTCCCAGACAAATGTACTTCCGATGTCACCTTGCCTACAACTTGCACTCCCAGCTTTGCATTGCCTTTGTTGCCCAGACATGCAACAAGACTCCAACCTCCGATGCCAATGGGGGATAGTGCGGACCTTGGAAATTGGACTACCAAATATGGGACTGCGTGGAAGCCAAATGAATTTATCCAACAAGCAGCTGGGTTGTCACACCCTGGACACTTCATGGATGGCGTCCATCCTGCGATGGTCGAGCTCTTTGACAGATTGGCGCAGAAATCAACAGCCACTCCAGCCCTGGAAAGATCAGCACAAATGCGCAAGTGGCTGCTCAGAGCTCAAGAACTTCGTGACCAAGGTGTGGACGGTCTGGAACAATCCCCATCACATATCAGGCGCATCCTGAAGGGCAAAAACATGCAGCTCTTCGATGAAATGAACAAGGCGGCAGGATCACCAGATGTCAATTTGGCCTCCAACGTGTGCAAAGGTTTTGACCTTATGGGGACCATTCCTTCAGGTGGAATTTTCCCTTGCAAATACACCCATGCAACCTTGACACCTGAACAAGTGAGAGGCATGGCCAAACTCTCAAAACAGGCCACATGGAGGGCAACAGGGAAGTGCAAGGGCCAAAACCTTGCAGCAGAGGTGTACAAGGCAACTTGTGATGAATGCGAAAAGGGGTGGCTGTACTCACCAGAAGGTTTGGCATCCAACAGTCTGCCACTCTGGGCGATGGGAGTCGTGTCTACAAGACAAGACCAATTGATGACTTCTCCGAGTCGCTGGTGAATTCTACAAACTCATGCTCGGAAACAATCCAGCCTATGTCCACTGACATGATCCTTGCGGCTCTAGCCATGAGGGCCAGGAAGTGTGGATCGGAAAAACTTTTTGGCAAAGCTATTGACTTGCGGAAGGCGTACAAGAACCTTCCACTTTCGGAGTCAGCGCTTGACGACGCCTACATTTGTGTTTTCTCGCCTGAGGCAAACCAGCCTGTGGCATTCCAATCTCAGGTGCTCCCTTTTGGGCAAGAGCAGCGGTCATGGGATTCTGCAGAGTATCCTACGCACTCTGGTTGATAGGAGTTGCCCTCTTCAATCTGCATTGGACAGTCTTCTTTGATGATTTTTACTTGATAGCCTCTGAGCAAGAGCGAAGGCACATTGACCTTGCACAGGGCGTCTTGTTTCAACTCCTGGGTTGGGAAGTGTCGTCAGAGAAGGGCGCCGATTTTGATGCCGTGGCTCGTATCCTTGGGGTCCAGATTGACCTGAGTGAATCAAATATTGGTGTCTTCACGGTGTGCAACGTTGATGCCAGGGTCAAAGAACTAGTGGCGACAATTGACCACATCCTCTCACAACGAACCCTGTCAGCAGCTGAGATGAGAGTGCTGAGGGTAGGTTGGTCTTTGCAGAAGCTCAAATCTTCGGAAGGATTGCAGGGCTACATATGCAACAGCTGGGAAGATGGGAGCATGCAGTTGGCCACTCGTCGATTGACCCAGAACTGATCGAAAGCCTGTCCTTTCTTAGAGATAGAATCGTGCTCGGTGGACCTAGAAGAGTCATCGCAGACCACGGAAGAACTTTCCATTTGTACACTGATGCTTGCCTGGAAGATGGTGAGGGCGGCATAGGAGGTGTATTGCTGGACCAATATGGCAAAGTGCTCTCCTTCTTCTCTCAGGTTGTCACTGAACACCAAGTGGCTCTTTTGAATCCACGGCACAAAGAGACAATTATCTTTGAGCTGGAGGCGCTTGCAGTCCTAGTTGGGTGTACCACTCTCTTGCCTGCAGAGGGAATCATAACAAACGATCGCATAGTAGTGTTCATTGACAACAATTCAGTGTTGAGTAGACTGATATCTGGAAAGTGTGGGAGTGAACTTGATGGAAAAAAATCCAACATGTCTTGGAGTGGGAGTACAGCACTAACTCCGTGTGTTGGTATGAACGTGTGCCGTCGGCAGCCAATGTGGCAGATGGGCCTTCACGTGGTGACAAATCAGACCTTGAATTGAATCTTGAAATTTTGGTAGAAGTCAGCGATGTGCTGCACGCTCTCAGTTTGGCGTCTCCCTGAGTGTGATGTGGGGGAAGATGCAGCCAGACGACATCCCCATGTTAAAAAGAAAGAGCGTGTGCGACTTCACTTGATCATCACATTTCACATGAATTGAGCTGCATGAAATCATCAGCCATACGGGTAACCTCTCGAAGAGATGTGTCATTATGGATTTGATTGAATGAGTGTTTAGTGAAACACGCCAGCTCATTTCCACTTTGCTGTTGCGAACATTTATTACCCTGAAGTTTTGGTTCAAAGGGGTGTAACAATTTTTCAGCAACAAAACCCCGCCCTCCCTCTACCTTTGTTTTGCTTTCACCCTGCATGTCCTCAAGTCACTCCTTGACACCAGAACAACTATTTACTCTCCATATTTCCTTGTGCATCCCCTCTCATGGCTCTTGTGCCTCTTGGCGAACCTCCAGCGCTACAGCAACTTTTGCAGAATGTCTTCATAGCAGACCGGCAGCTCTCAACTCTCTATCGTATGCTTGGAGACCTCATAGACATGACTGATGACTTTGAAGACCTGGCAGCACCAGCGGTCCTGCTCCGTTTGCGTCAGACAATCCAAGCCATGGAGCATGCCATCTACTTTGCCAAGATTGCAAAACTTCATCAAATCATTCGATTGCACAGAGCCATCCAGACTACTTGGCAGCGCTGGCATGTCGCGCCACCAGTGGAGTTAGATGTCGATTGATGCACTTGGACACTCTCAGTTTTATTTCTTGTGGCAAATGTGTGCACAAAGCACTTTTTCCGCCACTCCGTGGCTGACACCTTTTTCCTAGCCACACCGTGCAGATGCAGCCAGACGACATCCCCATGTTAAAAAGAAAGAGCGTGTGCGACTTCACTTGATCATCACATTTCACATGAATTGAGCTGCATGAAATCATCAGCCATAAGATAAGGTTGCTGTGAATGTGTGTGCGTGTGTGTGCCCAGGAAAATGAACGTCATTACCCCACCCCACCCCACCCCACCCCACCAGTAGCTAAGCTGATTCAGTGAAATGAAAAAAAAAATGAGTAGTGCCTGTGTCTGCTGGAGAGCAAGAAAGATGAGAAGGTTGCTGTGCCTGTGTGTGCACGGGAACATGAACGGTACCACCCCACCCCACCCCACCGCACCGGTAAGTGACCATGGAAGAGTAGTGCCTGTGTCTGCTCGAGAGCAAGAAAGATGATAAGGTTGCTGTGCCTGTGTGTGCACAGGAACATGAACGTTATTACCCCACCTCACCCCATCCGCAGAAAGGTGGAGGTGTGACTGCTCGAAAGCAAGAAAGATGATAAGGTTTGCTGTGCCTGTGTGTGCACAGGAACATGAACGTTATTACCCCACCCCACCCCAACCCACCGGTAACTGACCATGAAAGAGTAGTGCCTGCGTCTGCTGGAGAGCAAGAAAGATGATAAGGTCGCTTTGCCTGTGTGTGCACGGGAACATGAACGGTATTACCCCACCCCACCCAGACATCAACCCTAAAGGTGTCGTGGCTCTTCTTACATCAATTGCAACAAGACATAAACCCTAAAGGTGTCGCTGCTCTTCTTACATCAAGTGCAACAAGATATAAACCCTAAAGGAGTCGTGGCTCTTCTTGCATTAAATGCAACAACCGATAAACCCTAAAGGTCTCGTGGCTCTTAATTAAAGTGTAAGAGTAGTGTCTCTTAATTAAAGTGTAAGAGTAGTGGTGTGTACATGTGATCGCGGTCGCAGAGTACTTGTGTGCACATGTTACCTGAATCTGCGTGCGCAGATGATCTCACTTGTGCGTACATGTGATCGTGGGCTTGCTGGTGTGTACATGTGATCCCCAGCTGCGTGCGCAGGTGATCTTAAGGGCTTCAAACGGGCTCTGTGTGTACATGTGATTTGGATTTGCGTGCGCGGATGATCCCTTGACCCCACAGGGTCTGAATCAACGTGGTGACAGGAACCAAGATTCGGATGAAAGAGATGGTCGTGGCATCTTTTCCAAGTCAGAGAAGTGGTTGCCGCCAATGCCGACTATTGACTTTAGTCGTTGGCGAACTCGTGCAGATGAAGTCCTTGGATTTTTGGACTGGGTTCAAGCACTGCGTGCTTGGGTTTTCTTAGGAAGTGACATCTTTGCTTGGGAGATTGCCCAATGCATCGGTTGGGAACAGGAGATTCATATGGCTGTGCTGAAGCCCGCTCAGCAGACTCGAAGTGCACGTCTTCTTGCATGTCTCATTCAGACGTTCAAAGATTTCCCGAGGGGAAACACCATGCTGCAAGCTTATGTTGAAGGAGTTGGTGTTGATGGAGCGTTCTTGGCATCGAGAGGCACAAGTGGTTTTGAAGGTTTGTGTTTGCTGGCAAGAGAGTTTTCTTTGCGTTCAAGGGCAGAAGCGTCTTTCTTCCGCACTGAGTTTCTGGCAAAGACGTGCGCGTCTTCAGGTGTTACCTCTCTCCATTGGCAATAGTGCCACAAAGTTTCACAGCACAGAGCTCCAACAGAAACGACAGAATGGACTTAGCATGGTTTTGAGGAGCGATTTACAGCAATGCATCAAAGATGCAAACTGAGGTGGGGTGAAAACATTTTACTCATCCTGCATCAGCTGCCATGTGATGTACATTCAGCATTTCATAGCAGGGACATGTCAGTCACAGCCTTTCGATGTCAGATCGCATCGTTGAGGCGCTTTCGGTTCCAAAAAAATAACAAACAAATACTTTCGTAGAATTTTTTGAGGGTCTCAGGCAGCATTACGCATCCACAACAAAAATTGAAGATATTTGCGCCGGTTATACCGCACATTGGCATCCTTATATGGTTAGGTTGTTCTTAGCACCCCCGGGCAACCAAGTCAAACCCAAATTCGTTCATTCGGATTAAACCAGCAACCTGTTGCGTCCAATTGTCGCAAAGATTGCAAAGACAACCGGTTTTGAAGTCGTTTCGCTGCACAAAAACTGTTGAATTAACCCATGAAAAAATCAAACAATGTTGAATAGGTCGAAACAACAGTTGGCGGTGTTCATGGTTGGTCACAAAAATCGGAAAACATGTTTCATGTTTCCATTTTATGTATTTGCATGGCATGTCTCAGCCTGCCGCCTGAATCACAAGCCTCAGACGCTTCTGAGTGCAGGGAAATAAAAACAAACAATGATTTGTTTCGTGCAACGATTGGGATTTTGTGTTCGAAGAACGGATGGCAAATCATTGAACACGCCATGCGTACACAAATTTGTTGTGAAACAATACAATGAGGAGCACGAACTCTGGCAGACGTAAACATTAGATGCAGCAAAAATATGACACACTACATGAAATTTGCGGCCGCCATGAAGAAACATGTGCTATATGCAGATCAATCAAGGACGACTTCAGTGCCACTGTGAGGGTTTGTGAACGGTGGATTTTCAGTACGCAGGCTGCGACAGTGCCGATCCTTGGTGGGCAAGACTTTATGTTGCGACAAAGACAACATCTAGGCCGCTGTTGGCCAGTTTGTGGCCATCCAGTTTGTGGCCATCAAACGTGAACAAAGATTAATTGCATCCAACCGCAGGTGAAATTTGCATTTTGCAACACTATGGCAGCTCGAATTGATCCGGCCTTAAATTCATGCGGTCGTTGCAGGTGGTAAAAGGTTGGAATTCCCTTGGAATGCAAACACTTCGACAGGCTTTTTGCCAATGGCACAATTCAATTTTGACCCAGGTCTTGCAGCAGATCTTGCAAAATGAACAAAGGAATTTGCTGCATGCAGTATTGACAGTGTTGCGAAAAATTGGAAAAATTGGAAAATACTCGCAGATTGCTTTGTGATAAGCATTGATTTGGTGAAGTAAACAATGCCAAATGCAGGAGATCCCGGACCAACGCGAGGAATCAAAGGCATTGCTGTTCAATATTGAAAAGTGATGTTGGATAGGTCAAGGTGTTCAACGTGCTAAATACAAAAACAATGTTTTATATATTCCATGTTGTTTTTTTCGTCTCAACCTTTCCGAGCAGGATCTCTGCAACTGGGCCCTTTTCCATCGATACAGGTGAGCTGCTTGAATGCAAGACTTGGTAACCATATATACCCTGTCAATATTTGTGAATATGAATCGGTGGTTGCACTTGAACCATGGAAGGTCAAGAAGAAGACGGATTCTTGCAAATTCTCAAAAATTCCATCGAGGCCATGGCAGTATTTGTCTCTGCAATGCTTGGACGTTTGCACATGTTTGGAGTCTCGCAGAAAACTTGTGAATGACATCCAAAAAATCCAAAGTATATACCATTTGCCGCACCTTGAAAAAAATAAAACACTCAACGTGACATTTCCAGTTTCTGAGCTCCAACCATTCTAAAAATTCCAATGTGTACTTATGCCACCATGTGCTTTGATTCGGCGGGAAACTGTTTCTTATTGAAACATGTCCAGGCTAGAGTTCCAAGTGTGCATGGAGCTCCAGCCGGTACTGGTGGTACAGGCAACACTGGTGAGGACAGAGGCCTACATGCTAGCCACGTACTAGCTATATACACGCTACCTACATGATACCTCCATGCCGGGCTCAATACTTTTTTCCCTTCACTCAGCCCACAGAAACAGGGGGCGTGAGGGCAAACTACACCCCTACGTACAGCTTGGATACTGCCATGTACATACAGATAGATATGTAAATATGCACATAGATAACATCCATCGCGCAAGTATTCCCACATGCGTTGTGCGAATGTTGGCGCAAGGAGGATTCCAGCAGCCAAGACTGCAGAGTCAAAACTCGTGATGGTGGTTGCTTGACTGCTTGATTACTTGGTATCTATATTATGCTGTCCAGTGGCTGCTTCAAAACGAAAATTTTGTCGTGCCTGTAGAATCTTTATGGATAAATTCATGTACAAAAACAAATTGTATTGTGTGTTTTTGTGCAGCGTTTGTTTCTTTGATCTTTTTGGATGCATCACTTTGATCATGTATCACGGCGCTTGGTCAGCTATTCCTAGCAGCACTTTGAAATTTCTTCAAGTAAACCACAATTTTGGCAAATGGTTGCAGCATGTTGCAGCCAAGAGCTGGAAAAAAATGGTCCAACAATCTTTCTGACCTTCTTTGTGACCTTCGAGGTCCTTATGAAAGTGGAGCAGTTGAAGCAGCATCTTTCGAGAGCCTGTCCGACCAGGCTAGGAACAAAACCGAGAGCAGTTTTTTTCAAGTGACGGAATATGTGACTTTTGTGAAGCTTGAACCAAGTTGAGTTGGATTGCCATGATGTGACAGGAGAGCACCCCGAAACAGTTATGACCCTGGCTGTGAGCCGCTTCTGAGTTACTTGCATGGACAAACATGGAAAAATGTGAGAATTTGCTGAGGAGATGTTTGATTCTCTCACCACGTGATCCTTGGAAGGCGGGCCAAAAGTAATTTCACCTGTGGGAGTCCGTGTAGTAACGTAGTACTCGTGTGGTATTCGTGTAGTGCTTCTTTTACGGAACCGTGTAGCCTCCCATCAGACGTCAAGGTGTGCTGGGATGTCTTCATTGGAGTGCTGATCATCTATACGATCATCACCCTGACCTGGCGCATTGGTTTTGACCAGGCACTGTTGGCACAACTCGGAACAATTGCACTTAATCTGAAACAACGCAAGTGAAACAACTAAGCAAATTGTGAAACGCTGAACAGGCTTGAGATATCTTGAGACCTAACGTTTTGTGATGGTGTGTGAATACGAGTCATGAACATATTATGAACATGTTGAATAGAAGACTTCCATAGACTTCCCAGTTCCAACCTTCGGGTCTAAGCCGTCGACACTGCGCAAATAGAAGACAAAATGTCAAAACGCCGCAACAGTCGTTTTAAAATGTTTAAAAGGGTGCAAATATGTGCAAATGCACATGTGTCAGCTTGTGTCAGCCTGTGTCAGCCTGCGTCAGCCGTGTTTTCCTGGAAATGTTTTGAATTGAAGCATTGGAGGAAGCTCGTGAAGCAGCTCTGGCATTTGAATACTCCATTGACATCCTTTTTGCCGCCCAGCACCCGGATCCGTTGTCCAAAGTAACAAATGGTTGTCAAATGGTTGTCAAATGGTTGTCAAATGGCCCGGAAATGGATCAGGTGGATACCATTCTTTGTTTCCGAACAGGTTTCTACATGGAGGACAACTGTCTAACTAGCACGAAAACGTGACTTGTTGAACTTGCAATGTTTTTTTGCTCTTTTTCGCTCCAGTTTAGTGCTTGGACTCTGTCTCAAGAAAAAGGACATTTGCCTTTGTGTCATTTGATTTGTACATTTCCAGATTTTCCAGGACACTTTCATCACTGATTGGTGGGAGATTGCGAAGAGGCATGCTTTCATCGCCTGTTCCAGTTATTTTTTTTTTTTTGCCGCCTTTATTTGCAGCTGTGGCCGCTGTGACCCAAGGTACTGCATGACTTACTTTCTTTTCGATCTCCTGTCGTGGTTTCCGATTGATTTGCTGGTTCAGGCCATTTTGGGTCTCTGCATTTGGGCACGGTTTCACATGTCCACTACATCAGCTCTATTTTGACGAGCCTCTTAATCATTGTGACGAGTCTCTTAATCATTTTTAACTAGCCGCCTTTTTTGTCTGAGCAAGTGGAAGGTCCTCACTGGTCAAAACAGCTCTGGGATGAGGCACCTGCAAGTTGAATGTTTGTGGTTTCGATGTTTTGACTTGGCCCAACATTGTTGGAAAAGTGAAATGGTATTTCAAACTCGAGTGAGCTAAAGGTGTTTGTTCCTAAAAAATGTAAATGGGATCACAGAGTCTTCGAAACCCCAGGTCTGTGAAACTCATGAAGTTCGTTCGCTTGGTGATCGGCTGAGCATTGTGCACTGTTGGGGATAGTCTTGAACAGTTGGTAGACAAGCACACTGTAGCTTTTTACTTGGTGACTTGCAAGATAGTTGGCACTCAACTCGGATGGCCTGGCGTGACGCTCCAGAGGAGCTGGAGAAGACGGGCGAAAAGAGGAACTGGATGGAACTGTATCATGAGATATCATGAGTATACTGTCAGTGCTGACTATGTGCTGCACCGTAGTGGTCTGTGGCCACAGCAAGCTCAAAGGCGGAGCTCAAATTTTCTTTGTTGGCCAAGGAAGCTATGTCAAGACAAAGAAGGACAAAGAGGCATGGAATGATGTGACGACTTGCTTGAGCACAAGCCTTCCGTGTGATTTGCTGTTTACACCACGGAGGAGGTCTGAGGATGATCCAAAGTGTGACCTGGTGGGCTCATAGTGGCATGGCTTGGAAGTCAAGCGCAGCACCATCGCTGGAGACTCGAAGCGGCATATTTTCTGTGAAAGACACCAACTTCCATCTCGAGGAGGCACTCTGGTGCTCATACAGCTCTGCCGAAGTCAGGGACTTGGTGGTGACATCTTTGTGGTCACATCAACGAGGTCGTTTTGGGTCTTGCGGGACCAGTAGCCACAAGTGTCACTTGCATGTGAAAAGCTGTAAAGCTATGGAGGGCGGCAGCTATCAACCTGTCACAGCCAGTGGCATGGCTCGACAGTTGTAATGCACTGCCACGCGCTTGGTCAGTGCAGCTGGTACCACGCTGGAACACTTGGCCCGGTACTGGCGCCTGGGACTGCTTTGGTGCCTATTGCCTTAGGATGGCTTGACAGGGGCTTGCAGCAAGCTGCATTACGCTCCTTGCACAGCACATGCCAGTTGGTGGAAGCCACCGAACTGGCTTGAGGAAGTCCAAAGATGCCAAGAAGAAACGAAAGAGTCATATCATCTCTGAGGAGGGACAAAATGCAGATGAAGAGACCCAAATATTCCTCTGAAGATCGCTTGGTAGATTTCATCAACAAGGCAGTGGTGATCGTCGCAACCCAGGACTTCACCAACCAGTTACCACTGCCACCTCTGCCTGAGGATCCACCCGCCGGGGCAGAGCCAGTGGCGGATCCGGATCTACAGCCCCAGCCGACCAAAGAAGGTGAAGGTGAAGAAGCCGCCCAAATCGTCACCTCACCGCCGACGCTAGCTCTTGAAATCCTTTCAAGGATCCACTGGGTACTAGATCCACTGGATACTAGGTCCAGCCTGTCTCACAAAAGATCTTCAAAGATGGAAAAAATCTATGAGAACTATGCACGTCTACCGAACTTCACACCTTGTGACATCTCGTCAAATCTTGTGCTTTTGCAATCTTTTGCATGGCGCAACGTTGTGGTAGCTTTGTGTGCCCAGCAGCTACCACCAATCAGCGGGCGCAGGTCCCAGCAACAGTGTCACTAAGGTCCGCCTTGCCAAGTTGATGCGGCTCTTCAAACTCAATAGGCTTCGGCAAACTATCGACAATTTTGACCAAACATGACTTCCACTAAAGTCACTAAACACTTCCAAGCACCTTCAAAATCTTCTAAAGTTCTATCTGCGTCGTGGAAAAATCAAGTCTTGTCCGTGACGCTGTATGAAGCTGTCAGGTTTCTCGTTCTCCTAGAGGAAAAGCTCCATTTGAAGCCCGCCATGATTCGTATGGCCGGAGACCCAGACCAGAAGCGACCAAGATGCTACAACTCATGCCTTGTATATTTACATGCACATGCAAGTGCAACATGCGTTCAGAAAGTTGTTTGAATTGGCAATGATTGGGATCATTTGCCATGTACTTTGCACTTTGGACAGGAGGTTAATTGTTTACAAACCCTTTTTGCATGTTGCAACAGGTTGCGTTTGAAACAAATTTGATTGCAGCATTGGAAACGGCAGAGGTCAGACTCATCATCAACATTGTCTTTCTTGCGCACTTGCTTGCTTGCATGTGGCAGCACTCTTAAGTCGCATCCAAAGGCGCAAGGCTTCAAGCGATTCAAACGACTCAAACGATTTGTCTAAGCCACTGTCCAGAGTCATATAATGGGTGCTCCGGTTCTATTTCTGAAGCCTTGCGGTGGCTCAACTCTGCTGTGAAGTGATTGACCCGATGTGTGATATGATGTGAGCAAACGTGCTCCATGGTGCTCCGCTGAGCTCGAGGCATTTCATAGCTTTGCCGGCATGCGGTGAGGAGACTGAGGCGAGACTGAGGCTTCTTACTGACCTTGGCTGCTTTAGCGTTCCGCTAGATGCAACATCTTAATACATTTCATTCCCTTGATGAAGAGTTCGGATTTCATCAGCATTTTCACGAATGTTTTTTGACTTTTTGATTGATGATTCAAAAAAAATGCTTCAGTACAAGGGTGCCAACTTGAGATGGTCAATTTGAGATGCAGGATATCCCGGCAGTTGGACCTTGCCCAGATGCAGACCAGCCAAAGTATCTTCCAAACTGGATCAGGAACGCTTTGAGCTGCAATTCAAGATATTCAAGAATGATTCAAGAACTGGATGTTTTTTCTTCAGATTTTTGCGCGTGTCCAGATTTTGCATCAGATGTTGACGGTGGTAATTGCAGGGTAACTTTGACAGACTAGTTCATTTTGTGTTGGAAGGGCTGTTTTGCCACTCTGTCGTGATGTGCGTCTGCAGCTTCGATTATCAACAGATCAACAGCGTATCGCTGTACATTTAGGCAATGGCTTTGAGAGTCTGCGTGGCACGGAATCGGTTCTAATTTGATGTTATTGTAGTTCTGCTCGGCCAGTCAAACAACATGCTAAGAAACACTGCTGCTGTACATCACAGCTACATGGAGGTTGAAAAGAGCGAAATCTTGAATCTAGCTTGGGAACATGAAAACTAAGAACATCTAAGAAACATAACGAGAGTGAGCGATGATGACCAAAAGAACCTTGGGCCAATTGGGGTCTTGTTTGAAGCCTTGCATCAGTTGCCTGGCTTTTGTCTCACACATGGCGTTGCTTGACGGCGTGGGGGAAGGCGCTGCTGAGCATCTTGACAACAAACAAAGTTTTAAATTATTTGAAGCAAAACAGAAAGAACGTCGAAAGCAAACAAGATGCAACCTACGAACCCGAATGCAGTCACGTAAAACACGCTTGTGAAACAAGTTATTTGAACAGTCTTGTAAATTTTCCCTGTTACCGTACCAGTGCGCTGGTAGATACTGTGGAATGTGGAAGGGGGTGGAGTGCAAAGTGTGGAGTATGAGTATGAAGAAAGTGGAGTGTTGAGTGAGGAATGTAGTGTGTAGAGCGTGAAATGGGGATTGTGGAGTGTGAAGTGTAAAGTGTAAAGTAAGGGGTGGAAAGTGTGAAGTGTAGAGTGTGGAGTGTAAAGTGTAGAGTCTAGAGTGTAAAGTGTGGAGTGTAAAGTGCAAAGTGTGGAGTGTAGAGTGTAAAAAGCAAAGTGTGGAGTGTAAAAGTTTGGAGTGTAGTGTGTAAAGTGTGGAGTGTAAAGTGAAAAGTGTGGAGTGTAGAGTTTGAAGTGTGGAGTGTAGAGTGTAAAGTGTAGAGTGTGGAGTGTAAAGTGTAGAGTGTGGAGTGTAAAGTGTATATAGAGTGTGGAGTGTAGAGTGTGGACTGTAGAGTGTGGAGTGTAAAGTGTAAAGTGTGGAGTGTAGAGTGTAAAGTGTAGAGTGTGGAGTGTAAAGTGTAGAGTGTGGAGTGTAAAGTGTATATAGAGTGTGGAGTGTAGAGTGTGGACTGTAGAGTGTGGAGTGTAAAGTGTAAAGTGTGGAGTGTAGAGTGTAAAGTGTAGAGTGTGGAGTGTAAAGTGTAGAGTGTGGACTATAAAGTGTATATAGAGTGTGGAGTGTAGAGTGTGGAGTGTAAAGTGTAGAGTGTACATAAAGTGTAAAGTGTGGTGTGCCAAGTGTAGAGCGTGGAGTGTGGAGTGTACAGCGTACAGTGTGTAGAATGTGTAGAGTGTCCGAAAAAATTGCGCCTGCCACGCAAAATGACATTCCACACGCAACGGATCTGCGGCAAATACTGCCCCTAACATGCAAAATGACACTGTCACGATGTTGTACGCTTGCCACGCGATTTGCAGATTGTCACCACTTCACTCAGGCCTTTCAATGCGATTTGCCAAAAACCCGCAGGAGCACTTGCCTAAAGTGTTGCACTTGCCACGCAAAATGACGATGGAGGTATCCACAGTGCCGCGCTTGCCACGAGACATGCGGCTCATCTTCTGAAAAGAGCAAAAGTATTGCGCCTGCCACACAAAACATGGTGTAGCCTCAAAACGAGCGTTTCGTACGAGACTTGCTTAAATTTCAAACTTTGTTGCTTCAAAACCGACATTTACCCACGGGTTTTCTCATGAACCCTAGAACCTACCACCTCAAAAACGATGTTTCGTGCTAGGCTTCTGTCAATTTTCAACACATCTCACAAAATGCCACGCCTGCCGTGCAGTTTGCACGTGACCCAGCCCTGACAATGCGATTCGCAAAACACATGCAACACGACATGTCTGCGCCTGCCACGCGCAATGACGATGGAGGTCTCCCAAGTGCTGCGCCTGCCACGAAAAATGCAACTCATCTTCTGAAAACGACACCAAAGTATTGCGCCTGCCACACACGACGACTTTTGACACATTTTGAAACATGTTGGAATGTCACAAAGTGCCACTCCCGCCACGCGACACGAGGCTACGCGACGTTCGAAACTTCCAAAAGCGACCGCTTTTGCAGAACTCGCCATAGGCACGGCCACACGGTCCTCACGGACGGTTGCGGACGTTTGCGAACTGTTGCGGACGGTTGCGGATGGTTGCGGACGGTTGCGAACGGTTGCGCAACGTTTGGCGAACGCAGCCTCAACCCCCAGACAGAACATGCTATGCAGACAGCACCCTGCCACGTAATCCCTTCAAATCCCTGCATAACCAGTCTCAAACCATCGCTTGAGCTTTGCATGCAGTCATCTTTCGTTTCGAAACTATTGGGCCACGCGCTGAAAATTGCGGGAATGACTTTGATTTGAGTGCACTAAGGCTTCGAGCGTCATTGGAGGCGACTGCTGTGAAGCCACGAACCTTTGAACTGATAATAATTTAGATCCGAACAACAAGTGCATTTGTCTCTGTATCATCCGTCATCCATGTTGTTTCTACCAGACCCCACCTGTTTGCATCTTTTCCAATCTGTTTCATACTTATCGTTGTGAAGGCCTTGCTCCAAGAACTTGGCGCCAAACGCGAAGAAGCACGTGCTAGGCAGCACAAAGAGGCGCACAAAGAGCACTTCCGCTGAAGAACGGATCTACCAAGCTCACATCCATAGTATCTCAAATGCCGGTCGTGAAAGATGACCCATTTCAAGATGCTTCAAGATGCTTCAAGATGCTTCTAGATGCTCGACTCTTAAAATGCAAGCCAAAGAAATCAAAATTAGAAATGGTTTGAAAACTCAACAGGAGGCGAAGAGGCACAGAGCATTTAATTTGCAGACAGAAAGCACTGTTTTCATGTTGCCTTGATGGCGGAAGGAAGCTTCAGCAGAAGAGGCTGGCTTCTGGTTGCGTTGTCATGCTTGTCCCTTGAGTGAAACACGGCAAACTCCACATGATCTGGAGGAACCCTTTTCGCCCCAAAAGTCTTTACACCAACTTATCCAAAGTGAGGCTGCTAGACAAGCAGAAGAGGCTGACAGGACACCCTTATCATGCTGCCACATGGTGCCGCGTGTGGTGCCACTGTTTGTGCATGTCTATAGGGAAAACATGGGAAAACCCAATGTTGTCACTGTCAGGATTTCTATCCAGGATCCTAGCTTCTCTTTCACGGCCGATCTGGTGCGCAAGCGATGTGTTTCCAGAGTTTCTTTTACATGCGGATGTTGTTTCATGATGTTGTTTCAACACATTGCACGCAGTTCTAGATGTGAAAGCTGTGGTTGCCACAGGTTGTGAAAGAAGACACTGGCTTCGAATTGTGGATTGGATCTCTTGAGGAGACTGAGAAGTTGAGTGGCATTTTCAGCCTGAGTTTCAATACGGTGCACGGGGTGCAGGATTTTGCTCAAAAGAATTCGACGATTCTTCAAGTCGTTTTTTTGTCGAAGAAATTGCTCAAATCGAACGAGTTGCTTTAATCGCGCCTCGCTGTGACCCACCAGCCATTCTGAGCCATTCTGAGCCATTCTGGAGGATGCCCTCAATCTTTGCGCGCTACGTGATAGGGGCATTGATGCGGTCCTAAATTGTGCCAGGGATGATTGTGAAGGTCTTAGGGGCCAATCGCAGGTTGCAGTATACTTGTTACAGGATGCAGAGGAAGTCGATGTGTTGATGAAGGTGTTGTATGCTTTTTTTAAATGGTAGTTCTGATTTGTATAGTCGAACCTTGTTGAACCTGTCGTTGGTTTATGTTGGCTTTAGGTGAAGCTGAGATTGCCTGCTTTAAACCTCAGAGGCGTGATTTAAGGGCTTGGGATTCCAACTGGTAGGTTCTCCACGGGCGTGGGCTTCAGGTGTCAGAGGCGAGCGAGGGCTCATACTCGGAATGCCTCAATGGGGATGGTGCGAAGCCTAGTTGCATGCACACCCTGGCTTTGCCATCTTTGATTGCGGCTTTGATTCAATTCTGTAGATAGCTGTAGATTCTGTGCCAACTTTCACTGTATTCGCGAAGTGCCTGTCTCTCTCATATGAACTCTGGCTTTATTATCTTCATGTTCATCTTCATTTCACCAGCCACGTCTTGAATCTTTCCGCACCACCACCAGCGGTTGCGATAAGCAAGATATGAGCTATATGTAACGGTCGAAAGCATGCTGAAAATGCACCACATCTCAGGTAGAGGTTTTAGCCCAAAACTCTTGAGTCAAATCAATCAAGTTCAAACGAGATCTCATTCTCATCATTCTGATTAGTCTCATCATTCTCATCATTCTCATCATTAGGCTCCTTTGTATCGACGTCATTACTGCCGACGATATTTCACGACCATCCTCACCAACAGGCCAGTATCAGTATCATCTTCACAGTTTGTCATGAAGAGAAACCTTATCCTACTCATCCTCACCCTCCTAGCCTCACCAGAATCATTGTCACGACGTGGGTGTTGTAGTCGCTCTCATCATTATGATGATGATGATGATGGTGGTGGTGGTGGTCGTGATGATGATGATGATGATGATGATGGTGATGGTGATGGTGATGATGACATGATGATGATTATGATGATCACCGTCATGATCACCATAGCAATCATCATTAATATACCCTAATAATAATGATAGTAAGAATAACCATCATCGCAGTGATAGTATTGATAATGGTTGGGCAATAGTACACAAGAGTCATCATCAACACAACAATACTTAGAATCCTAATGCTCGTTTTGAACTTCATTGCCATCCTCATCTAATTCCCCTTGTCCAGCTGAAGTTGCCTTTAGGAACCGTGTGTAACACTTGTATAGGTGTTTTGATATTCCCCAAACAGTGTGTTCACACTGAGGGGTTCGTCCGGTAAGTGCAAAGGCCGGTGCTTGATAAGGGTGCCCCATCTGGCTTCTGGCATTTTTCCTGCAAATTCTCGCATAAACTGGCTCTTGCGACGTGTCCATGTGCATTTCGACCGGGCAGGATCGCACAAACTGTGTGTCCCGATCTTGGGGCGCGGCATTTTCCCTTGAATTCTTGCACAAAATGGTTCTTGAGACATGTCCATGTGAATCTCGACTGCACAGGCGCGCAGCACAAAACCGCGGTCGTGCTCTTGGTCCCTGCTATGACGATCTTGGAAGAGTCTCATGTTGCACACTTGGTGGCCCCAGTGATATCTGAAGATGTTGATCGAGGTCTTGTGGAGGTCCTTGTGAGAAGATGTTGTGAAGATCCTGACAAAATCCTGTCACAGGTCCTTGCATGATCTTGTACAGATCTTTATTAGAAGGTCTGACGCCCTCCAAGAGGTCTTTGCACGATCTTGCGCAGGTCCTTAGAAGAAGATCTTGTGGAGATCCTTAAAAATTCCTTTCTAAGCGGTCCTTGCGTGATCCTGTCCAGGTCCTTGTCAGAAGACCTTGTGGAGATCCTGGTCAGATCCTCTCTAAGAGGTCATTGCTTGAAGATCTGCAGATGCCATGTCCTAGACGTGCTTGTATGAAAGCTCTTCTGGAATGCTTTAGGGAGGTTCTTGTATCAAGATCTTGTAAGATCCTCTCCAGTAGCAGTTCCCTTTATAACGATCTCGTGCGCTTCTCTTGGGGGTCCTTGCATGAAGATCTTGGTCAAGGTCTTTTACAAGTCCTTGTGAGAAGCTCTTGTGGAGATCCTTGTGAAATGCTGCTAGAGGCCTTTGGATGATCTTGCTGAGAAGCTCTTGAAGAGGCGGCGGTGAAATCTTCTAGGTGTTCTTACACGATCTGGTACAGGTCCTTGGTCCTTGCGAGACGATCTTGTGGAGATCCGGTTGAAATCCTCTTCAAGAAGTGCGTGCATTAAGCTCTTGAAGATCCTCTGCCTTGGTGCCTGTATGAAAGTTCTCCTGGAATGATCCTCTGTCAGCATATATCTACATAGAAGGTCCTGCTGCTGCAGTTGGGATAAGAAAGACACTGAAACGTGAAGTTTAAAATATTAACTTTGGAGTTAAGTGTTTTCTCTTATATAGCCATGTGAATTCCACTTTTCTGCAGAGTTTTTACTTCAAACCGAAAAGTAGAATTCACTTCAGAGTTTATACTTTGTGCATGTCTTATCAAATTTCGGGGATTTGACTCTGAAATTAAATGTGTCCACCTGCTGTCTTTGATGGAATCAGTCATCTCCAAATTAAATATGGTCACTGAAGCGGTTGTTTTTCACGATACTTTGGAGTTTAGTTGTTGTTTGGCTGTAGCCTGGTAGCAACTCAAAATCTTGACTCTGTAGTTTTGCTTTTTGTGGAACCTCCATCATCATCACCATCGTCACTACGATCATCATGACCATCATGATCATCATGATCATCATGACTATCATGGTCGCCTTCATGATCATCATGATCACCATCATCATCACCACTATCATGATCACCGTGATCATCATGATCGCCATCATGAACATCTTTATCATCACCATCATCATCATCATCATCCTTATCTTCATTACCATCATCATGATCATCATGATCTCAATCACCATTAAGAGCAATGTACATGTTTCTTCATCAGCATCACCATCAGCTGCACATCAGCCACACAATAAGAATGCAATGTTAATGATAGTCAGCAGCAGCAGCAGCAGACACATGCACCAAAAGTCACGTTTATCATCACTTCCCTCTTTGGTGACATCATCCTGTGTTCATCATCATCATCATCATCAGCATCATCACACCACCACCACCACCACCATCATCATCATCATCGTCATCGTCTTCTTCTTCTTCTTCTGCTTCTTCTTCCTTTCTTCTTCTTCAACATCATCATCATCATCATCATCATCGTCATCGCCATCGTCATCGTCATCATCATCGTCTCTGTCATTGCCATCGCCATTGTCATTGTCATCATCATCATCATCATCATCATCATCATCATCATCATCATCATCATCATCAGCGCTCTCATCATCGCCATCATCATCATCATCATCACCATCATCATCATCATCATCATCATCGTCATCGTCATCGTCATCGTCATCGTCATCATCATCGGCATCATTTTTATTTCGACATCATCAGTTTCAACATCCGGAGGGTGGGGGAGTTGAGGCTTCCCCACTCCACCCCACCCCACCCAGCAGGCCAGAGTCAGGAGAAGATCTGATAGCGTGGCATGTCGGTGTGCAAGTGCAAGAAAAAGTTCATAGCGGTGGGATATAGTCCCAGTGTCTATGGCCAAGGACGTTTTCACACCCCACACAACTCCACACCACTCCACCCCACCCGCAAGAACACGTGATGTGAGCAGAAGGTTTAAAGTACAAGTGAGCGGTTTTCCAAGGCGCAAGTGAGACATAGGAGATGCAAGTAAGACAGAGTCGCAAGTGAGCTGTTTTCCAAGTCGCAAGTGACACGATCCCCTTGTAGAGAGGCTTGGGATATTCACTTGTGCGCATTGAACTGCGGGTCAAAGCAAGCCCAGCCAGTTAAGTGCTTTGAACCCAGATCGTCCCTGCAACTTTGAACTTTGAAGATAATATGTGGACATGTGAAACGCACGATTGGAAGACATTAAACTTCCAAGTCAATGGCGACCATTTTGTACCAAAACAACTTCCAATAAACTGTGAAGTTAATTGTTTTGAACTCTTACTTTTAGTCGCTTCCGTTGGGATAATGTCTAACCTTTTCTGTTACTGTTCAATAGCTACTGTTGCTTGTATTTGGTAAATTGACTTCCTATCCCCCCCAGTGTTTGGGGTCTCTTGCCGAGGTAATTTTCTGTGATTATTTTGTGGTCCACCATCGACCTTTGACCTCCTGGTTCACTCGGTTCACCTCCCTAAAGCGGCCTTGGTGCCGAGGAAGCGTCTCTAGGTGCTGGCTGGTTGGGCCTCAGACGTGACCAGGCCATCCGCATGGGTGATGTTCCAGTACGTATTGTTACACAAAATGTGTCAATATGTCGATGTATGTTACATGCTGGTGTAACACGGTACAGACAGTATGCACAGTATACGCATTTCATATTATGTTTATTTCGCGTTATATCCATATCTTGGATAAGGATCTGCCAACACAAGTGTGCATAATACAGCGTTTGTTTCACCCACTCACTAATGTACATTTTCTTCCTCCTTGCGCACAATAATTAGTGGACAATTTCGTTTTTTGGTACACTGTTTGCATGTGTTTAATGTGTTGGAGGCTTTTTATTGCAGTGGCATTTAGGTGCTCCCTTACCACCCTTTTCCAAACAGGTTCAGCCAAGCGCACGCCATTCCACTGATTTCTTCAACAAAACAACATTAGATGACAAGTATTGTGCCTGAACATTTGATTTTGAAGTAACTATGGTGCTATCACGTCCTCCAAACCAACTTCTGACAAAATCTTCAGAATACATTCAGTATATAAGAATGGTCCACAGGCTTCAAGGTGCCAACCCAAGCAATCTCAAGTCTGACGCATGCAAATGTGCAGATAGTGTAGAGCCTGGCACTTGTTTGCATGTATCTTTTCCATTCGCATCTAAAACAATTTCAATACTGTTGGATTTCTTGAATGTATGATTTACCTCCCCTACTTGACTCACAGGATTAAAGAGATTCTGGAAAACCATCTGATCCGTCCAGCGAGACCTGAAAGCACCCTGCGAGCCAAGACGGTCGTCAAATACCAGTATTACCGCGCAAGGCGTTGGCGGAAGTTTCAAAGATAGGGAACCTATACGATCTATCTACTGTATCTATCTATCTATCTACCTATCCTATCTTTCCTATCTATCCTATCTATCCTATCTGTCCTATCTACCCTATCTATCCTGTTTATCCTATCTATCCTATCTATCCTATCTACCGTATCTATCCTATCCATCCTATCGATCCTATCTATAACTATCTGTCCTATCTTTCGTATCTATCCTATTTATCCTATCTATCTTTTCCATCTTATCTATCATATTTGTCTTTTCTTTCTGGTCTATCTTATCTAGCTTATCTATTTTATCTTTCTTTCTATCTGATCTATCTAATCTTTTTTCCTACCTTATGTACCTTAACTATCTGACCTATCCTTGCTATCCTTTCTATCTTTCTTATCGTATCTACCTTATCTTTCTTCTTTCTCTTTCTGACCTTATCTATCTTACCTATCTTTCTTATTTTTCTTATCTTTCTTATCCTTTCTTATCTAGCTCATCTATCTTATCTATCTTATCAATCTATCTATCTATATGTCTGTCTAACTATCTATCCATCTATCTGTCTGTCTATCTATCTAACTTGTCCATCTATCTCATCTGTCTATCTATCTAATCTGTCTCTCTATCTACCTATCTACCTATCAATCAATCAATCAATCAATCTATCTATCTATCTGTTTGTCTGTGCATCTATCTATCGATCTATCGGTCTATCTATCTATCTATCTATCTGCCTATCTATCTATCTACCTATCTACCTATCTATCTACCTATCTATCTATCTATTTATCTATCTATCTATCTATCTATCTATTTATCTATCTATCTATCTATCTATCTGCGCTATCTATCTACGCTATCGAAGCTATCTAAGCTATCTAATCTATCTAATCTATCTAAGCCATCTAAGCCATCTAGTCTATCTCAGCTATCTAAGCTATCTAAAAGACCTAATCTATCTTATCTATCTTATCTACGTTATCTATCTAATCTATCTTTTCTATCTTATCTATCGAATCGATCTAATCCATCTAAGCTATCTAATCTATCTTATCTACCTAAGCTATCTGATCTATCTAATCTACCTAATCTATCTAATCTATCTAACCTACCTACTCTATCTAATTTATCTAACCCATCTAATCTTTCTAATCTACCTACTCTACCTACTCTATCTTATCTATCTAACCAATCTAATCTACCTAATCTATCAAATCTATCAAATCTATCCAACCTATCGAATCCATCTAATCTATCTAGTCTATGTAATCTATCTATCTATCTACCTACCTACCTATCTATCTATCTATCTATCTGTCTATCTATCTATCTATCTATTTATCTATCTATCTATCTTTCTGTCTATCTATCTATCTATCTATCTATGTATCTTGTCTATCTTGTCTATCTTGTCTATCTTGTCTATCTTGTCTATCTTGTCTATCTTGTCCTATCTTGTCTATCTTGTCTATCTTGTCTATCTTGTCTATCTTGTCTATCTTGTCTATCTTGTCTATCTTGTCTATCTTGTCTATCTTGTCTATCTTGTCTATCTTGTCTATCTTGTCTATCTTGTCTATCTTGTCTATCTTGTCTATCTTGTCTATCTTGTCTATCTTGTCTATCTTGTCTATCTTGTCTATCTATCTATCTACCTAATCTATCTAATCTATCTAGTCTATCTAATCTATCTAATCTACCTAATCTATCCTATCTATCTATCTATCTACCTATTTATCTACCTACCTAGCTATCTATCTACCTATCGATCTATCTATCCATCCATCTATCCATCTATCTATCTACCTTTCTTGTCTATCTTGTCTATCTTGTCTATCTTGTCTATCTATCTTTTCTATCTTATCAATCTTATCTTCCTAAGCTAGCTTATCTATCTTATCTATCTTATCTATCTAATATCTCTAATCTATCTAACCTATCTAATCTATCTTATCTATCCAATCTACCGACTTCTATCCACATCTATCCACATCTATCCAATCTATCAAATCTATCTAATCTATCTAACCTATCTAAGCTATCTAATCTATCTAAGCTACCTAAGCTATTTAAGCAATCTAAGCTATCTGAGCTATCTGAGCTATCTGAGCTATCTAATCTATCTAATCTATCTAATCTATCCTATCTACCTACCTACCTATCTATCTATCTATCTATCTCTCTACCTCTCTATCTCTCTATCTCTCTATCTCTCTATCTCTCTATCTCTCTATCTCTCTATCTCTCTATCTCTCTATCTCTCTATCTCTCTATCTATCTATCTATCTATCTATCTATCTTTCTTTTCTTTTCTTATCTTATCTTTTCTTATCTTATCTTACCTTATCTAATCTAATCTAATCTAATCTAATCTAATCTTATCTATCTATCTATCTATCTATCTATCTAATCTGTCTATCTATCTAATCACGAAAGGTAGCTCCAGAGGGGCTACCTTGAGTTTTACTTTACGAAGTAAAGGGGAGGGCGGCCAGCCCCGTTACCTGATTCTTCAGGAGATTGCTAGTCATTTTAGTCTGTTTGTCTATCTTTCTTATTTTTTCGATCTTTCTTATCATAACTACATCTTATCTTATCTATGTTATCTACCCAATCTATCCAACCTATCTATCTATCTATCTGTCTGTCTATCTATCTAGCTATCTAACTATCTAACTATCTAACTATCTAACTATCTAACCATCCATCTATCTATCTACCTATCTATGTATCTATCTATCCCTCCCTCTCCCTCTCTCTGTGTCTGCCCCTCTACCTATCTATCTGTCTGCATGTCCATCTGCCTATCTCTCTATCTCTCTATCTCTGTATCTCTCTATCTCTCTCAAAACGATGAAATTCTGGGAGACTCTTCAAAAAGTGGAACGCAGAAACCCTCGGAGACTTCCTTCAAAACTTAAAGGTTGAGTGCAGAGCTGACGGCCTCGCGTCAATGTGTTTTGTTATTTTTCCACCTCTTTTTGTAAAGTAGAGCGCCTGCCACGAAAAAGTGATGCCAGGTCATACGAAGTGCTGCACCTGTCATGCAATTTCAATATCATTTTAGCAAGCCTGAAAGATTTGACGTTCCAAAATGGAACCCTTCTCAGGAAATCAGCGCCCTGACCTCCCAATATGTCTGTTGGAGATGTCTCTTGTATTGCGCCTGCCACGCGTCCATGTTTGTAGATCCTCTTGAAACGCCCCACGCATGCCATTGTTTTTGAAACTGGGAAAAACCATCACGTTTTGCTTCCTTTTTGCGATGTGCAGAATCCATTGCACCTGCCACGCGCAATGAGGGTTCAACATCCAAAAGTGGTCCGGACGTGGTATGTGTTTAGCATGTTGCCGCGTGCGTTTTTTGTGCAGCCAAACTGCCAAAAGTGCACTGGACGTGGTGTGTTTTTACCAGTTTGAATTGGACATGTGCTTTGCGCCACAGCCGCGTGCTCTTTCTCAACGGTGCAACTCCAAAAATTTTCCGAACATCAAGCTCTTTTGACATTTTGGCTTCGAAAAGTGCTTCGCACCACAACCGCATGCGCATTTTCGACAGGCTTGACTGCCAAAAGCACTCCACACCCAAGGTGTTTTGTGACATCTTGACTTGGAAGCGTGCTTCGCGCCACAGCCGCGCGTAATTTTTTAATCTCTTATCCCGCAAGTTGGCTCCGCATCCGCCGCTTTGGCAAGCCTACTTCTTGATCCTTCGGAGCCACGCCACACTGGAAAAACGTGAGTTTTCTACCTTTTCGCGCGCTTTGATTTTTCCCCAACAGCAAAACGTTGCTATGTTTTTTTTGCCCAGATTAGCTCCAGTGCAATCCGGTGCAGCTTCAACACCAGGTTCCGGACAAGGTTCCGGAGGGTTCCGGTGCAGATACCTCGGGAGGTTTCGGAGGGTTCCGGTGATGCCTGATACCTTGTGAGGTTCCGGGGGGTTCCGGTGCAGATACCTTGTAAGGTTCCGGAAGTTTCCGGTGCAGGTACCCGGTGAGGTTCCGAAGGGTTACGGTGCAGATACTTGGTTAGGTTCTAGAAGGTTTTGGTGCAGGTACCTGGTGAGGTTCCGGAAGTTTCCGGTGCAGCTACCTGATGAGGTTCCGGAGGGTGTAGGTGAAGATGCGTGGTGAGGTTCCGGGGCAGATACCTTGTGAGGTTCCGGAAAGTTCCGGTACACAGACCTTCTCGGAGAAGATGCTTGGTGAGGTTCTGGAGGGTTCCGGTGCAGATACCTTGTGAGGTTCCGGAGGGTTCTGGTGCAGATGCTTTGTGAAATTCCAAAGGGTTCCGATGTTTCTTTGTTGTATAAGCGTTTAATTTTGAGTTTATTTCTTGCTCTCTCTTCTCTGGTTTTTACACCTGTTGCTGCATCTGTCCATATGTCTGAAGCTTGACTTCTATACTTCCTTCGAATATGCGGAGTGTACATTCATAGCCAAATGTGGTGAAACATGTGTTGTGTGTATATATCTACACACGCACACACACACACACCCCAGCTGCGTCGCGGCAGGTGCTTATGAAACAAATGTATATTTCCAAAGGTCTTGATAAAGTTCATGAATTTTGTTCCTTGAGACCACCACTTCACTTGATCCCTTTGCAATTGTTCAGACACGGCATTGAATGGCCGCCATGAAATCGGGGGCTCAAGTCCCATTGGTCAGATTAGATATTCAGATAGAGCCTTGGATGGGTGACCTCTTTTCGTCGTACTGGCACGTGCTGAGTGGATTGTCTCATTTTCTTCCAGTCAGTGAGTGCATCTGCTGGTGTGAAGGAGAGATGCAGACCAGCGACACCTGCCCTAGAGTGACCAAAGCGGTGGTGCGGCCCAAGACCAATCCCGATGCCCTGCTCAACCTCAATGAACCGCCATCGTTCGTGAAAACGAAAAAGATCGCGTTGTTCCAATTTTGAGACAGCGGTCCTTGAAAGCAGCATCCATAAGAAGAGGAATCGCCGCAGAAGGCAGCAGGGCTATAGGGGGCTCCCAAGTCCACTTCCACTTGAAAAACCAACCCAACCACAATTCGAAGCTCTCGCTTGACTGCTCCTGGGATGATGTGGCTCTTGCCATCCAGCCAGCGGTAGATGAACTTATAGGTGTGGCGGAGACAGCTCATGCCGGCCCTCTGGATGGAGAAGTAGTGGACAATGTGCCCAGCAAAGACCCGAAGACACTCGCTGGTTACCTTCTTCAAGCGGAGCAAGTGTTTCAGGCCAAGGTAGGGCCTCCAAGATCTCTTTCGGGTGCGTTGCAGCTTGCGGCTTTTTGTGTCGAAGACCACTCCAACATTGGTGACATCAGCAGTGCCTTTTTCCAACAGAGCCGGCCCTCTCCAGGGTTTCGACAGCCCGGCCAAAGGAAGCATGCACCACGCTCTGAACAAAACCAAACACGGCAGTGTTGTCGACATAGACGCTCCCCAGTGGACCCAACCTAGGATCGGGAGCCGCGAGGCCATCTTTGAAGAAGCAGGTCGCAGGAAGACTCTTGGACATACCGACATACCATACTCAACCGCAGTGTTGCAGAAATGCAAGCCCAGGCCCAACCATGAGGCATCGCCAGGAAAACAAGAAAAAGAGGTTCATCTGGACCAACCTTCTCGCTGCGAGCTGTATCAGGGTTCCACACCTCGGTCACATTGAAGTCGCCAGCAAGGACGGGATCGTCCAGCCCAAAGCACTGAACTGCTAAAAGGCACCACTGACATCATCAGTGTCTCCAAAAACCTGTGCAGGTAGTGCAACTGCCCCACCATAACCTGAAGCAGTGAGGCCAAGGCCATCGTGCTCAATCACGGCATCAATCTAACTGACCGCCACGGCGCCCCCGGTCTTCGGCGGACGGCGATGGCAGGCATTGGGCATCCAAGCATCAATGATGAATTTGATGCCCCGCCTCTCACTCTTCCAAACAAGGAAAATGCCCACCTTGGTGCGAATGCTCCTCCTGAACCCAAGCAGAGATTTTGCTGCAAGTTTCTTGTAAAGGCCAACCCTGGTCTCACGGCACGATCTCAAAGTCTCATACCAGTATGGCTGGAAATCTCCATGTTTGGCGTCAATCTCCACAGGGGTGCGGACCAGGTACTGCTCAGGGTCCACGAGATAGTCAGCTTTGGCAGGCGGAAGCAATTTTGTCGCTTCCTTTGGGATGGTATTCGGCTTGGTGACCTTCAGTAGGTCAGGTTTGTATGGCGCAACAGAGCTCTGATTCAGTGAGTGCCATCACGCCCTCAAAGCAAAACTTCGGGTTCAAGCCTTCAGGGCACCCACCGGATTTCCTGATCCTCCTCCCTATCCTGTTCAAAGCGGACTGTTGTGGAGCGGTCGCAATGCCCCTAGGCTGATGCCCTAAATCAAAAATGCCTCGCCTGGAAGTGGTCGGGGTAGAACTCCCCAAAGAATTGAGGCCATCTACGGCTTCATTGATCCTGCCGACTTGACGTCTGCTGAAACTATGAGCACCAGCATCTCCAGTCAAAATGAATGAGGATTGAGCCCGCCACTTCAACCAATGCAGACGAGGCAGAGGGAGCACTTCGTGGTTCCTCTGTCCAGATTAATTCCCATGCAAACTGCCAGGGTTTTGATACGGGCCGCCCGCAGGCGGCTCATGTCTTGAATGCGCCTTCGGGGGTGCCGCCCTTCTTCTTTTTCTTCTTCTTTTTGCCAGTCCCATCATCATCAGAGCTGTCACGATCCTGATGCTTGTCGGCCTTCCTCCTCTCAGCAGCCTGCTCCTCTCTCCATTGCCTCGTCGACTTCAAGGTCTTAGCTTCTGCTTCTTGCTGTTCAGCCATCCACTCAGCATAGCCAGCTGCTCTGGTTCCTCCAACTTCATCGACCGCCCCACGAGTGTTGTAGTCGATGGAGTCGAAAGTTGGGTGGCGAGGGTTTCTGCGCACTGCAACTTTGATTTCAAGGATCCTCCTCACCACCTGCTCAATGCTGGCCAAATTGCTGCAATCAACCTGGTCATAGGAGACGGCAAGCTTCAGGATGCCAAGGAGGTTCTTGTCCTCATGGGCCGCCGCGGGGTTCTCGCACAGCCCGACTCCTGCGCACAAAGCTTGAGTGGTAATTGGCCAGGTCTCTCCATTCTCAGAGATTCAAGGAACTCCCTAAGGTCATCTGGCGCTTTCCAGATCCAAGCCGGTGGCAACCAAGAAGCCCCAAATCTCCTGAATCTCCACCTGGCAGTCCAGGCCGCTTCCGCTCACTCCACGCATCGTAGTCACTGACCAGCTCCAACGTCAGGATCTCGCCCTCCCATGTGATGCAAACGCTTCTGAACATCTCCAACCCCCAGGACAATATTCGCCCCATCCAACAACTCTCCAGGAGGAACAACCTCGCCAAACCGCTTGGAGTCAACATCAGCAACTCTCCAATGCGCATCAGTCTGGGGAGGTTCACCAGGCGCCGCACTGGGTCGGTCAATGCACCCTCTGATGACAGCCAAGGCATCAGCCTGACGCTTCAGCTCGGCATACTCATCCATCATGTCATAATTGTCAGGGATGTACATTCGACCAGCTTGATCGGCAGGGTATATGGCGTTACGGGCTAAAGATACCACAGTCACCCCATCATAGTTTTCTTCATAGACATCGTGAGCGGGAGTCGATATGATCCATATGGCTCTGCCTACCCTATACCACAGAATTCTATGATGCATATCCAAACGTTCACCGGGGAACTCAGCCAAAATTTGCATCTGAGGGATATCCAAAAGTTCTCTGAACTACAGCCATGGTTTCGTCTAAGCTTCAGGGCCGCGACGCCGGCGAGGAACAGCAACTGCTTCCCCTTGCACGGCCAGGTGTGGAAGGCAAGGTCTGCCTTTTTGGAATCGAGTGCTCAAGGCAAGAACACTGCTTGCTCCGGTGCCCAGTCCCAGTAGAAAGATGAAAGCCAGCAGCCAGAGAAACCAGAAACCAGAAACGAAAGGAAGGTGATCCTTGAGATGGAGAGGTGGTAGTCAAAGTCTGAGTTGTGATCGAATCCACGCAATGATTCAACATTCTTGGTCGGCCGACTTCCAATTTTGGGGATTGCGTATGTGAAGTGGCTCTGCGGAAGAATGGGACTTCCAGTCCCTGATTGTGGCAAGATAGAACTTGGCAGCCACAGAGACAGTGGCAAGTCAGCGCATGACAGGAGCTTCTTGGAGTAGGAGCTTCTTGGAGTTGGATCTCGTTGGGATTTCTTGAGGCATCCCGCTGGAGGACTTTGGTGAAGCGAAAGTGGAAGCACAAAGAGGACATTCACATGAAGGAGGGCAGGGTGGCTTTGATGTCGCTCCGACGGGCTTGCAAAGATGTTTCTCTTCATGGGCGCCGCCTCCTTTGCCTTTGTGATAACCTCTCACCTCTGATGGCTTTTGACAAAGGACGGGCCCGAGATCTCTCCCTCTTGTCGCTCTGCAGGAGGGCGGGAGCACTTCAAATTGCTTGCGAAGTGAGATGGCATCTCCGCCACGTAGAGAGCTCGAGAAACCAATAAGATAGAGACACTCGAGTTTTTGTGCACTCTTTCAAAAGAAGAATCCGGTCAGTCACAGATCATGCCGGTGGTCAGAGATCGTTTTGGGCTGGACGAGACCCCCGGCGACCCGGATCCCTTAGTCAAGAGTCAAGAGTGGCCTGCCAGACCCTTTGCCGGGCAGATCTTCGTCAGCGCGGAGGTTTCGGCCTACCGCGAATTTCCAAGTGGCAGAGGTTGATCATGTGGCCGAAGGCCGTTTCGGCCGGAGTCGTCCCAACGAGTGTGCTGAGAATGGCAAGGTCATTTTGGCCCAGATCATGAATGCCGTGAGAAGATGCAGAGGACATCTCGATCAGCTTGTGCTCAGATTCGGAGGGCCATGACTTTGGCCTATGGACTGGCAGCAGTCAGTCGTCGTCTTCTACCCGAAGCTTGAAGCAGACACTGCCCGAAGCATTGAGGTCTGCGCAAACAAGCCCCAGCAAGCCAGTGTGAGGTCAGTGTTTCTTAGAACTTTTTTAGTGGTAGTGCAAGGCTCACTTCTGCTGTTCATTCTCAAGGCATTCGTTGTGGAATACCCTTTGACCTCAAGCTTGGGAAGGAGTATGACCTCACTCGACATGATGTTCAGCGTTTGATTCTCGATTGGATTTATTCGCATCGCATTTGGTATGTTCATCTAGGAACTCCTTGCACTGTTTTCAGCGTGGCGGGCGAACCCAACAATCGGAGCTCCAGCTTGTGGGCTGTCCGCGCTCCTACACTAGTCTGTGGAATTCTGCGGTTGCAGAGTGTGTGGTTCTAGCCGCAAGTGAGCAGCGAAAGCGTGCAAGAGACAGAGCGCGCAAGGTTCATGACACTCAGTCTGGTTTTCTGAGGCGAGCTCGGCTTCGTAAAGAGGTCACCATGCAGGTGCCTGGAAAAGCTTTATAAGTTTCTGTGTGGCCAGCTCTCGGTTTCCCGCAGTTACTTCCTGCTTTGTGAGTATGCACCAGCTAGATCAGTCACTTGAAGCCTTTGCAGAAGATCAGTTTGTCCCTGGAGCATCCAAGTACGTATTCACATGTGCCTTGCAGAATGCCAATGTTGAATACCCATGTTGGCCTGCTTCTAGTTGGGCCAACTACCCTTTGAGCAAGTCAGCGAAGAAAGGTTGGACCAATCTTGAGCCAGGTGCCTCACGAGATCCCTGCCCTTTCGAAGTTGCCTGTCTTATTGCAGATGACATGCTGGAAAACGAGGGCGCCCATTTCAGCGCAGCTGTCGTGAATTCTTTTCACACAGATTTGCGTCCTGGGAAGTTGTGTGAGCTTGTGCGCTCGAATGTTATTCCTCCAACAAACATGTCACGATATGCATTTTGGACACTTCTTCTTCACCCTCAAGAGTCTGGAGTTCCCTCGAAGGTTGGTGAATTGAATGACAGTCTTGTTTTTGTTGCGGCTGATCGTTTGTGATTTGGTGAGGTTTTAGGTCGTCTGTACTGCAAGCATTTTAGCCATGGTCACTCTCCGCTTTTCCTTTTTCCCTCAACAAGTTTGAGAAGTGTTTTGCTGACGCGCCTTGGATTGGAGAAGCTGAAGTTGTCTCCACAGTGCTTACGCCATGGTGGAGCCGCCCATGCCTATTTGATGAAGCACCGTAGTCTCTCTGACATACAACAGCGTGGGTGTTGGGGCTGTTTCGGTTCAGTGCGTAGGTATGCTAAGCATGTTCGCACCAGCAAACAACTAGGCCTTCTGACTCATGCTCAGCAAAGACGTGCAAAACAAGTCGTCTTGACCCTTCCCAGGAAATAGGTAAGGGCCCTGTAGACTCCTTGCTGCACAGACTTCAAATAATGGAAGGATTGCGGAGTTTCATTTTATTTGCTTGAAATTTCAGGTGCGCCTTTTAACTTTAACAACAGCGAGTCTGCCTCGTGTTGTGTGGGGTTTCCTCTGTGAGATTCGAGAACATCTCATCTCAACAGCAGTAGCAAGGCCTTGATGACAAAAGGGGCGGCATATGACACAGTTGATGTGCCATCAGTTTGCCATGGGATGGGAAACAGTCGTTGGACATTCATGCTGAGTGAAGTGGACAAATTGTGTTGAACAGATCTTAGTGGTGCATGTGTTTTTGTGGTAAAATTGTTAAAGTACACTTCCGCTGCACAACCTCGTTCAGCATGGTTTGGTGGTGCGTCGCCATCCTCATAAACTTGGACACACACCAATGATGATACTACATGCAAACAAAACTGTTTGTGCATGTGCTCCAATGACGCCAACTGTGAACTTGTTCGCTGGCTGCAGATTTGGAGTCTTGCCAGTTTTGACGCTGATTGGTACTCTGACGTACTGGAGTGAGTGCCTGAGCAAGACAAAGGTGATAAGGCAATTTTGGTCCGCAATACTTGAAGGTATAGCAGTATAGCAAAAATAATAAGAACAAAATTTAAATGAACAAGGAAAGGCACATGAAACGTTTATGAAAAAAGGCAGGTGCAAGAGGTGTTCTATTTCACTCCGAAGCAGTGACTTAGAACACAAAACGAAACAGGAAAACACAGACTCAAATAAATCCTGCAATGACTGCAATGCGTTTGAGTCACAACAAACTGTCCTATCAGCCTTTTAATGATTGTCCAGGCTGGAAGCCTTCAAATATGGCGCGCTTCCAGCACGTGATGAAGTCCGACTGCTAGACCCCATTTGAGTTTGAGTTTCAGTGCTTTCAGCTGCAAATGACATCATGAGCCGAGTAATCGAGTAAGTGAGTGAACATTGAACATAGAACATAGAAGAGCTAGGGGCTCCCAGATACCTCGCTGTATCTCGCTGTCAATTGCTGTAGCTCTAACAAAGTAGCATCCTTGGCAAGACAATGTCAATTGCACACAATGCAGACATATGCAAACATTTTTTTGTGTGTAGCTCTGCAATTTCTAAGGCCGGGTATGATATGCAAGATCACCGCCAGGAGGTGAATTGCAGTGCTGCTGCGGGATTTTGTATTGACTGCAGTCAGAGAGATAACATGCCTTGTCTCTGTTGATCTGTGTTGATCTGTGTTGATTTGCACATCGCCTCTGGAGCTGGCTCAAATCATGGATGCACTTGGAACTAAGTAGTTCGCAAATGCACAACTCGAAACACGCAAGTCATATTCCGTACTCTCGCCGACTTTCACATTTTAAGACCAGAATCTCAGACAGTGCCGGCGACAATTGTGCGATATCGTGTGATATTTTGTGATGCGTTCTTAGATTGTGACAATTTGCAAGTTGAATTCGGAACTCTGCTGCTGAGTCACTCTGGTGACGTCCTGTGTTGTCTATGGCCTCGAATCATACCACTCATACCACTCCTCCAGAGGATGAAATCACTAGGAGCATTTGGATATGCATCGCTTCGGATGCAAGCGATTCAGAGACACCGATCCTTGCAGATCCTGGGCAGGATGCAAATTCAATGTGTTCACTAACAGTGTTAAGCCGTTAAGCGAAGTGTTAAGAGATGTTACGAGTCAAGTCTGAGTCAAGCGTATTATTTACTAAAAGGGTTTGAAAGTGTTTGAAACCTCTAATCACCTGGACGCTGGGGAATGTTATCACTGTGATCACCAAGAAACATCGTTTCGAAGTCTATCACCTACACCTTATCTTGGTGAAATAGAACCCAAAATCACCAGAAGCAGTCACAGTCTCATGAGGGAGTGAAATGGTTTCCAAACGCGAATCAAACCCGATACTTCTACGGAAAGAATCTGCCTCCACTGAAGGCTTCTGAGTGTTTTACCTCATGAACAGTGGCACTTGAAAACAGCAGCTCAGCAGAACTTTTGCCCAATAGAAGCATCACGACACATGGTTCGAACGAAGAAAAGAGGAGATCAGAGAAATGGGCAATGGATCCTGTAAAATAGAAACTAGCACACATTTATCAACAGTTGGCCCAACCATGCTATGAGAATTCAGAGCCGCCAGTGTATGTGAAAGTAGATACTTCGATTGCAACAGGCTTCAATTATACTTCATTGCAATATCAGTTGCAACTGTTGCAACAGCAACACTTCTGCATTGATCGGTTTGGAATTCAGTTTTATTTAGACAGATTAACACGGTGTGTACATATAAGTCAAGAAGTACTGTAACAAAGGACCACGTCAAACCAGCAAAATTCATTTGAAATGAAAACCGGAATCACAAAAGAAACTAAATGCAAACTGATGTATTCATTCGTGTGTTTTCATTCCCTCGTCGATGAACTCTTTTCTTTGATATCATTTTACTGCACTTTCACTCCCTTCCTGCTAGCAAAGGAGAGCTGGGGAAGCAAGCCTGACCAGACGGGCTAGACAGGCCAGGCAGTCTTCAAACTTGGGTTCTGCTTGCATACACAGATGGTTTTGATTGTGCATAGGCAAAATCGTCATCAGCTTTCTTTCCAAGTCTTCCTGCTTCGAGAAAGGGTATTGGCAGTATTTCATGGACATTTTGCAAAGGCCATGGGCGATTTCAATCTCACACGGCGACTTCTGGCTCTCTTGGCAATGCAGGAGGGCTGGCCGTGTGTTTCATCTCAGTGTTTTGGAGCCATATAGAGCCACACGGGGCCATGTGGAGCACACGTCCTTCGATGATGTGTCAAGCAGGCACGTTTCTAATCGCTCCAGACATCTTGGCACCGCGGAGGTCTTTTCTCTCACTCGACCTGCACGTAGTCGAGCAGCCTCACCTTCACAGCGCCGTTGCCCATGCAAGGATTGCGAGGAAAAGAGGCGGGATAAATTGTGGGGGTTTGCTGGTCCAAAGAAGTGCTTTTCGAGGTGCGGAAGATTTCAGATAATTTCAGTGCATTTAGCTTCTCACAGCAATTGTACTTATGAGGTTCTTTCTTGGCTTCCCAATGCATTCTTTTTGACCCTGCAATTCTCACTTCCGGCAAGCCTTGCGCTCCCATTTTAATGCACAAAATTTGAGGTTAACCTGTGAGCAATCCATATCAGAGGTATCTTGGCTTTTCATTCTGACACAACTTCCATTGCGCTCTTCTTGGATCCTCTCTGCTTGAATGGCTTGGTATCGGTTTCGTTAGGGTGCTAGTCGCGAGTTCTTTCCTTTTCGGGAGTGTAGGAGATGAATTCCTAGTTTTTACATTTTATTGTGTGCTGGAATTCAAGTGTTTGTAGAAATCATATGCAAGCAAGCAGCATTTCAACATGGCGTTTGTAGGTAATTTTTGATAAAAAAGACGCAGCACGATTTGAATACACAATGATACAGCTAGTGGGTGCCCGATTGCTTCCTCTGGCTTTACTCCAGCACTGCAGTCATACCCATCAGCTCAGTCTTCAAGGTCAATTTGCAAATGTAGTTGATGTGCTTGTCCTGTATGCATTGTAGAGAATTGTGCGGGGTCAAGGTTGAGAAGTCACGAGATCTGGTTTGCGTCTATGCCATCTATGCCATCTATGCCATCTATGCCAGGTATCGTCGAGGAACTTGCGATTTGTTTTCTTCACAGAGCCCACTTTGTCCTGCGATGCACTTCGTACTTCTGCCGATTTGATTTCCACAGCCAAGGGCAGGTGGGATCTGAGGAGGGGGAAGTGGGTGTGAACACGGTGTGAATGGCAGATATTCACCAGAATGCACTTTCTCAAGGAACACACACAGAGACATACCATGTACCTTCGGAGCCAAACAACTGCAAAAAAGCAGGGTGTCCAAAATAACATGTTTTTACCCAAAAAAAATCTGGGTTTCTGGATTTAAAGATATTTTAAGATATTTTAAGATATTTCAAGATATTTAAAGATATTTTAAGATATTTTAAGATATTTTAAGATATTTTAAGATATTTTAAGATATTTTAAGATATTTTAAGATATTTTAAGATATTTTAAGATATTTTAAGATGTTTTAAGATGTTTTAAGATGTTTTAAGATGTTTTAAGATGTTTTAAGATATTTTAATATATTTTAAGATATTTTAAGATTTGTAAAACTTTTGGGCTCCAGGTTTTGGTTTAGAATGCTGTGTATCACTCGTTGCTCGGCGCGGCCCATCACGTGATGCGATTTGAATCTGGCCACAAACTGTTCGACATGTTCGGCAAATGCCTGCTTTGGCAATTTAGATAATTTGTCTAGCTTGCAAATCCCGTTATATCCAAATCTCAATCAAAAATTCAAACAGCTCAAAGAGCCGTCACAATTTAAAGATGGTGCATCTGCATCAGTTTGCTTTGGACACGCCAGAAAGAGGGTAGGCGCGCATGACGAAAAAACAGGTTTTCTATTGCGGGTTTTCACGGGCTCCGGATGGATTTTTATTGGTTACGGACGGGTCACGGACGGGTTCCCAAAAACCAGGGTTTCCCCGTTTTACGGTTCCTACGGGTCTTGTCCGGGTGTTTACGAGGGTTTCACAGTGTTCCTATGGGTTCCTGCTTTTTCCCCACTTCAAATCCCCTATTATAAGTTTGGTTCAAACAAAATTATGGGATGTTATATATAGGTATATATACCAATGCATCGAACTATGTCGAACCCGTTTTGCAAAGGAGGTCCAATTTGAATGGTCCTATTTTACTGGTACATTGAAATTGCGGGGCTCCAGCATTCAAACTGACTTGGGAGCTAATCCTCCCCAATCTTTGGGAATTTTGAGATCGATACCCGGAGGTATTTAATGGTATTTGTAAACAAAATTTAAGACAGCATAGTCAAAAAGGCAGCTTACTTCTAGGCTCGGGGTAGAGGGCCTGTAAGCGGCGATTTTGCTGGGAGGTGTGCTAAATTTGTTTGAGGGTAGGTAGGTAGGGTCGAATGTGATGCTGTGAAGTGTGAAGTGAGAGTAAGGTCGAATGTGAGCATCGGGTAGGGTCCAATGTGGGGTGCATACCAGCTTGTAACATCTTGTAACATCTTCTTCATATTCGCTGGATACAACATCAGGTTCAGGAAAAGTGGTCGTGTTTTGCGAACAACCTGTTTTTTTTTTTGCAGGAAAACCTGGTTATTGTGGCATGTCCAGTCAATTACCTGGATATTGGATTTCGATTCCCAGGTAATCCCAGCTATATAGAATATGTATATATATATATATAATATTACCCCCTAGATTATATATTTTGCCCATAATGTCCCTGTTTGACCATGCTTGAACAATCTTGACTATATATATATATATTTTTCCTGTCATGCACGCCTCATTCGCTTGGCTGCTTTTTCCTGTCAGCGTATGCGTTGGGCAGCCAGTGGCTCCAATTCACCGGGCTTGTCGCCATCCGGGTTCGGGAGGTTGTAGAAGAGCGGGACTACAACCGGCTCCAGGGTGCCAGGCTTCTAAGGGAGTTCCAAGATGTTCCAAGCTGAATGGTTCCACGTGGTTCCACATGGTTCCACATGGTTCCAAGGTTGGCCTCTAAGGTTCCAGGGGATTTTGTGTTTCCTCCAACTCCCACAAACTGGTGGCTTTGCATTTTTCATTTCTCAGGCAGGGTTCAAGCCAATCCCGGACAGGGAAGACCACAACTGCAATTTGATGATGTGGTCTGAGTTGCGTTTCTCTCTTGTGGCATACTTTCCTGTTCTTGTTTTTCAAACAACACTTGTCTTTCGGGATCTCACGCGGGCTTAGTGGTCTCAGTCGCTTGCAGTCATTTACATACAATTTCACTTCGTATCTCAATTCCGTACCTTCCATGATGAATTTTCATACTTCATTTCCATCGAACTACCCTGTCATCCACGAGTCTGCCGGTACCCCATGAGTTTTGTGACTAGCACAGGTAGAATTGTTTCCTTCTGTCTTCATGGCTTCTTATATAATAACTTATGAGTCCTGCTCGGTGTGGACTTGGACAAAATCAGAAGTGCCTGCTGCCTGCTGACAATCGTTCTCGTTGGTGTAACTTCATTCTACCTCAAACCGATATGAAGTCCCTCAAAGATTTCAGTTCATCAAGACTCTTCTTTAAAATCTTCGCATTTGCAGGTTTCGAGCAAGCGCTTTGGTCGAAGAACTTTTTGCTGCACGAACGGGATCACGCCCAACTGCTGGCTGCAGATCCTAGGCTTTGTGTGGCTGTCCCTTGGAAATCCTTGGAAAATTATGGTTTGCAAAGTTTGCCCCTGGGTTGCATCACTGTAAAGCGCAGCCTGGGTCTTACTCAAAGGAATTGAGCTATACTCAAATGGACTTAGCAATGACTATCATGACTGGGCTCAAGTTTAACTACAGCTCTTCACAGTCTTGGATGCAAGCCCAGATGAGGATGGGAGACTGGAGAGTGGTTTGCTGCTGTTCTAGAGGATTCTCGGCACAACCTTCTGTTTGAGATGTCCATAAGGGCCTTGACAAACTTGGTTTGCAAAGTATACAAAGTTTACACGTCAATGTTCAGATTATTTTTGGACAACCGTCCGATTGGTGGGAGCATGTCATGAAGTTGGGATCTTGCCTTTGGACAATTCTTCTGACATCATGTGCCAAAAAGCTTTCTCAAAATGGGCCTGGACCATCATGGATCCGTTGATCAATAGTTAGTTATATATTCAGTGATTCACCAGGTTGCCAGCAAGCGGATCACTTTTCGCTTGTTCGCATTCTAATCTCAGACTCTGCACTTTACTTTGAACAAATTTCAACAAGGTTTTTCCATCACTTTGCCTCTGGAGATTTATCTGAGAGTCATGACCTTGGAAGCAAATGCAGTTCATTTTGTCCTCTGTGAATTTCTTCGTGCCATTTTGAAACCGAAAAAGTGAATGCACTCGACGCAACCAGCAGATTCCAAGGAAATGACTGGCCGACCTGTCTCCTTTTACCATGGCGCCCCAAAGAAGGGATCTGAGGAATCTGAGGTGGTTCAATATCTGGAGGCAACACTTAAGGATCCGATCCAAGGTGCCACATCTTGGGGTTTCAGAATCTAGACTTCACTTCGAAGAAATTTCTGTTTCATGTGCTTTCTGGGAAAAGGATTCCAATCCGTTCCTTTCTTGATTGGCAGAATCCGGAAGGTTTTGGTTGATGCGAATGGCAAAAAACATGTGCTTTGGAAGAAACCCAGGTTTACTACTTCATCGACTGAAGCTGAAAGGCGCAACCACATGTCGCTTGGTCGATGAGTCTGAAACTATGACGAATCCAGCTGCTCAGCTGATGATTGTATTGCTTGAGTCATCATGCTTGTCATATTTTTGTCATATCTTCTCCATATCTTGTCATCACGTGAACTTTTCAAGTGTGTCTGTGGCTCAGAGCATGATTGATGGACCTGGGACAATGGGTGAGGATAAGACTGTGCAATTTGAATACACAACTTTACACAACCTTGAAAACTGTGCAATAAAACATGCTGATTCAAACTAAGTTAAGTCAGGAGGGTGAACTAGTTCTGAAGTTCTTTAGAGTCCCTGCAGATGCGACCTCCTGTACTCCATATTGGTTTCCAGGGCAATTGACATCAATTGACTTGTTGTATTTTCTCAGTTTCTTCATTTTTCCTCAATTTTTGTTTTCTTGGTGGCAGTCTGACATCTCATGCTGTCGCTCCTGTCGCTCCTCCTGCTCTTCCTCCTACTCCAGCCGCTAGTCTTTGTTTTTCCCTCGATATTGCGCCGAAATGAATTGTATTGGATTGTCTACTTAGTCCACTTTAGTCTACTTCTTCAATTCTCAGTACCAGGTTGTGATTGACGGACACAAGTACACCACCCGCGGATCTTTGATTTATGGCCGCACTATGGATCAAAAGCGGCCTTACACGTATAGTGTGAGGCTAGGCAGAATTGTTGCAATTGTGTCATATTGTTTCATATGCGTCATGGTTGTGAGGACTTTCATTTGTTACAAGTTGCAAATCGAACGCCAGGGAGAGCAGGCTGCGAAAACTGCCCTTGTGGCCCGGAACGGAGTACACCTATGACTTGAGCTCTGAAGCTCGTGGCAAGCTGTATCCAAGCCAAGACCCCCTGTGAAATCTGTGAAATCTGTGGACCGGCTTTAGGTCTTGCTATGTCTTGCTTTAAGACTTTAAGTTTTGCTTTGTCTTGCTTTAAATGATTTTGAGAGTCGGCAAAGCCTGACTCTTGCGGATAGACTCTCCAGACGCCCGCTCAACGGAGATGTGGTGCTTCATACAGCCCAAACTGTGGAGACAATATCATGTGCCGGTTGTGACTGGGATGTTTGGTCGCACAGCATTAATGGCATTAACTTCTTTCAAAGTCTTCTGAACCAGGTGAAGCATTATTGGTCTCGGTCCGTGAAGCCACTGCGGGTTTCAATTGTTTTTTCACCCGGTTTGCTCTTTGGCGTCCAAAGCGCACCCATAAGCAAAAAGCTGGAGCCTTACATACCAAAATTATCCAAAATGGTGAATGATTTGGAATTGCTCAGAATCAAACTTCCAAAACAAGCTGCCAAACTGCATTTTTAAACATTTTAAACATGGTTGAACGCATCGCAGATCCTGGATTTTCTGACGGAATGCCGACAGCACGGGCGAAAGGCCGAGAGCCAGAGTGCTGTTTCAAGACGGTTAGTAGATTGTGCCTAAAAATGGTGAATACTTATCTCAGGTCTTATCATTGTTGGCACCGCTCACTGCAGATCAAATGCTGTTGACAGGTTTTGGTTCACTGCATCATGGGCGTGAACAGAGCTGCCTGGGTGAATTCCCTCAGAAGTGAAAAATTGTGATTTTTCGCAGCTTGCACAGCCACTTCAACTTGGAGACAAATTCAAGATGATTCAAGACATGTTTAGACCATTTTAGACCATTTTAGACCTCTTTTTCTGTGAATTCAATACCCAGCTTTGACTTCGAAGATTCCACTGTGAAGGCTACAGTGGCTTTCCTGTCCGGCTCCATGGGCATGTCTTTGAAGGTCATGTCGGCGTGTCATTGGCACGTCATTGGCATGCCATTGCTGCTGCAGAGCTGGTCGCATCTGGTTTCAATTGGTTTCTGTCTGAATTCCCATGTGCAGGCAGCTATCTCATTGGCTGCTGAAAAGCGAGGCGCGGAAGAGAACGACTTTTGAATCAGCACACATTCAATAAAAAGGGGTCGCACTCGGACCAGCGTAGGTATAAGAGCCAGAGCGGAACAAATATCGAAACACACCAGGAAATTGGTGTCTCACAAGCATCTCTCACTGCATCTCGGAAATTCGCGAGGTTGTGTCCTCTCGAACGCCTCTTTCTTGGACCAGCTGATCTTCAGCTTTGCCACGAAGGAGGCTTGAGCAGTTCCTTGTGACCTTTGAGTTCTGACTAGTTGCGGTTCTTTCTCTTGAATCGATGCGCTCTATGTCAATGTGCACTCTGGCAATGTGATGTAAAATCCGGGTCCGCACTAGCTGTATTTGCTACTGCGACCAGCAGGCTCTTTCCCCGTAGTTGGTACAGTATTATTGTTTGCATTTCTTCAAACAGGGTATGCAAAAAAAGAACAGAGGCGTCCTTTGTCCCATGGAAAAATATGACAGCAAACGTCCCAAGAGCATTTTATACACATGGATTGTGATAGTCCTTGCATGTCCTTGCCAACCATTCTGAAGGACCTGGACGATACGAGCGGCAGCATTTCGCGCTGAACTCTTCAGCGAAGAAAAACTTCGCAGTGTTACTGAGTCTTACTTCTGTCTGCTGTCGCCGCATCTCTGTGCTCGTTGAAGTCTCAAGCAATCTCTCAAATCAGTTGTGAATTTAGAGGATTGCAGTGTTTCACTTTGTGCTGTTGGCAGAGGCTTTGAGAATACATGGCCTTTGCAAAATCAGCAGTGCACATCACAGCACTCGAAGAGAGTGACTAGTTTGGCAGAGATTCGCAGTCACTGTGTTCGAGAGCTGACAGTGCTTCCTCAATTTCTATGGGGATGGATCACTGACAAAGCAGAGCGTTCCTGAATCGGGGACACACTCTGATCACTCTGAGCTTGCAACACTTTGGAGTGGAGTTTGGATGCACATTTTGCCCCGAAGAAACGCTCAGCCAAAATTTGCACCCTAGGAATCCTTCGCCTTGAGTCTGTATCCAGAATGAATCTGTGCCCTGAATTCTTGAACATGTTCTGACGACTAGCTTTCAGGGATCTCAATGTGGACCAATTCGACTTGGTCTCAAAGTGACGGTCTCAGCACGTTGCACTGGAGACGAAGAGACAAACTAAAATTGAATACAGACCTGCTCTTAATTTTGGCGCGATGTCGGTTTTTGAAGAAGCATTTCTGAGAGGTACATTGCTTCTTTTCACTTCATTACAGCCACGATGATGGCAGTGGGATATGGCGATATTTGGGCAAAGAATACAGTCCCTTGCTCAGTCGGGTATTTTTGTTCGTTGGACTAGTATTAAGAAAAGCTTGTTGGAGAGCCTGAGTTCGCAGAATATGACATATTTTGTTGTTCTTTAACATATTTCCCAGTCCTTAGCGCCCAGGGGAAGTAATTAAGATGCAGAATGGTGCAGAATGCTGCGGAAATTTGCAGAATGATGCAGATGCTCTATTGATCTGCATATTGATGGTATTGGCGTTCTTTTTGCTCAGGAGGAGCGTCTTTTTTGCATCGTTCTCCAACTTTTTGGAGCCACCGCCTTCGGCTTTATTTTGTCATCAGTGCGGAAACCTGGCACTTTGGAGATCCTATTCCCAGCTGCAACAAATGCAACAACTGCAAGAAATGGAACTTACGCGCACACACACACATGCAATCGGCAGGGTGATCCCTGAGGTAACTTCTTTGCTTGAATCTGCAAATCCGCGAGCAAATGAGACGAATAAGCGTGTCAACGAGATCAAGGCTCAGCGTAGATTTCACTTGACCGGCGACAGGTCTGCTGCCGTACTCAGACGGTGTTGTGTACTTGGCTTTCTGTTATGCTTCCACACAAAACAAGCGGCTTGCACAGGAGTGGTGCGCTGGCCGGCGTATTCCTCGGCACTTGAGGAGTCCTCATAAGTTGGATTGAAATCAACGTTTGAGCCGTTTGATGCTTTGGTGACAGTTTGATTCTTTGCTTTTGCTTCTGCTTCGCTTTCTTGTACCATCTCGTACCGCTTGCAATTTTCATTTTCTATATTCTGTTGTTGGTCATTGGAAGATGGAGGATCTCTGTCCTCTTTGCGCATGCAGCATGCCAACTAGGCTGCCCCTGTAAAAAAAGATAATCAAGATCTTCCCCAGGATGGCAATTCGGGAGCACACCCAATATGTCCTCCAAAAGAAATCAATTTTCAATGAAGCTCCGGCCTCAGTCGCCTCAGAAGTTTATTGTGCCGAATTCATCATCCGCTTCCTTAGAACTTGTAAATCCAGAGCATTTACCCACCAACTGTTTGTATTCTTGCTCATGTCAAGGCCGACCTTTTGTCGAACATGCCTACGAGCATCAGGCTATGCTTGGCCAAAAAGTGGATACACATGATTTAACAAGGGACTGTATACATTCACGAGGTACTGCTGCTGTCCTGCGTCACTGGGTGATTTGACATAATTTTACATAATGCAATGCTTTCAATTTGGAACAGTTGGACACCTGCCTTTTATTGGCCACATTCCACCGTCCAATTGTCACGTTCATAGAAGAGGGTAGCTTCTCAATGTTTCACCACCCAGCAAAGAAGACATTTCAAGTCTACAAAAGCACTGCTGATTTTGCATCTGTTTGTTTTTGTGTTTTGCTTGTTTGCTTGCTTGCTTGCTTGCTTGCTTGTTTGTTTGTGTCAGTTTGTGTGTTTGTTTGTTTGCTTTGCTTGTTTGCTTGTTTGCTTGCCTGTTTGCTTGTTTGCCTGTTTGTTTGTTTGTTTGTTTGATTGTTTGCTTGTTTGCTTATTTGCTTGTTTGCTTGTTTGTTTGTGTCAGTTTGTGTGTTTGTTTGTTTGCTTTGCTTGTTTGCTTGTTTGCTTGCCTGTTTGCTTGTTCGCTTGTTTGTTTGTTTGTTTGCTTGTTTGCTTGTTTGCTTGTTTGCTTGTTTGCTTATTTGCTTGTTTGCTTGTTTGCTTATTTGCTTGTTTGCTTGTTTGTTTGTTTGTTTGGTTGCTTGGTTGCTTGGTTGCTTGTTTGTTTGTTTATTGTCATTTTTTGTTTTTTCTTTCTTGTTGTCATTTCGTTTTTTGTTGGCGCTCGTGGCGGAAGAGCCTGCACTATCCTTGAGTTCCCACCAAACATAGGCGTGTGGCCTCACCCCATCCAGTGTGTGATTGCTGCCGCATCCCATCCCATCCCCACCTCAAAAATCATCAAAAACTGTGAAATCCTGTGGAGTCGCAAACCGCTAAGAGGAGAGGTAGGGTAAAGAAGCACCCAGATTTCGTGTTCAGAATGGCATCTTCAACCTGTCCAGGATGGATATCATACAAAATTCATATTCAGAGTGGCTTCGCATCTTGGAGCGGCCATTCCACGATGAGGTCAGACACCTGTCAGACAGTCCTCGCAACATTGGAAAACAGTTGCACCTTCGAATCTCGTGTGTTACAGTTTGTCAGGATAAGACTGTCTAAAATTTATAAAATCTTCAACGGTTTCAGCCTTTCAGCAACTGGATTTGATTCAAACGTGCCTTCGAGCCGACGTGACTTGGCATTGAAAGGACTTGGCGCTGAGAATGGAGCTCGTCCAGCTAATGACGCCTCAGCAGGTTCGATGCCCAAGATCCACTGTTTGGTCAACCACAGGAAGCATCAGGAAGCAAAGACAATGTCACCGTATGTCACTGTATGTCACCGTATCACCCCGAAACGTTCCAAGATGTGGCAGTGAAAATACAAGGATGTGATGATGTGATGTGAAGATCGAAGATTGAAATAGATCGAAGGTGATCTAAGATTTGACGGAGCCAGTGAGGTGCCGCAAAACGAAGTGATGATCGAGGAAGGTGAAATCACAGCGGAGGTCGACTGATTGTGTGCAAGTGCAATGATGTGCAACGATCATATTCAAAGGCTCCTAAAGCACGAAGAGAGCTGCGAGAATCTTTGAGACAATTTTACGTTGGTGTTTTTAATACTCGTGATATTATTCGTCGCAGTGGCCAAAATTCACTTTCTTGGACAAGTCTTAGCATGACAGGTGTACGTGGTGCTGCACGGTTGCCTTGAGGCAGTCCCAGAACCATCCAACTATGACGAACTATGACGAACTATGATAATTGAATCATATTGAATCATATTGAATCCGCTTTGCAGGCTGTGTGCAGCCACAGCCCAGATCCATCTGCTTCGAATTGGGTCCCGTGCCTCAGGCAAATGACAAAGTCGTGTCTTTTTCAAAATTGAGGAATTTAGTGTCAAAAAATGCAGAGATTTGCAGCATCCGTGTCTTTTGCTTGAAACTATTGTAAATGCAGCGTTTTCATGCGGAGCTGAGGATTTCACACAGTTGCCTAGATGTTTCAAATGTTTTCAGTTGGCGGACAGACAGATACTTTTGTGTGAGCCATTAATTTATGTGTATTTTTGCAGAACTATATATATACAGGTGGACTTAAACCTGCCCTTGCTGGTGGCTAATAATGTTGGCCCACAAGTTTTTGAAGAGTCCGGATCTCTTCCGGATCTCGTCCAGATCTTGTCTAGATCTCGTCTAAAGAGGAACCCTGTGCTCGCACTTTAGACCATTGAAATGCAACCTAAATACAGCATCATCCTGGCACATTGCTTAAAATTGGTGTGAGAAAATGCTCAAGATGTTTTTGCGTTCACAATAGGCGGAACATCAAAGGGATGACCGGGATGACCAAGTAAATGCTGCGTTTACATGTAGGAATGCACAAAAGGGACGCAGAGGGATGACATTGTCCCTTTCCTATACCTCCTGGAGCCCAAACGTTTGCATCTCTGCTTTTAATTTTTGAAGAAACTGTGCATGCTCATCTCTTAGTGCAGCAACAGCCATGTTGGGCTCAAAACAATCAAATGTAAAGAACTCATTGATTTGCCCTTCATGGCTCTTTCAGGTCCAGCAGTGCCTAATAAAAAGTGAAATTGGCGAGGCGGGCGATTGCCCATTTCAGCAAACACAAATGGCAGAAATCCTAAAACTGGAGATTTGATAGATAGATCAGATAGATCATGATAGATCTCATTACAGATATCCACAGAATCAAATGCATTCTGAGACGAGAACCCGAAAGATCTGGCAAGCTCTACCAGGGGAACGGAGAGTGAGATATTCGTTGGTCATGTGGATGCAGGATCTCCTGTCAGAGGATTCTGGCGATTCCAAAGAGGCCTGCATGCTTTCCAATTAATTACGATTGTTACGATTGATTCCGATTGGTTACGATTGATGGGTTGTCCCCAGTGATTTCTCGATTTCTCACACTATGTTTTCTGGATCAGATCGCGTGATTTACGATGTCATTTTGAGGCTTTTGCAGCCGTCCCGTTCTCCCCTTCCTCTTCTCCTGTTCCCCTTCGTCTTGCAGGTGCTTTGTGGTTTGTATCGGAGTTCTGATCTAGTTGGTCAAGTGGTGGCTGCTCCTGTCATGGCCACTTAGCTGAATTTGATGTGAGAGTGAGCGCCACCAAATCCTTCCTGCCTTGAATGGCATGAGAACTGCCAAACTTCGAAAGTGAGGTGCGTGGTCTAAGCAGCAGAACAGATGTTCTTGCCATCAACAAGGTGAGTGGATTGTCTTGGAACGGATATTGGCGTCGTACAACATTTTAAATTCAAAGTGAATCTATGTGAATCTATGTGAAACTATGTGAAGCTGATGTTGTTGAGATCTGAATCGGAACATATCGGAACAGCATCGGAACAGCATCGGAACAGCATCGGAACACCATGGTTTGCAGTGTTCTGATGTTGATCAGATATTGATCAGATGTTGTTCAGATCTTTTAGAATCGGAACCAATATCGGAACAGATCTTTTGGAACCGATGTGTTTCTAGGATGCCTTGGCCGACGTTCATCTTCGCTTTCCTGGAGCCATGGCTCGGATGGAGCAAAACGAGGAGCCCTGAGACACTCTGAGACACTCTGAGACACTCTGAGACACTCTGAGACCTGGAGCATCTGTGGATCCGTGGAGCGTCTGTGGGGAGGTGATCGGTGTCAAATCTGAGTCAAATCTGTGTTTTCGGATTTCGACAATTTCAGAACATGTTACAGTTTCAATTTGGAGAACGCTTTCAGGAGAGGGCAAAAGGTGAGATGATCAAGGTGCACAGAGAGGTGATTTGTGAATATTTGTGATATTTGTGCGTTCCACTGAATCAAGATTTGCCCAAGATATTCACTGTTACCTCGTGTACCAGAGATGTTTCTTCCCAAAAAGGAATTGGCTACATCACCCTTTGTCAATGGCTTGAAAGGCTCCCCATAACCAAGCAACTGTCGCGCCACGCAGCTGATATGCAGCTGATAACAGAGAATGAAAGAGCCTTGAACATACAACCTGCATCAATCTGTATATTACACTAATTTATATTATATGATGTTGTATTTGCTGTTATACTGTTATATCACACTACTTCAGCTGCTCCAGCTGAATGTGACCTTGTCACACCTTGTCACACCTTGTCACACCTTGTCACACCTTGTCACACCTTGTCACACCTTGTCACACCTTGTCACACCTTGTCACACCTTGTGACTCAGGTGTTGAGCTCAGATCTCAGAAGCAATCCCTTTGGAGAACGAGATGCGAAGGCACACGGAAAGCAAACTGAGCTGAGGATTCCGAGGCTTCTGAGGGTCAAGAGAAAACAAAACACATATGGAAAAACGAAATCATTCAGATACGCCTCTAATATATCATAATATAAATCAATATATCCACATCCAGAATTTTAGATCCTTGGTAGGAGACTCGAGGACTGTAGCTAAACTTAGATTGAAATAGTCTGTAAAGAATGTAGATGTAGAATACCTTGAGATAACTTGAGAATATATGGCTTTTAGAAGGAACACATTCCACAAATTTCTATGCTATCCTGGCGCTGTCACCGTGCCAGTCTTTGGTTCTTCTTCGCGGTGCCGAGATCTGAGCTTCAAACGGAAATTCTCTGACGGTTTTGGACATTTCAATTTTTTAAACAAAAATATCCATTTATGGTGCAAGAGACATTTGTACTTCCATTTACGTAGAACTATGCCTGACATGTTCATTGTCTTCATCCGAAAGCGGTGGCCATGTGCGATTTGAAAAGCTGAGGTTGCAACTGGTTGTGAGGAATTGCCTTCCGTTGTACTTAGCGTCGACCGCGCAGCACCAATACCGCTCGAATCTGAGCTTTGCATTCGTTGTTGCACAACCTTTTGTTGCTTTTGTATGCTTTTGTTATTACAGCGAATATATCTTGGTTTGAAATCCATTTGAGTCTGCTTGCAATTTCAGCCCTCATGATATGCAAGTCCCTTCTGCGTTGTAGGAGCAGTACGCTTCAAATACACAAACAGAACTCGGTCCATTGTGTGTGTGTGTGTCTGTGTGTGTGTGTGTGTTCGAAAGATAGGTATTGAAGATTATTGAAGTTTGACTTGGTCATTATTGACACTAATTTTACCAGTAGTACGGCAGAAGGCGGTGGTGGAAGTTTCAAAAATAGGAAACCTATAGGAGAGGTGAGTTGTTGTGAATCACAGATGGCAGAGCGAATCCACTGATGGACCGAAAGGTGGTTGGAGTTGTGTTTCTTGGAGTGGTTGCAATGGTTGCAGTGGTCACCTCACCCACAACTGCTGGATGTAGTGAAGGGTGGTGTAGTGCCGTTGTAGTGTAGTGGAGTTTTAGTTGTAAGTTGTAGTTGTAGTTGTAAAGTGGTGTATATACAGTAGTGTAATCTAGTGCAGTGTAGTGTCGTGTAGTGTAGTGCAACGTAGTGTAGCATAGTGCAGCGTAGTCTAGTGTAGTGTGCGTGAAGTAGTGTAGTTGTAGTTGTAATGTAGCGTCGTGTAGTTGTAGTTGCAGCGTAGTGTAGTGTGATTAATGTAATCTAGTGTAATTTGTGTAATGTAGAGTTGTGTGCTGTAGTAGCCGTAGTAGTAGTAGTAGTCGTCGTCGTCGTCGTAGTAGTAGTAGTGGTAGTAGGAGTAGTAGAAGTAGTAGTAGTAGTAGTAGTAGTAGTCGGAGTAGTCGGAGTAGTAGAAGTAGTAGTAGTAGTAGTAGCATCAGTACTAGTAGTAGTAGAAGTAGTAGTAGGAGTGGTAGTGGTAGTGGTAGTGGTGGTGGTGGTGGTAGTAGTGGTGGTAGTAGTAGTAGTAGCAGCAGCAGTAGTAGTAGTAATAGTAGAAGTAGTAGTAGGAGTGGTAGTGGTAGTGGTAGTGGTAGTGGTAGTGGTGGTGGTGGTAGTGGTAGTGGTAGTGGTAGTGGTAGTGGTAGTGGTGGTGGTAGTAGTAGTAGTAGTAGCAGCAGCAGTAGCAGCAGCAGCAGCAGCAATCGTCGTAGTCGTATAGCACCCAAAAAAAAAACCAATCGAACAGATTTGCGTTGTATATCCCAGGTCAAATCGCACACTTTCGGTTGGGATTCCCTTATATGTGAAATTCTTTCTCTTAATTCATTTTCTGTGGCTATACTGTCATTCAGTTGGTGATGGAAAATAAATCTAGGGGACATCGAACAGACATGATATTTTTTCATGAAACTTTACACTATTCTCGATTATGTTCATTTGCTCAATCACCACAGTTATTATAATCAGGAAGTATTGACTGAATTTGGTGAGGATACGAAGGTGGCACAGCAATGACCAAAATCATTCCAATGCCATTATTTGTCAAAACATCTTATCATAACCGCTAAGGGTGACCGTAAAAATAAAAGACGCAATACAAGCTTCTCATGTGCGACAAATCCTCAATTTTTGAACTTGACAACATCCAAAACGAAGCAATTCTGCCAGACTTCCTCAATTTTTGAACTTGACAACATCAAAAACGAAGCGATTCTGCAAGACTTCCTTTAAATATGGAAAGTTGAGTGCAGAGCTGACGGCCTCGTACCAATGCGTTTTGCGATTTTTCGACCCCACCTGTCTAAACTACTGCGCCTGCCACGAAAAAGTGATACCGAGTCATACGAAGTGCTGCACCTGTCACGCAAAATCATCTTCCCAAAACTGAAGATCTGATGCAAATGCAACCCCTCTCAGGAAATCAGCGCCCTGACCTCCTAACAGCTCTGATGAACATGTCTCTTGCACTGCGCCTGCCACGGAAAATGCATCTTTGCAGATCCTCTTCCAATGTCCCACGCCTGCCATCGTCTTTAGAAATGCTTCAAAATCCTCACGTTTTGGTCGCTTTTTTGACAAAGTGCAAAATCCCTTGCGCCTGCCAGGCAAAACGACACTTCAACGTCCAAAAGTGGCCCGTACACGTGGTGTTTTGTAGATGTTGACTTGGAAATGTGCTTCACGCCACAACGGCGTGCACTTTTTCGACATCTCAACTTCCAAAAGTGCTCCGGACATGAGGTGTTTTGTACAGTTTGACTTCGAAATGTGCTTCGCGCCACAACGGCGTGCACTTTTCGACATCTCAACTTCTAAAAGTGCTCTGGAGCTGAGGTGTTTTGTACATTTTGACTTTGAAATCGCGCAACAGCGGCGTGCAACTTTTCATCTCTCATCTGGCCAGCTGGCTCCGCACCCGCCGCTTTAGCGAGCCTATTTTTTTGACCCTCCGGAGCCACAAATCATTGGCAAAACACAGTGTCTCGCGACTTTCCTACCTTTTCGCGCACCTGGATCTTCTTTCTTCGGAGGCTTTCTC
>CAMXCT020000805.1:160353-209327 GCA_947184155.2 Cladocopium goreaui
ACGCATCAGGAGCAACAGCGGAAAATGAAGAAGGAAGAGGCTCTCAACATCTCTCAACATCTCTCAACTTGGTTTTCGTACGTGGATGTTCTACCATTGGTTGTGGATGCTCTTGAATTCTCGGATCAATCTGAAACAGGTTGAGTTGAACAAAGCGCTGCAGAAGGACGCGGACCGATTTAGCCTTGAGCAGAACTGAAAACCACCAAGAAGCGTTAGAGGACTTGAGAAAGGCAGAGAGATTTTCTGAGCATCTCGAAGCCACATTCCTGAGAAGATCGAAATCTATAGAGAGAATTCCAGAGAATTCCAGATTCAAGATGATTCAAAATGAGTTAAGATGCTTCAAGGAGCAGTTTGAGATGCTCGAGCTGCAGAACAAGTTGAAAGAATGCGAAGCCCCAAGTAGATCCAAGTAGTGCGATGACGTGAACTGACGTGAACCCGTGGACTCCTTGGACTCCTTGGACTCGGACTCTGCACCGCCTTGAAGTAACTCCATGTAACTGCTGTAGTAAGCCCTATACAGTAGGCACTGTAGGCCCTGTAGGCCCTCAGTCTTGTCGGCCTTGTCCCGGGGCATTCCTCATGTGGCCTCCAGGGAGAGGGGTGGCCTGTCCCAGATCATCCCAGATCCATACCTCGTTCCTCAATGACCCTCGATGACCCTCGATGATTCTCGATGCACATGTCGTGTTGGTGTTTTGCTTTCGCCAAAGCTTCACAAAAAGAATCGGCAAGCTGCAAGTGTGGTGCAGCTGTGCTGGCAGTGAAGCGGCGTGCTGTGGAGTCCGCTTGCGCACCGGTCACCACTGCAGCCAATGTCCAGGAAACCGCGTGCCATCCCTTCGACATCCTTGGACTAAAGTTACTAAAGTTAAGTGCCTGTTAGCATGTGTTAGTTGGTGCCAGTACACTTGCTTCATAGTAATAATAATATATATATATATATACAGAGGTTTTTGTATATAATCATTATAATCTGTGTAGAGTATGATGCCAATGACGACCACCATTCATTCATGTCCAAGAAGATCATTCGGTCTTCCTGAACCACAGGCAGCCATGGACAGAATATGGACATGACACGTACTCCCTCAGTATTGAAATGTACTGAATATGTAAAGACGGTAAAGACCTATGTAAAGGATTGTAAAGATTTATAACTGCAGTTGCCACAGTTGAAGCCTCAATCACACCTACTAAAACAATTTCCATCCAGTTCTCATTTGAATGTAGTGTATTTGCATCATTTAATGAATTTGACAAATATCATGTGATATCATTTGTGCAAATGGGGACTCTACGGGGATACAGTGTCAATACCCCCCGTAGTATTTCAATGGGATTGCTCGCCAACGCCACGTTGGCTCAAGACCACAACTAAGCATAGAAAAGAGCGCGTTCCTCTGCCATGCACACTTGAAACGCTGGAGACAGCACGCAAGACTTCGAGACGACTAGCCAATCGACATATCCGGAACAGGGATAATTCTGTTCACAGGTTATCAGCCGTAAGGGCTCTCAACCTCCATCGGAGGCGGAGTACCTGCGTGCTGTTAACCAGCGTTGGGTGCGAACGATCGTGAAATCCGATCAGCACCAGCATCGCAAAGATGCAAGGCGACAGCGGAGAGACGCAGTTTACCTTTGACGGCAATGCCGCAGCTCCTGCAGAAGGTATATCACAATCTTCTCCGGGAACAGCTGATAGCGGGGAAAAGTCAACAAGGACGACAAAATCTGGATGGCAAAAGATGACTTCTAGACACCGAAGAGCATCAACCACCAGTACCCCAAGATCGGCACGTGATGTGGCTCGAAGTGGGAATGCACGACGGAGCCACCGATCCACCGAGAAGGACACCTACCGGACACAGGACCCCGAGGGCAGTCGAGGACAAACCTGGTAGGGAGTCAAGTGATGTCAGTGCCAAGAGAAGATCAACAGAAGCACGTGGTAGCAGTGAACCAATAGCTATCATTGAAGAACTTAGGGAACAATGTCAAACTCTGAGAGAGAAAGTGACACAAACCGAGATGTACGCTGCTTCAAGGGACCAAGTCATTAGGGACATTGAGGCCAAGTTCACCGAATATCTTCGCGGACATAATCAACAGGTATTCAATGAAATTAACACCCTCAACAGACGATTGATGTATTCGACGAATGAAGTATCTGAATACCATGCTGAGTTGATGTTGGCTTCCAAGGAAGATGAAGGTGCAACCATCCGTATTGAAGAGCTTGAACGTCGAGGTGCACTTGCTGAACATGGTGCCAGACGAATCCATAGACGTGGTATTGAGATCCAGGAAGAGTACAAGGACGAGGTGCACCACCTTCAAGGACTACTTGGGAACACCGAATCACGTCTTCAACAGATGCAAAATGATAGTAGCCTTGCTAGGAGTGTAGCCGAAACATTGTACAAAGAAGGAAATGAGATGCAGAGAAATCTTGAGAGTTCCATAGTGGAATATCGTAGTCAATCTGAACTGGCAAACTTCTCACATACCCATTTGGAGATGACAAGTCAAAGACAAGCCTTTGCTGTCAATGAGCTCACTGATGAGAACCAGATGTTGAGTGAAGCACTCATTCATTCCCGTAAACAAGCCGAGCTGTATGAAAACAACATGGAGCAGATCACTAGAGAGTATCGCAAGAAAATCAATGAAGCCAACAATGCTAAACTGGAAAGTGACCTACGTCATCGAAACACAGAACATGATACAGTCAAACGGTTCGCCAATTACAGGAATACCGAGGCTGAGGCTATTGCTCACTTGAGGTTCGAATCAAGCGTCAGTTCAAATGCTCGCGAGAAGATGGAACACTATGAAATGCTCTACAGCAATGAGCGAGCGCTGACGAACGAGCTCAAGACCGAGATTGAGGACCGAAACGTTAAACTGAGACGATCTCTTCAGGAGGGCCCAATGGCCATCGGCCACGTTTCTAACCAACATGCCATTCAACATCTCGAAACTGAGGTTAAGGTCGCACAGGTTAGGGCCCAAGATCTTTCTGAAGAAATGGATGAATGTATGTACACAAATATCAGATTGAAGGACGAATTGGCCGAGGTTTCGAGGCAAGGGTCGTCGACCCCCTTCGGATCCGAGGTCGCTATCCTCAGGACTGAGCTTGAAAGCGAACGTAAGTACAAGCTAGCCACAGGAGCCCAACAATACGAACGATCATGTGAATATTTGGGTGAGCTGAGGGATAGGGATGAGAAATTGGTGATGAAAGATGCGGAGATATCCAGATTAAGGAAAAGTCTCATAGACACAGAGATAGCCATCAAAAGTCAGGAGAGTCTCAACGCACTTCCCTTCTCCGCAGGTATCACAAGCAGTGGCCCCTCACCCTACATGATCATCGGTAAGTTGGAGAGTGATATCGAGGCAGCAAATGATGAGTCAAATATTCTACGTGCATGGATTCGACAGCTTGATGACGAACTCAACAAAGAATCCGCAACGGCTCATTCTAACATGGCTGCGGGTACAGGACATGCACATCAGCAACCATCACATCCTGAGAATCAGAGGGTGACTGAACTCCTGCGTGAGGTCAACAAGAAGATTCTGGATGGAAAAGGAGTTAGCGTAGATGAAGGAGCAGGAATTCCCAACTACCGAAGGCCTGACGGCAATGATGATCCTGACTTTCCAGGTGGGCCTCCTGATCCTAACGGACCTCCTGGACCTCCTAATCCACCTGGTTTGCCTTCGCTTCGTGGATCACAGAGGGACTCAGCAATTGATTTGGAGTCCACAACTGCTTTCACTGCTGAAGAACCTCCAAGGATATCCAGACGAGAAGGTTTCAGTCTATTGATGCGAAGCTTTCCATTCCACTATCAAACGTTATTTCACAAGCTGGTGATGTAGCTCGACATCTTGCAATCAAGCTCCGACTGAGAACCCAAGCCAGCAATCGAAGAGCAACCTTTGTCATGGGGCGAGAGATTCTTGCCATGATTCTGGAACATTTCAGGACACCAGGTCAACGTGAAACTGCCTTCACTATGGAGCATATCATTCAATCACGATACCTTGATGATGCCAACATTGAGACGTTCTATGAAAAGTAAATAAAAAATTGTCTCCAACATGATGCCTGAGGACGTACCCCAAGATGATTGGTTGCGTGATGCATTATATAAGAAGATCAGAAACTCCAATTTGATGATGTATGACATCAAGCAATATGAATCATGGTTGGAGGGAGACCCTAGGAGAACGTATCAGTATCTCATCAATGCGATTGAGCGCCACATTGCCAGGATCAGAGAAGACAAGCATGTTGCAGCCAGGGAAAAGTATGCCAGAGATTTTGCCGGCGGTGGTAGGCCGACTGCGCCTACTCCTACTGCTCCAGCCCCTCCTGATGCAAACGCCAAGGCGAAAGCAAAGGAGAAGGCTGCTCCGAAGCCCAAAGCAAAATCTGATGCTGCTCCTGTACTACCATCACCTCAACCAAAACAACATGCCAAAGGAAAAGGGCAAGGAAGAAAAGGAAAGTCTAAGAGCCGAAGTGCCAGTCCTCGTGATAAGAAGAAGATACCATGTCACTTCCATTTCATCAAGAAGTCTTGCCGGAAAGGGAAGGACTGTGAGTACAGCCATGATCAAAAGATATTTGACGCCAGCAAGAGCGGTGGACATGGTAAAGGAGGCGGCAAGACGCCAAGAGGACAATCTCCGGCCAACAAGGCCAAGAAGATTGACGAACCATGCTGGCACTGGGCAAAAGGCAAATGTCGATATGGTGACAAGTGTAACAAACGACATGATGCTCATTTGTTCAACACTGCACCAAACACTGAATCTCCATCATGCTCAAAAGCGGCCCCTGCACTTCTCCACGACGACAGCGATGTGGATTAGCCACCTTTCATGATTGCTTCCAATGTAGTGAAGAAGAAGGTCAAGTTCAATCCACAGAAAGATGAAGTCTATGTCTACGAGAAGAAGGACTATGTGAAGAGTTCGCGAAAGTCCCAAACTCATTCCAAAGGGCACAACAAGTTAGGCAGAACCACTGATGAAATTAGAAAAGATGAACAGTGGGCCTATTCTTGCAGACTTGCTCGAAGTCGTGGGAAGGCAATGGCTATCATTCTGGACGAGAAGTATGACTACAGTGACATTGACGAAGTCCTTATCATCGTTGGCCCAACTTTGGATATTTTGATCAGAATGGAACATGATGATGATGATATCACACGTGAAGTATTCACTGAGAACTATGTCCAACATGTTGATGGGCGCTACGGGAAAAGGGACAACGTCATGTGCATCACGGTCCCAGTTGAGGAGCGAGACAAGAGGTTCATTATGGACTCAGGGAGCGGACACGACCTGATATCCGCCAAGAAGATTGACAGAATGGATCTGCCAACTTATGATGACGTGGTGGTGAATTTCCACACTGCCAATGGCGTCACAAGTTCAACCAAACGTTCTGACATCAAGTTCGAAGCCTTTGACGAACCTGCACATGCACACATCTTGGAGGACACTCCATCAGTGATGTCGATGGGGAAACGTTGCGTTGACCTCGGATATTCATTCATCTGGCCATCAGGGAAGACACCATATATGATTGACCCCAATGGTGACATCATCGAAATGACTGTTAGAGATTACATCCCTTACATCAATATTGATCAGAAGAAGAAGAAAGGGACATCATCCAAAATTGCCAAGATTATCAATGTCATTAGTGATGAATGTTCCACATCTGAGGGTGAAAACATGATGGTCATTGACGGTGAAAGTGGTGATGAGCTGGAAGACCTAACCGACATCGTCCGGCGGTCTGAAAGCAAGTCATCAAAGAAGGCTAAAGTCAGGAAAGCCAAAAGGAAGAAGAACAGGACTTTGCCCGAGGTTGCCGTTGGTGGTGATCCTGATTATATCGAAGAGCTAGCAAGCCATGACGATGAACCTGATGACCGTGGTGACGAATATGCAGAATTCGACGATGATGAATATGAGCCAAGTATTGGTCCAGATGCCGAAGAAGGTGAGCATGACGTAGAAATTGAAGAAATCCCTGAAGGTGAAGCACGTGAAGACGATGATGATGTCATCGACGTGGATGAAGAAGATGGAGGAGTAAGGCTTAGCAAAAGAGGCACACTCAAGAATGAAGCTAGGTCGAAGCTCCACTTGTTGACCCATAGATACAAGAATCCTTATTGTGAGTCATGCGTTCGTGCAAAGATGAAGCATAGGAAGACGTTTAGAGGAGCATTTCAGCGCAAACTCACGAAGTTCGGAGACTTGATTACATTTGACTATGTCGACAATCGTCGAATTGCCGAACAGGACTATGGTGATGACAAGACCATCTTCGTCATTCGTGATCGATACACAGGGATGCTGCAGTCCTACCCATCTGCTCGAAAGGACACCGATGCGGTGATCAGGGCAGTGAAGCAATTCATGGGTCGGCGAAAGATCCGTGAAGCGTACTCGGATGATGCACCTCAGTTTGACAAGGCCATGAAAGCTTTGAAGATTCCCATGGATACATCATTGGCCGGAAAGACCAAGCACAACTCCCTTGCAGAGAGGACCAACCAGTTCGTGTTAGTAGCAACCACGACATGTCTACTTGAGGCTGGCATTCCTCCATGTTTTTGGATGTACGCCATCAGATGTGTTAGTCACTTGCTCAACATCGAACCCAATGATGACGAGGTCAGCTCTTGGTGCAAGCTTCATGGGGAAGAATTCAAGGGAAAGATGATTCCTTTTGGTGCATTGGTGTACTTCAAACCGAGTGATGCTCGAGCCAGAGAACAACAACACAAGTTTGATCCAATGGGTATTCCTGGAGTATTTGCTGGATATTCATTGGGGCCGGGATTACACTGGTCAAGGAAGTATCGTGTTTGGGCTCTATGTGATTGGACCAAACAAAACCTAGCATATGATGCTGAGAAACCAATTGCAAAGTTGCGCACACCACATTACACCGAAAAGGTTGAATTGAAGGAACCCTTGGAATTCCCTTGCAAAGCTGAATATGAAAGAATCAATGTGACCATTGAAGGTCTGAAGGTCAAAGACAGATTGGATGGGAACTCTGAGATGCTACCACCACCTCCTCCTGACGATGACGATGAAGACGGTGATGATGGAGGAGACGATGGTGGGCAACCCTCACCGAAGGTCCTGCCAGAAAAGTCTGAAGGCGAACGTGAAGCTGAAAGGCTGCTGGGCAGATTTGACAGTCCAGCAAGGATGGGACCACCAGGTATCGACAAGCCTGCTCACCCTGACCTTGATATTCCCGAAGGAGGTCCTGATCACTACTCCGTAGGGAAGGCTGGTGATGGAGTTGTCTACCTGAATGATGATGGTGAATGGGTCAAACTGAATTCTCGTGGCCATCCCTATCGAATTGATGAACGCGGTCGTCGTCGAATCTCATCCACTACAAGACCATCCAAGTATTCTCCGGAAGAATGGCGGAAGATATCACCTGATGTTCGGAAAAGTATCGCCAAGGCCGAGGAGAAGAAGATGGAGGCTGAAGTGGAGAAGAAGAAGAGCGACGCGTTGATCAAGGCGAGGGAAGAAAAGAAGAAGAAGAAAGAAGATAAGAAATCACCTAAATCAAAACCCAAAGATGGAGAAGACGACCACATTACAGGTGTAGCCAAACCACAAGACCATGTCCGCAGGGGGAAAGTGTTCCACTTCGGTAAAACGTCCTCAACTCCCACCGGGAGCGGGACCAATACTAGTCATGAAGCACTCTCTTCATCATCCGACACCGATGTCCCTGCTGATGACGATTTCCTCATCGACTGGGATGAATGGTCTGAGGTTGAAAGTGGGCATGGCCCAAAGGCCACTTGGCACAACAAGCACATGTATGACTTTAGCCAGGGGAAGGTAGTAGCAACAGCCACATTGCATGATGCCGGACCCAATGTCCCTGAGCCTTCAAATCAAAACACGAATTTCCATTCATTCCCTTGTATGCCGTGTATCCATCAACATGATCATCACCGAGACAAGATCACAACAAATGATGGTGGAATCAATATCAACAAAATGTTCAGCACGGCAGTGGCAAGACCAGTTGCTAGAAAAGAAATGATGGAAAATGAAGAGGCTAGGAAGGCCATGAGAAAGGAATGGTTAGGTCAACATGCTGCTGGAGTGTATGACTTCAGCGTGGTCAGGGAGTACGATGATGTTGTTCGAGAAGCGAAGAGGAATGGCACTGAGGTACACATGGCCAGGATCCATGGGATCTGCGTCGAGAAGAATTACCAGTTGCCTAAAGGGAACCCCAGCAGAAAGTTTAAAGGACGAGGAGTATTACTGGGCAATCAGGTAAAGAACCAGTTCTGGGAGGCTGCCTTCTTCCAAGATCTGGGCAACTCACCTGCAACCTTTGAGGCGTCGAGATGGGCAGATTTTTATGGTTGTTTGCCGGGCCATGGTGTAAAATTAGCAGATGCCATCCAAGCTTACATTCAAGCAGTCCTCACAGGACCACCATGTTGGGTAGAATTACCCGAGGATGCATGGCCAGATGACATTGACTTCCGGAAGTTCCGTAGACCAGTAGTGAGATTAGTTAAAGCACTTTATGGTCATCCTGATTCAGGCACAATGTGGAAACAGCACTGTGATCGGAAAGTACGGGAGTTAGACTTTGTACCCGTTGGTGAGGAATGGCCATCAATGTACTTTCACAAGAAGCTTCAATTATTATTGGTTATTTATGTTGATGACCTGAAACTGGCTGGTCCGGAAGAGAACCTGACTAAAGGATGGGAGATGCTACGTTCTAAGCTGAACATTGAGCCTGAGACGGATTTGGGACTCTATTTGGGATGCATATTGAGCAAAGGATCTTCCAAACTTCATGATGGTACCCCGGTATCAACTATGACCTACGACATGGAAGGTTTGTTGAAACTGTCAGTTGAAAGGTATCTTGACATTGTTGGAAAAGATACAAAGTTGAAACATGTATCAACACCAAGTTTACCTGAAGAAACCAAGAAACAAGAAGGTATCCTGTCCCTGGTGTTCGCACGAATTTGATCCAGACGCTCCGGAGTTCTACAAACCCGGGACCACAGGGGAAGACGTCTCTCCTGGGGAGTCTGCACGAGGCGCTTTGGCGCCACATGCTGCCAGCGTGCTCATGAAGTTGCTTTACGCTGCCAGGATCGCACGGTTCGACTTGTTACGGTCTATTAATTCTTTGGCCAGGAATGTGACCAAATGGACAGTCGACGATGATGCTAAACTGTATCATCTAATGTGCTATGTCAACTCAAGTTTATCAAAACGCATGACTGGATGGGTTGGCAACAAGTTTGATGACTTATCACTATCTTTATTCGCAGATGCGGATTTTGCAGGTTGTGCACAAACATTGAGATCAACATCTGGGTCTCATATGCACATACAGGGAAAACAAACCCGTTTCCCGTTGTCTGGAGGCAGCAAACGGCAGGGATGCGTAAGTCATTCCACACCTGAGGCTGAGATCGTGGCAGCAGATGTCACACTTCGAACGATGGGTTTACCTGCATTAAGTATTTGGGAAACATTGACAGGGAGATCGCCCAAATTATTGTTTCATGATGACAATCAGGGCATGATCGGTGTTGTCAGGTCGGGTCGTAACCCCACTATGCGGCATCTTGAGAGGACTCATGGCATAGCCATCACATCCCTTCATGAACATTTTACAAGGGAGAACTACGTATTGATGTACGAAGTTACCTCTAAAATGGCCGCGGACATCCACACCAAAGGATTCAAGAACCCCCTGTCATGGAAGAGAGCTTGCATGCTTATTAATTTATTGGACCCTGGTAACATCGTTTCGAAGGAACTGCTCGACATGGTTTCACCGACTACCAATGTCGACACCACGGTTCGCCAAGTTTTTCAAACCAAAACCAATGACGTACCAAATTTCCCTTACACTGAAATTCCTATTCTACCACCTGAAGTGTATCAGAAGGGGCTTTCTGGCAAGGAACAGGTACAACAATTACCCGGTATGGATCCTATTTTGGTCGTTAAGACGCCGACATATTTCCGGAAACGTCCAAGCGGTTTGTCACTACCCAAAGACTGTTTACGCAGCACTTGGATATTGACCCATGGCAAGTGGATTAAAGTAGAGGATCGAGCTCACCCTGTTCAACAACAAGACCGTTTTGATCAATGGGTAGAACGTGCTTGTTTCCAGTACCATCAATCCACTGATGGCGAACCATCCGGGCAAGTCTCATCGCGACCCCCGGCGTCACAAGAACGACCAGGGCCTGCCGCATCGGTGCCACCTCGTCAGACCTACGTCCAGAAATATCCCAAATTGACCATTGGAGCTGACCAATTGTTTTGCCACCAATCCATTGCAGACCAACCTACAACCATTCATGCAGCGCCTCTTGGCACAGCTCGGGTGATCAACACGCTTCTTCGAGTTGTTCATGGGGGGAGTTCAGGTTGGGGTAGCCTTCCAATGGGACAACCCCCAACGGGGGACCCCGAAATCAATGACGATCCGTATCCTACAGAAAACAAGGACCCGAAACGACGTCGCATTGTTTTTGCTGGTGGTGATGTAGCCCATACGAGAGTGTCAAGAGACATATTCCTCAATCCCACACCGTCAAGAAGAGCAAGAAAGAACCCCAAGAATGAGGATTGTAAGGATGAATGGGTATGGAAGGATGAAGTTACACTGGTGAGAGTGCACAAAACCCCAAGAAGAAGAATGTTTGTTCCCAAAGAAGCTGATTTCCTACCATGTAGATTGAAACGGTTCCGTGATGATCGAGAAACATATCAAGTATTTCAATCAAGCGGAAGAACAATCAATGACTCATGGAGGTTGGCTGGGAATAACATCGAACGAACAAACAGAAATGAATTTTGGACAGGGACTACTACATTCAAGATCATTTCCAATGCCGACATCAACAACCTATTGGACAGTGGATCTGACGTGGAGGACAGGGCATCGTGCCAGAACTCCGTAGTCACCTGCACCTTTGATGGCAACATGAAAATCATTCCATTAGATGACATGTTTATTGCCCATCAATACAAGTTAAAGCATGAGACCAGAAAGGACAAGGATTGGGATATCAAAATGATACTACATCGAAAGAATGGAACAACATTGACGTATCACTTCAAAAGATCATCATGTGATTTTGTCGGTGAGTTTTTCTATGACACTGTGATATGTTTGGAATTGCATGAGATGAAAGATGAAATCCCATGTTTACTTCTTATGTGCGCCGAAACACAAAGCATCATGACAAAGATCCATCGCAAAGACCGGTTCAAGTTGATGCACATAGTCACCATCACTGAAGACGACAACCTGATGTCGAACTTTGGCAGAGCCAAGTGGCGGAGATGCATTCGAAGTGCAAGTGACTGCGTGTTCTTCGCTGGGCCTTGCACAGGTGGATCTCCATGGAATCGGTTGAACAAAAACGTCAGCGATGTCACTGCTCACAACATTCGTATGAAAGCATTGTTGTATTGGGAGCTTTGGGAAGAGTTTGCATTGTGTTTACAGCATGTGCATGAGATGTTTGCAATGGCACTATTGGAACTACCACGCGGATGCGATTATTGGAACGATGAAAGAATGAAGTTCATGATCAATGGTACAAACTCTACTATTCATGAATTTGATGGATGCATGTATGGTTTGAAATCACAATTCAAAGATGCAGGCATAGCCATCAAGAAACCATGGAGGATCGTATCGTGGGGGGTTTCATTCTTTGACTTGCATGAGAAATGTGATGGCTCACATCCACATGGTCCATGTGCAGGTAGAGAAACTCGTGCAACACAGTTATACAGCACGGACAAGATTGTGAGATGTATCATTCGAGGAGTGAAGAATCAAATGTTGTGGAATATTGCTGAAGGGACAAAGCAACCAAAGAAAGTCAATAACAAACTGAACATTCACAAACCAAGGAACAAAGCATGCACATGCTTATCTATCACTAATGATGAGGATGAAGACAAAACGAACCAGCATCTTGACCAACTTCTACTTGATTGGATTTGCCGCCGAGGTGGTTTGAAGGTGAAGCTAAGGCTCAATCCGCATCGCGGACGGTCTACAGCTGATCCGGATTCCCCTCTGGCTGGTATCATCGACGCGATGGCAGAGAAGAAGCTCGTCACTGTCTCCGCAGCCAAAGGGTATGCAGCTTTGAAGAAGACGCTGCAAGTGGTAGACACCAAAGGTCAGGCTGGTCAGCTGCCAAAAGCCTTTTCGACATATGAAGAAGCTGATAGCAGATTTTACCCTGATCGAGACTTGGAAAACTGGATAACAGTCGTACAGATCCCTCCGTCAGTGGTGATTGCATTAGGCTTCGTCGCTGGTAGGATTTTCAGAACGCATGTGTCCCATGCCATTCATCTTCTCCTGAAATTGATGATGCAAGTGACAGATGCAGACGAACTGAATCTTACCGTATCAGACTTTGTGGACAAGGCTTCAACACTGTCAAAGCTAGTTGAGCGGGGAGCTCGAGGTGATGATTTCAGCTTCCTGAAAATGTTGTGCACCAAGGAGTGTGCCATTAGGGTCGGAGAGTTCTGGGAAACTTTGAAAAGTCAGTACTCCGGCACAAACAACATGATCAACAAAACAGTGACGGTGCGTGAGCTTAGAGAGAAGATTTCCAACACGAGCATCGTGAATATGGGATCTTTGAACCAGTCGCATCCTCCCGGCAACAGCATTTGCCACAATATCAGGTTGCGAGCAGCCTGGTACACCATGACCAGAGTATATTGGGAAAAGTGGGCATTCCACATGATGGAGCGTGATCATACCAGACGCTCTGGGAGATCTTGTTAGGCGAAGGCGCCAGCCTTGGATACGCACTTCGGCGTCACAACGCCAAGATGCACCAGGCTGGCACTCCTGGTCAATGCATCATCCTACAGGACGTCTTCAAAGAACTGGATGTCAATGAGGTATGACCTGACGCTTGAAAGGACGGCTGCAGTCGTTCATTTGCAGACGATGCTCATGGCATCGACTATGCTGCACGAATGGGCCTCCAAGATGGAAACATACAAAGACTTGCAGGGCGTCAGGAGGACTATCCAGAACAAGCTGAGGAGTGTGAAAGGGTCTTTTGACCTTCGAGATGACATCTGGGAGATTGGCGGCTACAACGTCGCAAGTGCCGACCAGGGATCGTTCGACGCCATTGAGAAGAGGAACCGAACTTTCTCTTGCATCCGTGACTTCCTCACAACCACGTCGGCGAGCCAGGTCGCTCAGGGTGTCACCGAGACCCAGCACATTGACAACTGGAACATCCCGCTCCTGCCCAAGGATGGTCGATACCCTCCGGCGCAAGCGGTTCCTCCGACCTGGGACCCACACCCGATAGTAATGATGAACCAGCAGCAATCCGCTGCCGATGACGAGAGAAGGAAAGCGCAAGCTGGGCCAGCATCTTCTCCACCTCCACCTGAGCCGAAGGCACACCCAACCCCCACCGGGGGCGGCGCTTCCTCATCAACTGGAGCAACGGGGAGTTCTGCAAAGCCACCTCCGAAGGCGCGACCAAAACCACCTGATCATCCTCCTGACTGGGTGATCCCAGAGCCGCCTATCGGATACAAATTGTTCTCATCATCATGTCCCGACCACAGAGAAACTATGTTTTCTTCATCGGCATGGATGAATGACAACGATGCGTTTCTGCTTTCTATCATCCAAGGCCCTGCAGCTGCTGGAAGTCACATTTCTGGTTGGGCACAATATTTGCGTAGGATTACAGCATATGGTTGCATGGTGTTCGGTGTGTGCAACAATAATGTTGTAACAGATGCAGATTCCGCCAAAATTTCTGAGAAAGATTGGTTGAGGTGCTACAGTCATTTAGTGAGAACGTATGGGTTGACCCGTACGGGATGCTACTTGTCGACCGCTGGATTGCTCATGATGCTCGGCAAGAATGACAAGGATGTAGCACATTTGTCAGGCATGGGGGAGACTGTCAAGAAGATCTGCAACCCACTGGCTTGCGAGATCGTCGAGAACCCCAGGACGCAGAAGAACTCCGATGTGTTATCTGGCAAGTTCAGGCAGGGATCAACCTTTTTGATCTCTGACCTAGCTCATCATATCAGTACTTCGACTGGCAGACACGACTTGGGCATGGGACTGCACGACATGGGATGGAACATCGAGCTGTTCAAAATCCATGAAGCCGAAGCCGCACAACCCATTGACAAGCTTCGTGAAACTGTCAACAATGTCATTGAACATTTGAGCCATGGTCTGAATGATCTTGGGCAGGCCACTGTCCATGTTTGGTTATCGCTTCAATTCCTGCATGATGCCAAGCCGCCACACAATGTCGTGGTGTCGCCATCATTTCAGAAGGAGTTCATCCAATGCTTGACCGAACTTGACCAAGCATCATCGAGACCCGTGATCGTCGCCATCAATACTGACTCCCTGTTCAACGGCATGGATTCCATTACCTCAAGGCTGGCTGTTGAATTAACTGAAAGTCTGAAGAGAGAGGGAGTGATGGTAACCACCGATCAGAGAATGTGGAGATCGATGCACTCACAGTTTGGCAGCCAATTCAAAGAACTGAGGGCAACACGAAAAGGTACTCTTGGCAAGTATGCAATCTGGTCCGTGATTGAGAAGAACCTTTTCAGACAGCGCGTTTTCCTTATGTGCGCCTCGAACCGGGATCATGTGTCAACCCTCAACGAGGGCGCATATCGACCCAAACATTCTGGCGTGAATGCGGAGATGCTCGCTGATGTCACCGGCGCCACTCAAGTCTTCAGGATTGCAAGCGGTGACATGACCCCGGACGACTATGCCAAAGGTGATGTGCCGATCTACCAGAAGGGCACCTCCACTGCAGGCTCAACAACAACAAGATTCAACAAGGACAAACGGCACAAGGCTCAGTGGGTCGAACCAGTTGCCAGGTCCCATGAGCTTGAACCTGAGGAATCATTCAACTGCTACTGGTTCCCAGTGTTTCCTGACAGTGTCGATTTTCTTTGTGATCATTGCAGAGCCGCCACGACCATGGATGCAATTGAGATTGCTCAGCACAAGCCTGCTTCGTGCATCAATTGCTCAGCGAACACCCAGGACCACTACCGAAAATCGGCTCCTACGCTGGGCGCACGAAAGTCAGTGCTGTTGCTTGCGGCACGCCTGAAAGTCGCATTCAAGAATTGCGGTTTGGACAAACTTGACATCAGCAAGGACTTTCAAAAATGGTTGGTGTTTGCAGCAGCGTCTGTGATCAGCAACAAGAACCTGAAATATGGTGAAGAGCTGATGAAATCATTGTCCCACATGGGGGGTGTTCGCATTCCCTACAATCAGGCCAAGGAGATCTTCAAGAATGGCCGAGGCAAGCAATTTAGCATCTACAGAGAAAGGATCTATGACAGAGGTCCTGGAAAGTGGATTTTAGCCTTCAGGGTCACCAAAGATTGCGGCAATGTCGCATACAAAGATTTCTTTGAACAGGTTGCAGTCCCAGGGCTGAAGGAAAGAAATGAGATCTTTGCCTTTACCAGAGCAACTGCTGAGAAAGTGGGCGACATCATAGAATTCTGGCTTGGAGTTCTTGACATCGCCAGCATGGCCAAGGGCGTCATTGACGTGTTCGATGACCACATCGACCCTACCGAATATCTCAACGGTTTGGAAAAGGCATTGACTGCATTTGGATCCATGGCAAGGACCACCTTCACCACGAACGACAAGAGACGCGGATCCTTCGATTGCACTCTCCAGACACCAGAGGCAGGGGAAGTAATGACGATCATCGATACTATCCCTGAGTATGAAAGCCTCACCAACTTCGACTGCATGACAGCATGGGAGAAGCAACAGGTGATTGAAAAGGTCCGCAAGAAGTACAACATCACGGATGACGTCGACATGGACGACGAGGCTGATGCGGGTGACGAGGCCAATGATGAGTTGGGTCAAGGGCTATCAGCCCCGCCTGACGAACCAGAAGCTGAGGAGCCTACTGATGCTGACGCAGAAGTCACCCGTGCTTCCGAAAGATCTGGAAAGCAATTCCTCCTTGATGCTCTTGGGGACTTCTTCACCGCGTCCGAGGATGTCAACGTCTGCATCTACTGTGGAAGCACAAAGCATACACATGATGAATGCGAAGATCCCAAAAGAGCTGATACCAAAAGGGCTCTTGATGCAGTCAGGACAGCGCTTGAAGGCGAAAGCTCAGGCTCCGATGTTGACATGGAACAAGAAGGTGAGAAGATGAAAGAGGAACCGGGCAAGGCTGATGAATCCAAAGGGCCAGCAGAACCAGACACGGCCCGAACAGGTGAATACCATTGGTATGAAGACAGCCGCCTGATGTCCGAAGTCGGAGACCTGGATGAAGCAGGAAGATTCTGCATTGATGGCCGTGACATCGTCTGTGAAGGGCCAATGACGAGCTACGACCTCAACGAAGTGATTCGAGACGCCATCATGCGCGGAGGAGGTGACATCTGGAAAGTTCCAGATTTCCTTGCAGCCTACACCGACAAGAACACCCGCAAACCACTCTACAAGAGGGTCGAGGCACCGATGGACGGCTTCTTGAAGATCGTTCCCAACACAGGCTGTCATTTCTTCAACTACAAATTTTACAGCGGTGTTGAATATGGAGTCGATTATCGATTCGGGCAGCGCAACAAGCTCTCAGACTACGAAGACGAAGTGAGCTCAGCCCTGAATCGCATCCTTAGGCATCACATCGGAAGAGCTTCCGAACCTCAAAGCTTGCCATGTGATGATGCCGGATGGGTCCCAATCAATGATGTGCTTCAGAATGAAGCCATTTGGAGGCGCGAAAGATTGAGGTGGCCTCACACATTCCTGATTCCCCATGGGAAAGAAAGGATCCAGGAAAATTGGGACGAGCAGGAAGCAACGTTCAGATTGCAGACACTCTTCAAGATCATGTTCTACTGTGCCAGGTATGGTCGACGTGTTCGTGAACAAGTGCTCGCGTTTGGTATCTTTCCTGACATTGATCGGAACAGTCCAACCTGTCAGTGTAACGGTGTATCGACCGCCACTGACATCCCTGAGGAAGGACTGCTTCTGTATCCTGTCGCGGTAAGAGCTCCCACTGGACATGGCGACATTCGTGGAACGAACGACGTCGAGCTGAAGTCCACATTGCTTTCACACCCACTGGCCCCGAGCACAGTGGTGGCGATGCCGGTCTGCTTCCACATCACTTCCAGTCGAAACCTGAGAGGAATATGGAAAGAAGGTCTAATCCCAGGCGGGTTGAGCACAAGCTGGAGAATCTTTACGTTCTTCAACCCGTACGCACCGTGGGATCCACGATCGTGGAAAGTGACGAAAAGCGTGGATACACGAAAGGGAGGATTCACTTGCCTCTAAAAAAAAACCACGGAGGTCCTGATGAATGAGTTCAACGGACGTTTAACCGATTCAGGACAAGTGGTGACAGACCAGATCATCCCATTCTCCAAGATCAAAGGTGGGTGGATTCAGAATTCCAAAACAGCATGGGATCGATTGATTGTGAAATCAGGAGACGAACAGGTCGTCCGCATTGGACGAGTGCAGTCTTCTATCGTTGCGACCAAGGAGTCCCTGCTGCGATTGGCCAAGCAATGCCTGAGCGTGGAAGAACAGCCCTACGATGAGCTCACAATGGATGCCATGAGCCTCATCGACAAGTTTGAAAACCACTTGATTCCTGAAGGTGGAAAAGAACAATACGAAGGGCGCATCAGGCTCGTGGATTATATACTCGAGAAGAAACCGGTCACAGAATCAGGGTGCCGGTACTGTCCTCACTGTCTCAAGGAGACGCCAACTGTCTTTGCCATTTGTTTGGCATGCTGGACAGCCCTCGAGAGTCATGGCTTGAAGCCATACAGAATCATCGAGGAAGAGGACGAAGAGGTGACCACGAATCGGCAGCTTGATGAAGAAATCCGCCGAAACAAAGAAACCATCTTCAAGGATGTTGTCAACGAGGCACAAGAATGTGCTTCTCAAGACAACGATTATGGATTTGACCCGAACGAGGTTGATTATGATGAGGAAGGCGACGAAGAAATGGACGAAGCAGAAGATGACGAAGAAGTCGTCGCCGATGACGAAGAGGAGGAAGAAGCAGGAGAGGCCGAGGCTGCCCCAGAGGTAGCCAAGATGCCCAAGTGGGCATTGAACCTCGACGTTGGAAGCATCCGGTTGCCCGCAATGGGGATGATCAACAATGACTCATCCGAAGGCGCGGCACAGCTCTTTGACAACGCTGTCTTGGCAAAGGTCATGGGCATATACAAATACTACTACAAGCAGAGGGTCCTGATGACGCCTGAAGACTACCGCGCCGAGATGACGACCGGCCGCGTCGGAAGGCTGGACCTAGATGGTATATGCGCATACACAGGCGAAGATGATGATGGGTCGCTTCGACGTCCCACCGAAGAGGAACTTGATGTCATGTTCCGCGCCAAGGCCAAGGAGGAAGAGTGGATGCAAGGAGAAATGATGTATGGGGGGCGCCCAAGGAATATGCTGATGACCGTGGTCAAGACATTGGAGATCTATGAGAAACTCATGGAGCGACTGGTGCTCGCTGGGTTCAAACCTGAGGACCTCCAATTTCTTATCCCAATGAACAAAATGAAGGGCACCTCCGAAGAAAAGAACGAGATGAGAGCCAAAATGAGTAGCTTCCTGTGTAGACTGTTGAAAAGTGCTTTCCCGAACTCAACACAGTACACCTACTTTCGAGCTGGTGATCATGGGTTCGAGGATTGCCTTGAAATCCCTGCATTTGCGGTCTACTTGTCCTACAGGGAACAAGAACGCCAACTGGAATTGCTGGTAACTGCCGCAAGCTTCCATTGATTGCACATGCGATTAAGCGTGCAGAACAAGAAGCTGCAAGAGGGCATGTACGATGGCTCGACCACATTGCACCAAACGTCGACCCGAAGATCGTGCAGAATGTCTACAAGGCAATCGGAAGCACCGAGGGCGCAAAGAGAGCTGTTGATGACGTCGCCAAAGCCGAGGCACGAGCGTCTGAAGCAGAGGCCAAATCAAGGGGTGGTCCCAAGGCTCAAGGCCCCAAACCACCTCCGCCAAAGGTTGCGCCAACAAGTGCCCCAAGCTACTCAAGTTCATCATCATCTGCTGCAGCTGGTCCTGCGAAGGCCAAGCCTGCACCAAAGCAGATGCCAACGTCGGCAAAATCATCTCGGCCGTCTCCTACTGACAAGCCACAGCCAGCACCTCAGTACAAGAAGAAACGCACTGACTGATTTGATCTATTTTCTTCAATACACTGGCGGTGGTTGGACACTATGTGGTGTACTCCACCTTCATTGATGAACCTCACAAAGAATGACTTGTGAGAGGACTCTGAGCGAGGCCTAGTTTTGGATTAGCTTAGGTTCTTTCATCTCACCAAGCCAAATTCGAACATTTTCATCCCAATTCGAAGTCACTAACATTTTTTTTTGTACAATTGCCGGTAGCTAGCTGCGAAGACAGTAGTGCTATGGGGATTCCAAACCGGTAACGCTCATCGAGCGCCCGGGGAGGATGAACCTCATGAGTAGCTAATTCAGGCAGATGTACAACAGCGAAAATTCACAGGTTCCCATCCTTCGTGTTTGGTGAAATCAAATCACACCAAACATGGGGGGTGCAAATGGGGACTCTACGGGGATACAGTGTCAATACCCCCCGTAGTATTTCAATGGGATTGCTCGCCAACGCCACGTTGGCTCAAGACCGCAACTAAGCATAGAAAAGAGGGCGTTCCTCTGCCATGCACACTTGAAACGCGGGAGACAGCACGCAAGACTTCGAGACGACTAGCCAATCGACATATCCGGAACAGGGATAATTCTGTTCACAATTTGAAGCATTTCTCATCATTTCTCCCACAAGAGCCGCCCCGCTTTCATCGCACTGAGGCAACGACGAGTATACTCAGGAGAGACAGAATCTGGACGAGTTAAGGCGGGGGCGGGGGCTCTGTGCTTGAGATTCGCCTTCCAAGATATAGACAAACTTTATCGTGTTCTTGTTCCACCGCAAACGGATGTAGTGACTTCTGCTGCACCTGTGGATGTCGGGTACAACGTGTTTTTTCTTTTTCGAACAAGCATGAGCAAGCAGGTCGATGATAAGTGGTTCTTGCAAAAGGACAGAAATAGAAACACTAATTTGACCCTCCTCGACACGATGTTTACACCGGTCAACAATGATATTTTCAACATCCCAACAAGACCCACAAAAACTAGTGCAGTACATCGTCTCCAGTCCAAAACTGTCCAGCAGAATGACATAGAAAAAGACCTTCGGATTGCAGTGTCTTTTGCTTTTGCAAGATTGGAGTGGTTCAGTGGTTCAGATTTGACAGATACTGCGCACATCTGCGAACTAAGCAAAGAAACTCGACTACCTCTTGGAACATATTGAGTGTAATCAAAACCAACAGGCTCTTCCGTCGGCAGTTTCACATCAGTCTGGGAAATTGACACGGGCTTTTTAAGCTGGTGATTGAGTCAGCTTTGATCGAGACTCTTTGAACTCTTTGAACTCTTTGAACTCTTTGAACTCTTTGAACTCTTTGAACTCTTTGAACTCTTTGAACTCTTTGAACTCTTTGAACTCTTTGAACTCTTTGAACTCTTTGAACTCTTTGAAGTTGCTGGCACCGCTTTTCACACCTTTTTGGAGCAAAGTATACCAGTAGCATAACCCCACCGACATGGTCTTCATATCATACTGCTTGTCATAGCTTCACTGAAGTGCATGACGGTTTGCTTGACTTAATTCCCTTAGATACATGTTTGTCCCTTGCAACTTTTCTGCAATGAACATATTGAATGTTCTGGTTGTGCAATAGCCTGTTGATTCGCAAGAACTGCTTCACAGGTCGCAGCAGAGAGTAACCCTGGACACGGATCAGAAATTTCGTATTTTGAGTGCCCGGTGCCCAGGATCAAAGTGATAGGGGATCTATGGGGATCTATGGCGATCTCTTTCTTACAATGGAAAAATTGTCAATTTGTTTGGATGAGTGACGGCTGAGGTAACCAAAGAAACAATTGATCGATTCCTGCGGAAGAGACCAAAGCTTGAGGACAGCCCCTTCTTTTTTCAGCCCATCACTGCCATGGAGCAAATGCAACGCCTTAGGCATTTATAGACACCTTCCAATTCTTTCAATTTGTCGGCAAAATCTATAGAAGGCATGCCGCGAAAGCAACGGTTTATGGCAAGCTCCTGAAGCCAGGATGAACAGATGGTTGACGTGCATTTCCTCACTGGCACGGAAACGACAGGTTTCAACCTTCACATCAATGGTGAAGGAGCAGGCGTGGCGAAGCAGGGCCGCCTGGTGCGAGCACTTGGAAAATCTTGGAAACACCAAGTGCTTGGTCTTGCGAATTTTTGTTCAATCATTGGATTTTTGTCTATACTTTGCGGAGGCTCTCGGGATGCAAAATTCCTCGTGCACCTGAATGAGAAGGCGTTGCATTGCCCAATTTTATCAACCTACATCAATCAAATATTCGAGCTAATTCAAGCTATCTTTGCTGCGTTGACACTGCTTTCATGTGTGCGACGCAGACACAGGGGATGAACCATATGCCTGTCAGGTGCAACAAAATCGAAAGATGGAAGTAGCTGTCTATGAGAAAAGCAATTACAGCACAATACACTTGCTCACCACATTTTCCACATTTCTCTAATTTCCCAAAATCGGAGTTTGTGATGTGATGTGGAATCCTTCGTGAAGGAGACTGATTGATGCAACCTTGATCAGGTTGAAAGCCTTGGCAAACAAGCAGCTAAGTACTGGGGTAGGATCCCCAGAACGTTCAGAATGTTCAGACCATGGCGTCGGTGTCACATTGATACCGAGGCCTCGATCCTGACAAAGTTTTTTTTTTGGATGGCGATGGCCGTATTGTGTGACAGCCTGAGTGCAAAACCCGAACTGTTGAACTGCAAGGATTTTGCCAATGATTTGCCAATGTTGCAATACATTTGGATGCATTGGGTACATTTTTGTTATATGTTGTTACTCTTACCAACAGACATCAATCGATTGCAAGCAGTCGCAACGCGCCGCTCGAGGCTTGACAACATGACTCTGGTGGACATTATTCTTCCTCCAGCGCGACACCTGGATGGATTTGAACTGCCAAAAGAACACAACTTCTGTAAACAACCCAAGGATCCCAAGGTTTGTCCGAGTAAACTTGCAGTAACTTGCAGTAACTTGCAGACTTCGTTGAATTGTTCTACAGATTCTGTACCAACGTGCCTGATTCGATTTTTAGGTGCCTCCGACAGATCCTCACTTCAGGACTCACCATGTGCTTTTTACTGGTGATTGTTGACCCTGCTATTGTTTTCTTGACATAAATTAAGTAACTATCCAACTACCCTAGTCTGCCCTAGTCCTGATCAAAGGAAGTTTCGTAGAGAAACTCCGAGTTACGGATGGTTTTATTCTCATTAGCCCAAAGATCATTGTGTTTAAATGGTGTGTGCCTTAAGATCTTGAAGTCACATTCTCACTAGCCCAAAGATCATTGTGTTAAAATGCTGTGTGCCTTAAGATCTTGAAGTCACATTCTCACTAGCCCAATGATCATTGTGTTTAAATGGTGTGTGCCTTAAGATCTTGAAGTCACATTCTCACTAGCCCAAAGATCATTGTGTTCAGTTGGCATGTGCCTTAAGATCGTGAAGTCACATTCTCACTAGCCCAAAGATCATTGTGTTAAAATGGTGTGTGCCTTAACAGATCGTGAAGTCACATTCTCACTAGCCCAAAGATCATTGTGTTAAAATGGTGTGTGCCTTAAGATCTTGAAGTCACATTCTCACTAGCCCAAAGATCATTGTGTTTAAATGGTGTGTGCCTTAAGAGATCCTGAAGTCACATTCTCACTAGCCCAAAGATCATTGTGTCCATTTGGCATGTGCCTTAAGAGATCATGAAGTCGCATTCTCATTAGCCCAAAGATCATTGTGTCCAGTTGGCATGTGCCTTAAGAGATCATGAAGTCACATTCTCACTAGCCCAAAGATCATTGTGTCCATTTGGCATGTTCCTTAAGAGATCACGAAGTCACATTCTCACCAGCCCAAAGATCATTGTGTTCAGTTGGCATGTGCCTTAAGAGATCATGAAGCCACATTCTCACTAGACCAAAGATCATTGTGTTCAGTTGGCATGTGCCTTTTGAGATCATGAAGCCACATTCTCACCAGCCCAAAGATCATTGTGTTAAAATGCTGTGTGCCTTAAGATCTTGAAGTCACATTCTCTCTAGCCCAATGATCATTGTGTTTAAATGGTGTGTGTGCCTTAAGATCTTGAAGTCACATTCTCAGTAGCCCAAAGATCATTGTGTTTAAATGGTGTGTGCCTTAAGAGATCATGAAGTCACATTCTCACTAGCCCAAAGATCATTGTGTTAAAATGCTGTGTGCCTTAAGATCTTGAAGTCACATTCTCACTGGCCCAAAGATCATTGTGTTCAGTTGGCATGTGCCTTAAGAGATCACGAAGTCACATTCTCACTAGCCCAAAGATCATTGTGTTAAAATGCTGTGTGCCTTAAGATCTTGAAGTCACATTCTCACTAGCCCAAAGATCATTGTGTCCAGTTGGCGCGTGCGTTGAGAGATAATGAAGTCACATTCTCACTAGCCCAAAGACCATTGTGTCCAGTTGGCATGTGCGTTAAGAGATCATGAAGTCACATTCTCACTCGCCCAAAGATCATTGTGTCCAGTTGGCATGTGCGTTAAGAGATCATAACGTCACATTCTCACTAGCCCAACGATCATTCTGTCCAGTTGGCACGTGCGTTAAGGGACCATGATGTCACATGCTCATTAGCACAAAGATCATTGTGTCCAGTTGGCACGTGCGTTAAGGGACCATGATGTCACATGCTCATTAGCACAAAGATCATTGTGTCCAGTTGGCCCCTGCGTGAAGTACTGTAGAGGTATCGTAGAGATAGAGTAGAGGTAGAGAAAAGTAGAGTAGAGCAGAGTAGAGTATAGAAGAGTAGAGTAGAGAAGAGTAGAGCAAAGAAGAGCAGAGTAGAGCAGAGTAGAGTAGAGTAGAGCAGAAAAGAAGTAGAGCAGAGCAGAGTAGAAGTAGAGGCAGAGGTCGAGTAGAAGTAGAGTAGAGGCAGAGGAGAGTAGAAGTAGAGTAGAGGCAGAGGAGAGTAGAAGTAGAGTAGCGGTAGAGGTAGAGTAGAGCAGAGTCCAGGAGAGTAAGGTAGGGAAGAGTAGAGTTGAGCAGCGGAGTTGCGATTCTGATTGTGTTTTGCAAGTCATTGTTGGCAGATTGTATCGGAACTGCTACATCAAGGATGCGATTCGAACCTTAGGAATTGCACGAAACATGGTGTTTTTTCGGGTAAACCGAGGTTCCGTTGCGGAGAAAAGTTGGCTCGCGTGTGCAACGGGTGCGGGCGTCGCCGCTTTAGCGTGGAATCATTCTCGATCTGCACGCGCAGTGGAACTAAGGGTTCCAGGTGACTTGTTCTCTTCTTTGTTGACGCTGTGCTATGGTAGTTTGCATGTGTTGGTTGAGGTACTTTGTGCATTGGAACTGGTGCATCAAAGCGACGTGTTCTACAGTACTGAGTACTGTGTTGCAATTCTTTTCTGTTTTGCAAAATTGCAAGTGCAGATCGCAGCGGAATGGCTGCGCCAAGGCTGCTCGAAGAGTACTTGTTCTTCAGTAGCATCTTGCGGGTCTGATTGTGTCTTGCGGATCATTGTTGGCAGATCGCATTGGAACTGCTACATCAAGGATGCGATTTGTATGTTAGGATTTGCATGAAACATTTTTTTTTGGGTAACGGTTCCAGAGAAGGTTCTTCTTTGGAGGTTTTTTTTTGCAACACCAGGTCAGCTTCAGAAAGGTTTGTAAGAAGAAAACGTTGCCGGAGGTTCAGTTGTGGAGAAAAGCTGGCTCGCGTGCGCGACGGGTGCGGGCGTCGCGGCTTTAGCGTGGAATCACGGTAACTGAAGTCTCCAAGTGACTTTTTCTCTTCTTTGTTAATGCTGTGCTTTTGTGTTTTGCCGCTGAGAAGTGTAAATCGTATTGTAGTGGCTGCATGAAGGTTGCGAATGGTGTTTTGGCAGCAAATTTTCTCCATTTTGACGCTAATGATTTTCCTTTTTTTTCCTGTCTGGTTTCGTGCCTTGCATGCTCATGTGCAAACCTCACACCTAATTTAAACATGCACGCTCGCTCGCAGCACCAAAAGTTTGTGCAATCACGGTGGAATCTGACATAGTGACCAATTGGGAACCCATCTGGCTCGGGGCGTCGAGATCCGGTTTTGGAGCTGCAATTGGTGTAGCCGTTCTGCGTAATTCTATTGGGTTTTGCAACTCGTGTCTGCAGATCATGCTGGAATGGCTGTGTCAAGGTTCCTCACTGCTGCGGCCGGGTGCGAAATATTATGGTTTTTTGCAGCTGAGATTCGTAAATTGTATTGTTAATGGCTGCATGAAGGTCGCCAATGGTGCTTTGGCAGCAGTAATTTTCCATTTTGGCGCTGCGGCGCTGATGATTTTTCTTTTTTAAGTGCTTCAAAATCGTCGTCTTTCCGCTTTGGCGTCGAGATCCGGTTTGGAGCTGCAATTTGTATAGCCGTTGTGCGTGCCAGGTGTAAACACCTGTTCTGTGTAAAAGTTTCTCTGTGTAAAAGTTTGCTCTGTGTAAAAGCTTCTTTGTGTAAAAACTTCTGTGTGAAAGTTTGCTGTGTATAAAGCTTCTCTGTGTAGAAACTCCGTGTGTAAAACTTGCTGTGTGTAAAAACTTCTCTGTGTATAAAGCTTCTCTGTGTAAAAACACCGCTGTGTAAAAACTTGCTGTGTGTAAAAACTTTTCTGTGTAAAAACTTGCTCTGTGTAAAAACTTCTCTGTGTAAAAACTTGCTTTGTGTAAAAACTTCTGTGTGTAAATACTTCTCTGTGTGAAAGCTTGCTGTATGTAAAAGTTTCTCTGTAAAAGCTTCTGTGTGTAAAAGTTTCCCTGTGTAAAGCATCTCTGTGAAAAGAGGTGAGAAGATTTGAGAAGAGTTGGCAAGAGTTGAGAAAGGTGGACAAAAAAGGTAGGTGACAAGAGTTGAGATGAGCTGAGAAAGAGGTGAGATCAGTTGAGCGGAGGTGAGACGCGGTGGGAAGAGTTGAGAAGAGGTGGCACGAGGTGAGAAGAGTTGACATGAGTTGAGAAGAGTTGAGAGGTGGGCAGAGGCGAGAGTCATTGAGAAGAGTTGAGAAAAGCGGGGAAGAGGTGAAAAGAGTTGAGAGCTGGGAAGAGATGAAAGACTTTGAGAGCTTTGAAAAGAGTTGTAAAAATTGAGAAGCGCTGAGATGGTCTGAGAAGAGCTGCGAAGAGCTGAGAAGTGGTGGTCACAGTTGAAAAGGGGTGAAGCAAGATAAGGACGAATTCACAGAACAGAGTTGAGAAGATGTGGTTTCATTCCAGTTCCTATAGGCAAACCTGGTCTTTGGATCCTATAGCATCACAGTCCTTAAACCTGGAAACTTCCGCCACCCGCCTTACGGGGGGTCTACTTGTATTGTTTTCAAACTGTGCGCGACGAGGTCCACAAGCGTCGATGCAAGTGTAGGAGTGGAAACTCTCAGGGTATCCTTTCCTACACCTTTAAGAAAGAAACTCGGACCCAAAGGAAAAACAATGTCATAATTTGACTTCTTATTTCAAACTAAAGCAACATCGCCAATATGTACTGTGCGCGCGCGCGCTGTTTTCTGTAGTTTTTTTGGACATTGAGTGCGGTCGTTTTGGCTCCTAGTTTGACTTTCCCTTCACAGGAGCTCACAAAGCTCAAGTTCTACTGCCTTGGTGCCGCAGAGGGGGAGCGAAACTGAAACAACATGAGCCAATCCTACAAATTTATCAAGTCTGAATTGCGTTGAAATTTGGAATAAGGATTTTGCAGGCCGGATAGTATGGAAACTGCAGCTGCCATAACTGGAGGTACCGGAGGGAGCATCTTCAAGCTACTTGGCACGTTTTGAAAGTCAAATTTACTTCGAATACAAATCATTTGTCATGGTGTAGTATCACTCTCGTTTTTTGAAAGGTGAACAGAGAGAGCGCGATCTTTGGATGGTGAAAGGCCCGGAATGTCGGAAAGTAAAAAACATAGAACAGCACTACATGTAGAGTTGTTTTTAAATGTTTAATTATACATAATTATATACATGTTAGTTGAGTGTTATTAAGTGACAATTTGTTGACTTTGTTGGACTTGTTGGACTTGTTGGACTTGTTGGGCCAGTTGGGCGTTGCAGGCCGCAACTATTGCCTGACACTTGTTCGCCGGAGTCTTGGAGCCTGGAAGCGAGCCTCGCCCTTTGCAACAAATCTAAAAAAAACTAAAAAATCTAAGAAATTTTTGCAAAGGTTCATAAGGTTCTGCAGAGTTGTGATGATGATGACTCCGCGAAGACTAAGACTATCTAAGATTATCTTAGACTCTGAAGGTTGTGATGCAGAGATGGACTTGTGTAGAGTTTGACCAGTTCATGAGCTTGAGGTGCCAGCACTGTCCTGAGCAAAGAGGACTTGAACAGGCCAAAAAGGGGACGAGACCTTTGAGATCTTTTGAGTGTGAATCAGCGTCAGACAGTCTAGTTCTACAGTGAATTGGCCATGCTGCAGGCCAAAGGGGGAAAAATGGGAAGCCTGAAACTCAGCTGGTGTTCTTTTTGCTGAGTGGACTGGGTGCAGTGAAAGAGTTGAGAACAAAGACTGTCCGGTCTCTAGGATTTTACATTTAACGAGCGCCAGCTGGAGAAGGAGCAAGCCGAATCCAAGACTAAAAGAAAGTAAGAAGTGTCTGACTGTACTGTCACTTGCTTTTATTTTATTGCTATTAATGGTTTCATTATATTCTGCTATTGTATTGAATCCAAGTTGCTTTGTTCAATCCCTTCTTTGCTCTTGTATCCTGAAATTTTGACTGTCAGCTTTGAAGGAGCTCGAAAATGCACGAAAGAAGCGTGGAGGTGAAGATGGAGAGGTGCCATGATGGAATAGGTGTGTCAGATGTTGTCAGATGTTGTCAGTGTTTGTCAGTGTTTGTCATGTAGCTGTTGCATCGTCTTGAATTCCGTAGTCCATACAGCTTGCCAAGTTTGGCAGTACTCTTCACCTGCGAACCCCTTTGACGCCCTGTGGCTGGTGTGCTTCATGAAAGCTTCTCTTGTGGCATTGAAACCGCTTTCTTTCCTGGAGTCACACTCTTGCTCGTTGTGTTTAGAATAATTATAATCTACCCCTGCAAATCTTGAAGTAAAGCATATCAGTTTCCGTCGAATTTTGTGTTTATCAAATATGTAGTGGAGTGAGCATCGGATGTTAGTTTTTGCATGAACCTCCGAAACGATAGGGAACCGAGAAAAAGTGACACACGTTTTGCCTTGAGCGTGTCGCATTTATTGTTCAAATCAGTGTGTATGCGTCCTTTCTCAGGTGGCCGTGAGGTCTAGTGATTCTAGTGTTCTTCTGGTGTTCTTCTGATGTTCTTTGAGGCTGTTCTTCTGGCGGTGTTCTTTGAGGATGTTTGTTCTTTTGTGAGGCTGCCAAGATCAACATGGATATCATACCATCTCTCAACGATCTGATGCAGCAGGGCCAGGACACAGCTGATCTATGAACTCGTTGCCAATCACAGTAATCACAGGTCCAGGTCCTCCAGGGTCTCATCTTGGGTCAGGAGAAAAAGCGCAGAAAAAGGGCAGACACAAGGCGTGGGGTGGCGTGGCTTGGCGTGGCTTGGCGTGGCTTGGGAAGATTGGGAAGGAAGATGGAGGATGAAGCATGATTGAATCAGGGTGGAGCCAACAATAGTAGAAACAGTGACAACAGCTTGCAGCAGGGCTTCCTTTTCATGTCAATGCTGGCAAAGAGCAAATGCCAAGAGGCTCGGAATTCACTCAAACTCAATGCCACGCCACAGAATTTTTGTTTGTGGCTTTCTTATGCTTTCTTTGGATTGTGGGGATGGCAGTTGGCTCTTGAGGGTGATGCAATCCTAAGAGCTACAATATCCACAATTGGGCGTGACAGGTGTCGACTACTGGAGTTCTCCGTCTTCGTCGTTTGCCAGGCGCAATGAAAATTGCGTCTTAGAGTCTTAAACCTGCAGACTGCATCACAAGCAATCCACAAAAGCAAGTTAAAACAATCTGAAAAGTCGAATGAGTACGAGTATAGGGTGAGGTCATACTATATGACCAAGTCCTTGGTTCTTGCACCTTGTCCACAGGTCTTGTTCTTGATTTCGCTGGTGCAGCCCCAAACGCTTGGTCCAAGTGCCCTGCTGAGTGGAGCTCTTGAACACAACAGACTGCGTTATGGATTGGACAAGACATAGTAAACACTTGTAATGTAAACTATGTTACACTTTTCCGAATACTAAGACATTTCGAGGATGGCAACAAGTCGGAAACAGGACAAACATCCTAGAAAGAAAATCAGGGACAGACATAGGTATCTGTAGAGTTATGGACGAAGTTGTGAACTTTCTGACGCATTTGGACGAAAAGACTTTAACTGCTGGAGGCTTGCTCTTGGCATCTAGCAAATTGGAGCGCCTTTTTGGAAACTTCACAGTCTCCTGGCATCACCTAGCAGTGGATGCGAGGGGTAAAACATGACATTACAATACCATTACAATACCATACAATACCTTAGATAGCAAATATTTCTTAAACTATCGAAAAGGATCTAAAAGGTGCAACTTGGCCATGTGCATGAGTATTCACCTCAGCATTCATCGTGCCTCACGCCTCGCACCCCAAAGCAGCGCCATCCAGGAAGCTGACAATTCCTCGGCATTTTTGCACCACGTCTCTCCTAGCTTCAACGACATCATTACAGAGCAACAGTGCGCATGAAGGGGATCATAGACTGAATGCTCTTGGAAGCGAAGCTAGCACACCTATTACACAAATACATGGAAGGTTAGACATATACAAGCAGTCCTGGAAAATGAATGCAGTCAAATTAAATGATTTGAACCACCCAACAAAAAAAATCATGTCTTTGCAAGTACGTTGGACTTGATTGCTGATTGGATTCACATTGGAAAATGGAAGCATACCAAAGCCCATTGTGTTGATATATAGAAGGTGATTTTATGTGAGCAGGTACTGGCAGTGGCTGACGGGCCCGTTGCAAAGAGTATTAACAGACAATGTGCAGCTGGCTCAGCTCACTGAAATTTAATGTGACACAATGTGACTGGCGAAAATTGAGTTGCTGCTTCACACATCATTGGCATCATTGTCTTTTCCATTCTTTTCCTGCAATCGCTCCTGGGATTTTTGCGGAAGGGGAATTGGCATGAATGGCTCGGTTCGCTTTGAGGGCTGTCGCTGCTGCCACCACCCATAGTCGTACTAGTACAATATATACAGCATTCGATTCATTTTATTGCTTCCTAGAAGTATGCTGGAAGCACTTCAAGGTAGCTAGAATCCTTTTGGGTGTCTATGTTCATATTATGCTATTTTGGGTCTATGCAGCAGGTCTATCCAGGAGCAAGTTCAGTCACATTTTTAAATATGGTGGCCCAGAGTAGATGAACCTAGTGGAAATCATTGACATCGATGTCAAACCTTGGGAGTGCTTGGAGTGCTTGGAGTGCTCAAGTGAAGTTTGCCAGCTGTCCAGGTCTCTGGAGACGGATATGCACATCCAGATATTGATGCTCGCCAATGCTCGCCAATGCTCGCCATATCTTGCCACAGTGTTTCCGTTTTTTCCCGACGGAGGGCAACATGTTTCTCCAAAGCCAACTGTGAAGTAGTGAGATGATGTGAGATGTACTCCTAGGATCTCCTAGGCTAACGGATTTTTAATTACAGAAGCTATTAAGGATGAACACCTCTGGAGCGGAAGTCCTCTTTTTCAGCCAAATTTTGAGGAAGCACACAAGATGTTTTGGCATGTTTTGGCAGGCTTTCATCCAAGCTAGTGTTCACAATAGATTTTCTGAAGATCCTCAGGCTTACAATTTCTTTATTTCTTTTCAGGACAGGGTTTGCACACCACCGTGTTGTGGGATCGGCCTCAGTTTTTTTGATTTTGAGAGAGGGTTCCAGACCATTATTTTTTTGCGACATCTAGCTTCGATCAACAGGGAAAGGTTCCACCAAATGCCATATATTTTCATTATAGCTCCGTGGGCGTTTTCCGCGCTAGAATGAAAGCATTTGGTTGAAAACCATGTTGATGTGTCATTTGAAGTTATCTTGGAGGGCGTGAGCGATCCCCAAAAAGTCGTATGCATGAGGCAAGAGGTAAGCTTTGGCAATGGAACTAGGAACCATTTTCAGAACATTCTTCCATCACAGCAGGATAAGTAATTGGCAATAAAACTCGAGATGTTTTCAGACAAATTGTTTGATCAAAGAAGCAAAGGATTGGCACCGTGTTCAGATGTGTTCAGGCAAGAAGAACTTTGGTCAAGGAAAAATACCAGGCACTGCTGGCTCCAGACCATATTCAGATTGGAACAATCTATACAGCCAATTTTGATCAATTTTGAATCTGCCAGCGTTCTTGGATAATTCGGTTGAAACCAATGTTTAGGTGAGGTGGACGGGATGGGTGAGGCCTAAGGTCTCCACACCGTGTGTTGCTTGTAATATTTTGTAATGTTGTTTTCTATTTTGTGGGGTGAAAGTTTACTTGGAATTAAGTCACACCAGATGAAAATCCAACGTGGCAAAATTTGGCAATGAAGTTTCAGACTGGTTTCAGACAAATTCTTCGATCAGGGCCTGATATGATCAGGGTACAAAATGGCTTGGGATTATTTGCGTCAGGTTCGAGTAGAAAAACACAATTTCAGAATTTGACTTTGCTTGCAGATATGTTTGATCAGACCCAAAAAAGACTTGGCAAACTGGCAATGGAACTCTGTTTATACGGTGTCCAAATTGGAACAATCTAAAAGGAGATCTGGCTTTAGATATGATTCCAAGTTCTTAGATGTACTGATGATTACTGATGTATACATAAGATTGTAGTAGATTGTATTGATATAAACGATTGAGGGCAAGGTAGGTTGGTGAGGACTGGAGGTTTCTGAGGCCTAAGGTCTCCATATGGTCTTTTGTAGCTTGAGCTGACCATGTTTTACAAACAAACCTAACAAGACCCAGACATATTGCAGTCAAATTTCAGATTGGTTCGCGACAAAAGCCTTCAATCAGACAACCACAAAGATTGAACAAACACAAAGATTGTCTCACATTCAGACAGCAGTTTTAAGATAAACCTCCAGCCAACACAAACATAGGGAGTTCGGCAATGACACTTCCGACGGTCTTCAAAACGGTGTTTTAGGAAAACAGAAATTGGCAATGAAATGTTGTTTTTGCAGAGGACAACCTTGGATCCGCAAAAACAAAAAGCACAAAAAGTGGAAATGAAGACGCAAACCATTTTCCCAACATCTTTGAAAACAAAACAAAGATGTAGTAATGAAACTTCAGACCGTTTAAGACATTCTGTGATCAGGAAAAGGAACATACATTGATAATGAGCTTCACACTGAAAATCCTTCAATCATCCTGAGTGTCTTCATCGTCTTCTTCCACTGGTTTGCACCCTCTTGAAAGATTTTGGGTTCATGTTTTGTTCCAACCTCAGATCCCATGTGGAAGATGGAAGAACGGTGAATGTCACCGCAGGATAGTACCATTTGAACCGAAGGCGTTTACAGTATCCGTTTTGACGGATTTCCTAAATGAGTCAAAGTGGTACAAGAAACTTGATATCAAATGTTTCCTGACTGGTCCTGCCTTGTAGAGCCGAGGAGAACATTGACGACTCGCTTTGATGCTACACAGGCACTAGAATCTTTTTCGAAATAGTAGAATTGTAAGATTTTTGCTGCATCAACACAGCTAATGTGTGATTCTTGGTCGGTAGTTGGGTGATATAAAGTCGAGTTATTCTGTGAGCAGTGCGATGCAAGAGATGTTTACAGCGAGTGCACACGACGCAGTTGAGAGATATTTTGGCATGATTGTCACCTGACATTTCCAGTTGCAGACTTCTAGCAGCCTGAGCTCTGCATATGAGTCGGGCTCCCAGGTAGAGGCGGAAGGCTAAATGAAGTGAGTTGGAAAATCAGAAGTGGAGGATGGAAATGGATGGAATAGATACAGAATGAAATACAGCATGCAAAGATCTTGTCATGAACAAAGAGTCAAAATAGCCAGACGAGGGAAGCCAGCGAAAAACCTGTACAGCCGGTGTCCTTCTGGATGCTTACACTGTCTCGTGCGATCAATGATCACATCGTGCATCATAATTTGAATCATAATGCTTCGTCAAGTTAGAGTCTCTAAGAGTCAAGTTTTTCATTTGCGTTTGCGGACAGTCGGCAACCCTGACGCCAGCAGTTTCTTGATTTCACTCACCCTTGGCTTGATTTGAGGTTCTGCAACAGCACAAGCATCTCAGATGCAAAATGTCAAAATCATAAAGCTTGGCAAGACCTGAGCGATCGCCAAATCATCTAATTATATATATATATATATCAATATATATTTATAGTGTTTCTTAGTCTTAGTACATACCATCTATTAGTGCCTCTTCACTGGGAATGCATCGAGGGTAAGGTCAGTTCGAACCGCAGAGCAAGACGGGATACAAACCAAATCAATGCAAAATGTTCTGGGCATCGCGAATGCGTAAAAAGTGTCACGATGACTGGATGAGTCTTGGGAATAATTTGGGTGTTTGGGGCGTTTGATACAAGGTTCCAGCGCCGACAACACCAACAGCACTGCTACCACAAGCACTACAGTCTCCTGGCAGATCATTCAGAGCTCGCAAGACAAGTACACAGTTGCCTCAAGTCTGCAGTGTTCGTTGTTCTTTTGTTTGTTCTTTTTGTTCATAGAGAGGGCTCATTCCTACAGCATCCTACTGCTACCTTGACAGATTGACTGGAACTGTTTGTTGTCATGGGGGATTGCTGTAGGCTTTCTGAAGTGAACATGGCTTCTGCAGGCAACTCAAACCACCTCAACTTCATCAACAGTGACTACAACGAAGACAAGCACGACAAGAAGTGTTTCTTGGAGCTTCTGTGTGCTGCGTGTGTATGTTTGCGTTCCATGTCAGTTCTGCAGTCCTGTACATAGGCACTTTCACTGCGCTGCAAAAGAACAGACTCTGACAGACACGTACTTTACATAGGTTTAGTCGAGGCTTCCAGTCAGGGTTTTCACCCCAATCCCAGACATAGTGTGCAGAGCCAAATCCAAGCGAAATACAAGGAGTGCAAAGAAAGTACTGTAATAGGGCAAAAATATTTTGGGTGAAACAACGAGAAAAAAAAGAACAGACAGAACACGGCAAACAAAGGCTAAATAGATCTAAAATGATCTAAATAGCATTGAAAGCAGAGCAAAAGCCATGGAACGAAATCCCGATCAGAAATCTGAAAAGCACTGTAATGTGAGAACATAAAACGCCAAAACCCACAAGACAGAAGCCAACAAATCCAAAACAAGATATGCAAATGGCTGAGCAAAACAACCTCTGGGCCAACCCTTCAAAACAAAGAAACAGCGAAACAGAACCCTAGTCTTTCTCTCTCTCTCTCTCTCTGTTTCTTTCATTCGTTCTTTCTTTCTTTCCGTACGTCTCGTGCGGTGTTGCAACCTTTCAACAAACGCTATCAAATGCTATCAAGTGACCGCTATCAGAGACAATCCGCAATGCATTGCAAGTGGGCGCCAGCAAGGTTATGTAATTATGTATGACATGTATGTCAAGGTATCCCCAGCCTGCCATGACATCCAAATGACATGACTAGTTTTGTCAAAATGTTTGTATCTTTAGTTCTTTTCTCATCTTTTCTCCGCTCCAAATTTGAACTTTAAATCATGCAAAACAATACGGTAGCAGCATCCTATACCAGCTGCAATGATCTGCAATGTATAATTGCCAGCGCTCGGCTAACTTCTGATGGTGCAATGTCCCACACATGCCACACAGGGCTTCTCAGCCGTGTTTCCTTGAATTGAACTGGGAGCAGTCTGTGGATACGGAACATGCTGCCATGATGTTGTCTACCATGAAACTTCAATTCGAAACTTGTCACATCTTGTCACATCTTGTCAAACAAGACATGTCAGACATGGGAGTGTTGAAACTCCAAAGAAATGAGCTGAGACTTCCTCCACATTTACTCTGACGAGCACACAAAGTCTCACTGCACGGTGCCCTAGACTGTTAGATACTGTTAGACCTTAATTTGTAAGTAAGCAACATGTAAGCAAAGTGGAAGCGGGAACTTGAATGTCGTATCTTCTATATCTTCATGGATAGATCTATATAGTTTCTGGCAATTTCGGAGTTTGGTTGTGGTATTAAGATATCTCAGAGAAGAACCAGGGAATTTGACGAAAGGGAGAAGCTGAAGCATGCGGCCATTGCCGTGCCAAGGTCACACGGACACAGGCCACGAGCATCTCCACTACTTCTGTTGCTTGGACCGCTTGGACCGCTTGGATTGAGGCTTTTTGAGCAATCCACAGAAGTTCTCCTCGGGGTAGAGCTTACATAGAGCTTAGAGCCATGTCGAGCTTAGCTGTTGAATTCTCATTTGAATTTTAAATAATTTAAATAATTTTGGGTCATCTCAGGCAACTGCAACCAACACTGTCACTTCCACATCCACCACTGGCCCAGAGCTCGGAATGTGAGCTGGTCAATGTCTGCGTCCGTAAGATCTCTAAGCAGTTGCAGTACCTAGGCACCAATGTCTCAGTGCCAACTCCTGTGACGGTGAATCCTGGAGGCACTGTTTGACACGCTGTGATGCTTTGTCTATTGCTTTTCATTTCTGTATATTTCTGTATAGCTGTATATAATGCATGTATTATCTGTATATATCTGTATATCAACATTTTTCATCCGGCTCCTGCGAGTTTCAGAATTCAACGGCCATCACGCCACACGTTCTGCTTGCATGCCAACGAACCCTGAGACATCTCCTGCATCCCTGAGCAGTTCAGGAGTTGCACTCAGAAGAGGCTCATGCTTACAGAGTAAATGACCGTAGGTTGATGTACCCTAAGCGCTCTTCTCGCCGGTAATCGTACAGCGCGAAAATTGCAAAACTTTTCGCAAAAAGTCAAAAAGTCAAAAAGTTTTCGACTTTTCGACTTTTCGCATTTTTCGAATTTTTCGAGCAGAAATCTCCTGGAATCTGAACTTTTCGACTTTTCGAATTTTTCGAACTTTTCGACTTTTCGAATTTTTCGAACTTTTCGACTTTTCGAATTTTTCGAACTTTTCGACTTTTCGAATTTTTCGAACTTTTCGACTTTTCGACTTTTCGAATTTTTCGAATTTTTCGACTTTTCGAGCAGAAATCTCCTGGAATGTGAACTTTTCAACTTTTCGGGTGAAACTTTTCTACCACGGTTGGAGTTTTCAGCGAAAAGTTGCGTTTGAACCACCCAAACAATACACCAAACTGGGTACGCAAGGGTTCCTGTCTTATCATCTATCCTCCACCAGAAGGCAAGCGAGGTCCAGGTTTTGTGGATCGCGAAAATGCCTAGCCAGAAACCCACAAAAAGGCCGCATCGATTTGGGTTGAGATGGATGTGTAAATAAGGCAACAATATCCCCGGTAAGGCTACACATATAATACTATACCATGTTATTTTATATAATTTGACATTAAGTTGCGTTATGAAATATTTTTCTATAATACACAACACATCACAAAACCATATCATTCTATATGACATTCCATGATGTTACCGGTATGTTATATTGCATTTTTTATATTGCATTACAACAAAACATATTGTGTATAAACATATTTTACCTATGATATTCTATCGTATCAGATGATATTTTACCATATTATATTATACTATGCTATATTATATTAGTTTATATTATATATGATCTTTTATTATTTTTTAATTTATTATGAGATATATTATTTATTGTTATATTATAGCATAATATTTTTTTTATTATATCATATTATATTATTATAGTTTGTTATATTATATATTATATCATAATATATTATTTTTGGCTATATTATATTATATTATATTTTATTTTATTAAAATATATTATATTGTGCTATTTTATATCATATTTTTAAATATATGATATTGCGTTATATGTTTTTTTTAATTTTTTATATATGACATCCCATGATGTTATACTGCATGATTTTAAATTGCATTATAACTAAAACATATTATGTATAAACATATTTTACCTATGGTATTATTTTATATCGTATCAGATGATATTTCAACATATTATATTATACCATGCTATATTATATTAGTTTATATTATATATGATCTTTTATTATTTTAATTTATTATGAAATATATTATTTATTGTTTTATTATAGCATAATATTTTTTCATATATCATATTATATTATATTATATTATATTATATTGTATAATATAATATAATATTATATTATATTGTATAATATTATATTATATTGTATTATATTCTTTTTTATTTTATCATATCGTATTATATTATATTGAAATATATTATATATATCATACTATTTTATATCATATTTTTAAATATATGATATTGTAGTATATTATGCTATATTTTTTAGTGCTAGTCAATATATATATATATTGATTAATATATACATTATCAGTATCATGGTAACTCAGAACTATGCAACTGTTCCTTACTTATTTATTGTTATCATTTTATCAAGAACACATACATGACTTCAAAGTCCAGTTTTGTTGAATATGAAGTGCATTGCACATGTCATGTCCAAGCAAGATCAGTAGACTTTTATATATGTTGTTATTCTTTTTTTGCCACGCTACTGAAGTTTCTCTTGAACTTTCCACGCATACGTCACGCTACGCTACTGTAAGTTCTCTTGAACTTTCCATTCATGCGTCATGCTAAGCTACTGTAAGTTCTCTTGAACTTTCCACTCATGCCTAATACCACGCTACTGAAAGTTCTCTTGAACTTTCCACGCATATGTCATGCTATGCTACTGTAAGTTCTCTTGAACTGTAAGTTCTCTTGAACTGTAAGTTTTCTTGAACTGTAAGTTCTCTTGAACTTTCCACTCATGCGTCATGCTACGCTACTGTAAATTCTCTTGAACTTTCCATGCGTACGTCATGCTACGCTGCTTTAAGTTCTCTGGAACTTTCCACTCATGCGTCATGCTAGGCTACTATAAGTTCTCTTGAACTTTCCTTGCATATGTCATGCTACGCTACTGTAAGTTCTCTTGAACTTCCCATTTATGCGTCATGCTACGCTACTGTAAGTCCTGTTGAACTTTCCATTCATGCGTCATGCTACGCTATTGTAAGTACTCTTGAACTTTCCATTCATGCGTCATGCTACGCTACTGTAAGTTCTCTTGAACTTTCCACGCATATGTCATGCTACGCTACTGTAAGTACTCTTGAACTTTCCATTCATGCCTCATGCTACGCTACTGTAAGATCTCTTGAACTTTCCATGCGTACGTCATGCTACGCTACTGTAAGTTCTCTTGAACTTTCCACTCATGCCTCATGCTACGCTACCGTAAGTTCTCTTGAACTCTCCATGCATACGTCATGCTACGCTACTGTCAGATCTCTTGAACTTTCCATGCATGCGTCATGCTACTCTACTGTAAGATCTCTTGAACTTTCCATGCATGCGTCATGCTACGCTACTGAAGGTACTCTTGAACTTTCCATTCGTGCGTCAAAAGATGACGCAAAACATGTCACGTCGAATTAGTTTCAGAATCGGCAAAAAAACCAAACATGTTAGTTTCGTCTAGGCGAAATGCCTGTTTTGAAAAACTGCACCAGAATAAGGGGTTAACGGCCTTAAATATCACATCAAGCAAATTCCTATTTGCACGAGCGCGTCAAATATGATCCATGACACCCCGTTGATCACAAAAAACCCACGGCTTTCTAGAGGCCGTGCTCCTAGTTAGTAGCTGTAGGCAAAACCCATCAAAACCCTGTTGGTTGATCAGGGTCATGCTGCCCCATCCCTGTGGAATTCCTGCGACACAACCAGAAAGCTTCAGTTTGGCTGCGCCGAACACTGTTTCACTCCTCAAACCGGCACAGTAGCTGGAACTTGAGACGCTTGGAGAGTGCTATTTGCCCCCTAAACTGGTAGCAAGATGTTGCAAGCTGAGTTGCGTTGGCCTCTAAATTGGTTGCAACTCAAGACAGTTAGTGACAGTAGTGGCCCTGGTAGCCCTGAGCCAAATACTTGCTCAGCAATTCTGTGGGTTTTCAGTGTCCAGCTTTCAAAACCCACAAAATCAACACAAAAAAATAGAGACACCCACTAATTACATGAGCAACACAAAATCTAATTCTGATACACTGATTGCAAGTTTCCTGCTCCCCTGGAAAGTAACCAACCATTCGACCGGGAAAGAGCAACCAAACAACCATAAAAAGCCCTGTGCGTGGATAAACCCACGGGGTTGATCACTCTTCCAGGGAAAATTTTCGCAAAAAATCAAAAAACCAAAAAGTTTTCGACTTTTCGACTTTTCGAATTTTTCGAATCTTTCGAACTTTTCGACTTTTCGACTTTTCGACTTTTCGATTTTTTCGAATTTTTCGACTTTTCGAGCCGAAATATCCTGGCATGTGAACTTTTCGACTTTTCGACTTTTCGATTTTTCGACTTTTCGAGGGCAAACATCGTGATTTTCACGGTGTGACCGATACCAGCCAGAAGAGCACACAGCCACCAATGTATCATAGTTTCTACCGGTTGTATACGATATGTTATATATATAGAGTTATATATATATATATACATAGTTATATATATAATATGTATATATATATAAAATGTCATTAGTGTCACAGCTACTGTTACCATGCGTTAACCAGTTACTGTACGGAAAGTGCAAACGCAGTACGGCATCGAGTCTCAGGTTCCCGGGATCCCAGCGGGATCCAAGCGGGAGCCAAGGTATTGCTCAAATCTGAGAGCGATGCATATCCTGGGAAAAGGCCAAGAGTTGGGCCACGAGGCGCTGTCGATGACAATGTTACAATGTTTGTTGATGTGATATGACGTCGCCGTGATAGCGACAAAAGCACTTTGCACACCGTGCAGTCATACTGATTCAAACTGCACATTACTGCAAACACACTGCAAACTCTGGAAAAAGTTGGAAACATCTTGAAGTGTCTTGAAACCTGAATCTTCATTGGGGGAGATGAAGCGGGGAGCTGCCCAGGTTCCGAACTGCGTTCCTCTGTATGACATCAACATCCCAAACGCCGACTGCTTGGAAATTGGGCTCTCATGTCTTTGAAAAGAATGCTCTTTACGTGCTCTTTACGTAAGGGAATGGAAACGCTTAGCGCTAGTGGTGATGGGTACCAGTTGTTGCTTTTGTGTTCAACAGAATCTGTACTGAGGCGTACCTGCATTCCCTTACGCATCCTCAAGTCTTCTCCTATGCCAATGGGAAGGCCAGTTTTGTTGAATACAGAATGGACATCGAACTGTGTGCGAGACAGGCGCAAGCGTACACGCCAACTCCACACGCCAACTCCACACGCCGACATACACAACCCTAACACAAAGCTTGCTAAAAAAAACATATGAAGTGTATCATTTGGCAATTTAAAGAGATACGATGTTTCCTGGAAAATCTTAGAATTCCATGTTGATCTTCCAGACGTCGTCGTAGAGTATTCTCCAATTTCAAAAACATTGAAGCCAAACCATCCAAGAAACTAGACAAATCATGACAAATCACATTCCCGGTGAAGTTCAAAAGTTGAAATTGTTTGGCAAGGAAGTTCTTCCGCTGGCCGCATGCCATGGCTCTCGACAACTTTGGAGCCACTAACACTTGCTGACACTTGCTGAAACCCGGCAGATTGGTTCCTACTTCGAGGGCGATCGATCATTCCTGGACGTCAGCAACGGCACAGAGGTGGGCAAAACTGCTGCAGGTGTTACAGGCGTCACAGCTACGACGAAAGTGTCACTACACAATAAGTATACAGAAGTCAAAAGGAAACTGTCAACAAAACCTGTGTCAACATCTTTGTCAACTTATCGCAAATCGCTCAAATCGCTTGCAAATTGCTTCAAATCGCTCCAAACGAGTCTGAGTTGTACGCAGCTCCAGGCATTCAGACAGTCCCTGGAGAGCTTCACGCTCAGCCGGGCCCCTAGAAGTCTTTTGAAGAGCTTGACAGCCATCAATTTTAATTTCTTGTCAAAAAAGGGCACAGATTTCTTTGTTTCTATTACATCTCAAATCTGCGAATCTTTGAACATCTTTGAACTGCAGATTTTGTGCAGATTTTTTTTTCGATGTTTCTTCAGTTTCTTCTGCGAATGCCGACTCAGCCGACTCAGCCCCGAGCTGCCGAGCTCACTCACTTTTTGTCGACGCTGAGGCACAGGGGAGCCCTTCACATTTCAGGGCTCTGCTCAACAGCTTACCACTGTGGTGTACGGGTCCAGTTCCGAGCCGTGCCGCATGCATAGCAGGCATTTGGTGAAATTTGCCTTTTCTCAGACATTATTTTTTTAAAAAAAACTTCTCATTTTTTCTTTGTAGCAATCCCGCTACTTAGGGCAACAACCAACGCCATTTTCATCTTCCATTTCTTGGTGGAGAACCGCCTTTCTGGAGGCCGAGCTGACGGTATCTTGATCGGTGCGCATGATTTCTCATGCACCTAGCACCTACAATGCAAAAATGAATCATAAACCCTAAAATACCTAAAAGCATTTCAAACGCATTCTTCTTAATATATCTTAATATTAGTATTATTTATTAATAATTATTTCCAATTTGCAAGTCCTTGTGGACTAACAGTGACGAACAGGAGCCACACTTGTAGCAGTTTCAAGGCTTGGTGACATCAATCCACAAAGATGTCTTCCTCTTGGACCTGGACTGAGCTGCACTGTGAAGACACTGTGAAGATCTACAAAGTTCGATTTGATCGATGCAACATGGTAAAGCACGGCAGAAACTGTGCAGAAACACAGAAACTCTCACTTGGTGTTGAACATCTTGATCTATCTTGATCCAACATTGACATTGATCTTCTCTTTTCAGGGCCTAAACTCCAGAAAATTGTGTGGAAGGGCAGGTTCCTTTTTGTGCTTCCAACCCTCACTCAATTTGTCTCTTCATGTTCCACCAATCTTAACACTTTTTTGATTATTGCTTTGTTGTCATTGCTTGTCCTTTGTTGTTCTTTTGTCGCAGGAGCCAGTAGAAAGCCATGTGTATTTGCTCTTGGCATGTGCTTCAGCGGTTCTATTGCTTCTTATGGAGATGAGAAGGCGCGGGGGAGGGGTTTAGTATGGTTTATTCATATTCATTTCTCGATGTTCGTGGTTTTGAGAATCGACAAAGCTTTCAGTGACCTTTCTCCAAGCTTGCCTTCAACATTTGCCAGGGCACATGAGTATACATTAGCCACTTTCAACGAGTATTTCAATGTTTTCGTGTATTTTCGCATGCTTTACGCTGAGGATTTTTCACTGCCCGGCTGCCTGTACCTTTGAGGAGGCCTTGGCGTCACCCCGTCAAAGCTGTTGCAGTCGTTCGTATGGATACTACTGATTCCATCGATGCTATACCGACAGAAATCCATAGAGTTAATTGATGTTAATTGGATGGTAATTGAATTTATTGAAGAATTACATAGAATCGAGCAATGGAATTGCTCAAGGAGCGGACCAAGTGCTCCATTTGGTCACTTTTGTTTCTGTGTAGCCCTCAGAGTGGAAGCAGAGCTCGCTTCATCTTCTTCATATCCAGGAATTCTGCTGGACTGGACACTGTTTCGCCACAGACGCACATAAACGCTTTGCTCCTCCTGTAATTTCATCTGCACTGCATATACTAAGGGTGCTCCCAGCAATGATTTTGGCAATCTCCTGTTTGATGCTGGTTCAAGACACATTCACCGGCAATCTGCTCGAGGCCAGACATAGACTTCAGCTATTCTGAAAATTCCAGCGCCGCATGTACCAATACGTTACAAGTTGATCTCCGCTGACTTCCCAACTTCCACATCCAGATACCTTCAACAGCCTTTTGAATCCTTGATAAACTTTTGATACGAGCAAGAATTATACATGGTACCATATGTATCAACGTTGCGAAAGGCTGGGCGAACATCGGATGCAGCGCTCTACGATGCTTGCCTGCCATACGACTGCTCTGCAACACTTTGCAATATTTGCGACATTTTGCAACAAGGGTTGTGTGGTGTTGTGTAGGATTATTGCTGCGCAATTTATATGAGTCCAATATGAGTGAAGTTTCATTTGTAGAGACTTGACTGCCGAAACAATGAATTCTGTACTTTGGAGTTGCTGAATATCCAAGGATTATTTGTGGCTCCGGATCAAGTTGGATCGCAGCAGACTTGTCCATACCTCGGAAATTTCTTGTCCGTTGGTATCATTGAGCACATTCAAACACTCTGGGGACTCCATGTCCATTGTGTACTCAGTATACTCACACTGTGACGATGCATGTTGTGTAGATAAATGTATAAAATACGTATATATATATAACTAGGATAATTTACGTTTGTTTATGTAATGAGATCTTATAACATTGACATGAAGGTTGCTGCTTCTTGCTGTTCCCTTGCCCTGAGACCATCGTTGTGATTACACTATTCCTCTTCAATGCGCTGAGCCTTGTCAGAGCAGTTCCATACGTGTTTATTCAAAGTTTATTCCTTATTTGTTGAATTTGTTGAGTTGAACATGTGAGTGTTTTAAACAGCTGTGACGTACGCTTGCACTTAGTTGACGTTGATCTTAGTTACCGTGGCTGAAGCATAGTTTGGGACAGACTTGACAGATGGGCTCTCGGGGTCACGGGGTTTCGGGCTCAGGATGCTGAAATACCTCCTGTTGCACTTCCCACAACTTTTGTCAGCGACGCAGATAGTGCAAAGGCCTCAGTGGTCTCAGTGGTCTCAGTGGTCTCAGTGGTCTCAGTGGTCCACGACGGGCTCAGCCTTCGAAACGTCGTCCCCCCTTTTTTACAACATCCTGTATTTCATCTAACTGAATCTAACTGAGCTTGTAATTTCTTGCAAAGTGATGTTGAAAATTGCAATAATGACAAGACACACTGATGTTTTGCCGGCTCTTGAACTACCAAGGAAAAAACTTGCAGCGCCACTTATCACAGTTCTTGTTCTCACTTGCGTCACGGTGTTTTCCTTTGGAGCTTGGCCCTTAAAACATGGATGTGATGCGTCAGATGTGCGGAATGTCCAGTGCGTTGAGTCCAGCACCAGGTACTCCTAGTGTAGTGGTTCTTTGATGTTCTTTGTGACTGTTGAAGCTTTGCCGGCTTTGCCTTCACCAATCAAATTGATTCAAATTGATCAAAATGCAGCTGCACGGTATCTACATTCAGTATCCTTCAGCAAGCTTCAGCTTTTCCGGGTCCGGGTTTCAGGTCTTCTTGTACGCAGTCTTTGGAACTGCATTCAGAGCATTCGAAGGCATCGTGCCAGGCTCAGACAGGCATGTGTTTGGAATCAGCTTGTTGCAAGGCTGCATGGTAGTTCCTGGTAGTCTCTGGTAGTCCCTGGTAGTGATGAAAGACTTGCACAAATCGTGGATCTCTCGTGCAAAGGCAACAACTTGGCTCAATGTGGTGCTGTGGTCAATGGGCTACATCAAAGATTGGCAAGCATATTATCGCTTCCAGGCCATGCTCAGATATTTTCAGTCTTTGTAATTTTTGTAGATTTCACAGTGATTTTACTTACTTTACTATTCTTTTCCTTGTCACCGGAGCTTGTCCATTGAGTCCATGGTCCCCTTGTCACCTCATGTGTGACCGTTAGTCATGCCATTGCTTTGTCCCTGACAGCCTGCACTGTGGACCTTTAGCATCTTCGTCGCTCTCTGCCTCATCCAGCTGACACTGAATGTCTTGCCAGTTTGGATCTCAGATGCAAAAGCAATGTATTGCAAGACTGAAAGAAAAGACTAGAAAACAGAGAAAGGTTCGACAGATGTGTTTCTTCAATAGATCTAGGAAGTCTGCATATCCAAGCAGTTCCAAGCACTTGCAGTTGAGTCCCAGGCCGTGATCATGCTTTCTCACAAGAAGGAAGCCGACCTGGTGGAGAACTATAGTCGGGAGCCTCCAGTGCAGTTCTAGTGCAGTTCTAATGCAGTTGCATATAGAGAGAGATTCTGTAGATATAATAAGATACAGTAGATACATGGAGAGAAGCACACTTCTTCAAGGGTGGCTTGTGACTGAATTTCGAAGCTGGGTGTGCAGGCTACCACGCCTACTGGGCCAGCGAAAGAAGTAAAAACAGTGGGAAAAAGAGCTTCAATCCTGCTCTGGTAGGCAGGTGGAGTTCCAGTGCGTTTGCAGTCAGTGCACTTTGCTTCATGACATCACTGGTGATTAATTTTGGACTCCGATTGAAGTGATGTGAGAACTCCACATGTATTTTTTTGCAATCTTACGGCACTGATGACGCGAACAGCGGCTCCAGGTTGGGACTTCACAGATCCAAAAGACCCCAGAGAAGTTGAGCACTGAGCCAGTGAAGATCAGGTTCTACATGGTTCATCATGGTTCATTTCTGAAACCAGTTTTTCCATGTTTTTCCTTTCATTTTCTTTTGGGCACTCCCAGCACTCCAGTTGTTTGCTAAGGTGTTCAATTGATAAGACCAGCCGATGCATGGAGACACGCGAAGACATAGCGTTTAGTGTACAGCAAAGACTTGAAGGAGAGTGCCCAAATGCAGCGCCACCTGGTGTCGCGTAGTCCCACGTGTGAGTCTTTTCATGAGTCACAACAGATGTGCTCTGCATATCTCTGCATGCTAATGTCTACATAAGTCTGCATAGTGATGCACTACTTTTGCATTGTGCTTTGGTACAAGATGCAAGATGATGCAAGATGATGCAAGTAAGGCTTGCCAGTGCCACTCGGTGCTCGGGCACTCTCTTTCAAGGGCACAGGCCGTGGGCTGCCCAAGGCATACCCTGCGGAGGTGTCATTGAGTGGCCTTCAGATTCGGTAGGATATCACACCGGTGCCCTCAAGCGTGGCGCGGCCAATGCTTAATGACAGCGCCATAGTGTGAGCTGCAAAGACGAGCCCACGCGGAGAAACAAAGATAGTCGTTTTGTCTTTTCTGATTTTTCTGCATCATGTTGAACGGTTCGGCATAAACCAGTTTGAAGAACCTAGAAGGGTATTGAAACATATTGCAACAATTTGGTGGCAAATTGAATTCGTGAAACCAACCAAAGCTGTGCTCGTTGGCATCGCGCAGTGTCCTCATCATCCCGTGGCGCATTTCCTTTGACATTGAGCCGGAGCTGGTAGTGGGGAACTCAGAAAGACTTGAAGACTAGGAAGACTAGGAAGACTAGGAAGACTAGGAAGACTAGGAAGACTAGGAAGACTAGGAAGACTAGGAAGTTTGACCGAGAGAAGACTTAAGACTGGGGGAAGCTTCGCTGAGTTTGATCGAGCTGCGGTGTGTGGCATTGAGTTTCTCGGTTTCTCCATGCTCCAAGGCAACAGTGGTTGATGTCTTGGTGGATGTGATTTTTGGCATTGACCTGGTTGCCTTGCAGCAGAGAGCTTATAGCTGTCATAGCTTCGTGGCGTAGCTTCCGTCCTCTTGGCGGTCAATACATGCAAAGCAAGGTCTATTTATATTTATATTGCATCGACTGAATCGATCTGGCACCAGGGTGTAAGTTTCGAAAATGGTAAGCGGCTATAGGGTATGAACGGCCTATAAAGAGGGTTGATTGAGATGGGCGCCTGATTGACTGATTTCACCTCCTCTTCTCTGAGATACTTATATAATCTTATATATACTGTATAGTATACTTCTTCAAGCCAAGTCTTCTCTGAGTCTCCTCTTCGAGCTGCGTCGTCTCTTTGCCAACTCGCCCTCTGAACCAATTCTTCCTCTCGCGCTCCATCAGATGCAATGACCAGGGTCGCTCCAAATCAAGAACCAAGAACTCTTCGGGCCACAGTTTCAAGGCGGACTCCGCGCAACTCTGACCATAAAAAAGGATAAACAAAAAGGATAAACAATTTAGGTAATTTGATGTAATTTGATTTAATTTGCACCGAGCTCTCGCGCGTATTATCCCAGACCCACACCCGCAATCTTGAAAACACCGGCGCAATATCTTGCTTTCACCCGGCCAACCAACTTGCACGAGAAAGCGCAATCTTTTTGTGCACCTCAGAGCCACAAAATGTACTTACAAAATCTTACGAAGACATACACAAACGCAGCGTTTCGCCCACTATTGCTCGCATTCATATTGACAAGAACCCACAAGCGGTTGAGTTAAGTTCCCAATAGCGAATCTGCTGGGTTTCAATCTCTGGGGCCTGGGAATGGTGACACGAAAATTCACGCCCCGAAAAACCGGAACAGTCCTAACCTTGCTGGAACCTTGCTTGAACCTTCAACCCTCGAGCTCTAGAACCTGGAACTTTCGACTCTTTGCAAGTCTGCAACCTGCACTGAGAACCCTCAAGCTTTACCTGAAACTTCAAATTTTGGGACTTCTCACAATATGGATCCCTTGGTCCATGAATCTTGGAACCAGGAAACTTGGAGTGTTGGAAGTATGAAACTCTAGAGTCATGGAATTGTGGAACCCCAAACTTGGCCTCTTGCAACCTTCGAGTCTTGCTCTCCTGCCTGCAAACCGCAAGCCCTGTGAAAAACTTTGAACCTTTCACCTTGTGAAGCTGCAGAGTTGACGTTTTACTGTGGATCATACTGCCCATACCGTGTTCTTTAAATAAACTGCAGCAGCTATATTGGGCTTTGCGTTTGCTTTGCATTGCGCTGGTCATTTCGTTGTTGATGAGCCAAACCAAGACCCTCACAAGTCTGGAAGCTTGATGCTTGGAACCTTGAACCCTGGAAACTTGGAACCCCAGAACCCTGGTAAAGTAGATCTCTGGAACCTTGGAACTCTCAAAATCTGCAACCTTGCAGTCCTGGAAACTTGAAAATCTTGGAACCCTGCAAGACCTTGGAGCCTTGTCTGAAAACATTGCAACCTTGCAACTCTGGGACCTGCTGCTGGGTCAATCACAAAGTAGCTGCGCTTGGGATATACGGCTGCAGGTGGGGTTGACAGGAGCAGTCCTAGAGGCAAACGGTTTGTGCAAGCTACGTGCAGGTTATCTGCTTTCGAACAGCGTTTGTTGACGCTGACGGAACGATTGATACTGCCAAGAACTCAGGAAGGTACAGAAGAAGGGGACTAGCTTTGCCATTCGCGGCACTTGTCTTCGTATTTTGAACCTGTCAACTTGCAGTTGATTGCGTGCTGATTTTACAGGATCTGTCGTTGTTGTAAATTATTGCACCAGTTGCATTACAGCACTGACTGATTGTTGTTATTTTATGGGCAACGCACTGACTTTCTGCTGTCTGAACTTCAAGGTCACCTGGCACATTGGACGGCGCTATTTAAGGACCTGCTGCACATTTGCTGCTGATTTGATTGGTCAAACACAGTCACACTCCGAGACAAGGCCAGACACTCCCTACCCTACTCTCTCATCTAGACTCATCCAGACGAAGCATTTCGTCACGAGATGGATCTGCAGACTCCTGTCAGCGCTTTGAGTCAAACATGTTGAGGCACGGCTGAAATTTGGAGGATTGCATTTTCGTGTCAATCTCTGACCAATTTGACGAGTCT